>VZTZ01039774.1:0-91321 GCA_013400955.1 Drymodes brunneopygia | reverse complement strand
CCAACCCCAGCAGAGGGGAGGGGAACCTCCCGGAGAGAGAAGCAAAGAGATCTTTTCTCTTTGAGCAGCAGCAGGCAAAAGAGGAAGAAGATCAGAGGTTCTTTTCTTATATATGGGTTTTCTCCTCAAAGGCACACCGAGTTTTGGTTTACCTACATATCAATCCTTAAAACTACCTGGTTATTGGCTCTCTTTCAGGAAGGAAGCTGTACTACTTCCTGCAGCATAGATCACTTCCAAGATTGACATCCCTTGGGCCAAACCAGGACAGGTGCATTAGGAAGAGCACTGTTGCCAGCAGGTGGAGGAAGGTGATCCTGTCTCTCTGCTCAGCCCTGGTGAGGCCACATTTGGAGTGCTGTGCCCAATTCTGGGCTCCTCAGTACAAGAGAAACAGGGACCTCCTGGAGCAGGTCCAGAGGAGGGTCATAAAGGTGATTAGAGGACTGGAGTACCTCACTTACAAGGGAAGGCTGAGGAGCTGGGCCTGTTCAGTCTTCAGAAGAGACAACTAAGATGGGGCCTCATCCATGCCTCCTATGAAGAGAGGATGTCAAGAGGATGCATGCAAGTTCTTCTCGGTGGTGCCAAATGATAGGACAAGAGACAGATGTNGGGCTCCTCAGTACAAGAGAAACAGGGACCTCCTGGAGCAGGTCCAGAGGAGGGTCACAAAGGTGATTAGAGGACTGGAGTACCTCACTTACAAGGGAAGGCTGAGGAGCTGGGCCTGTTCAGTCTTCAGAAGAGACAACTAAGATGGGGCCTCATCCATGCCTCCTATGAAGAGAGGATGTCAAGAGGATGCATGCAAGTTCTGCTCGGTGGTGCCAAATGATAGGACAAGAGACAGATGTGCAGAAACTGATACACAGGAAGTTCCACCTGAATGTGAGGAAGAATTTCTTTATTATGAGGGTGACCGAGCTCTAANGTACCTCACTTACAAGGGAAGGCTGAGGAGCTGGGCCTGTTCAGTCTTCAGAAGAGACAACTAAGATGGGGCCTCATCCATGCCTCCTATGAAGAGAGGATGTCAAGAGGATGCATGCAAGTTCTTCTCGGTGGTGCCAAATGATAGGACAAGAGACAGATGTGCAGAAACTGATACACAGGAAGTTCCACCTGAATGTGAGGAAGAATTTCTTTATTATGAGGGTGACCGAGCTCTAAACAGATTGCCCAAGGAGGTTGTGGAGTCTCTCTCACTGGAGATATTCAAGAACCATCTCAACACAATCCTGTGTGATGACCCTGGTTGAGCACAGAGGTTGAACCAGGTGATCTGCTGTGGTCCCTTCCAGCTTTACTTATTCTGTGACTTTGTCTTTCTGTGATTCTATTCTTTAAAAGTATATTGTCTTGTCAGGTTATCCGTGGTATTTCTAGAGAAGATTTAAATGGCATGTTTATTTAAAACAGAGATCTGCAGTAACAGAACAAAGATACAAACTACTTAAAAGAAAAATAAATTTCTAAGGCTGCTGCTAACAATTCATTGTTACAAGCATTTGAGGTTTACTAATTAGCCTTGAAAGTCTGTCTCTGATCTGGCATGCTCAAGAGAACTACCAGAGCTCTGCTCTAGCTTTCTGCCATTGTTGACTGCAAATATTAGAGACACAGGGCAGACTCTTAGCCAACAATGGGCAGGGTCTTCTCCGATTCCAATTTCTTTTGATTTTTCTCTGCTGTGACTGGGCAATGAAATACTTCATGGTCCTGTGGAGGATTAAGACATCTTCCTTTGTCAGCCTTAGAATATCTTCATTAACATTTCAATCACATCTCTTAATTAGCATAGTCCCAACAGACTTCAGGCTGCTTTTCTTTTTCAGAAGCCTCTAAAGATGCATAGGTAAAATTGCACATTTCATATAACATACGGAATATTTAATACAATGTTCTTCATGTGAACTTAATGCTATTTGCTCTCTGCAGACAACATTTAAAGGGGAAGGTGACTGTATAAGGTGACTTTTGGAATGGAGCGCTTATGCTAAGAAACACCTTCTTCCCTGAAAACAGATCTTTTATTTTAGAATATAATTATAAGGAATATATATTCTAATAAAGTAAGTGATGCTCTTGGGAATTTCATTGCTCATATTCTTTTCATAATTGAACAGTCATTAGCATAAAATTGGCCCAGCAAATGAAGCCTTTCCCAAAAATTTCTTGGGCAAAATTTGGGAGCCAGCACAAAGCAAGGACTTGCTCTCCACTTGTCCCCAGTTGGTAGCTTAGTTATCAGCAGGGTGCCTTGCAGATAAGGGAACTTAGCAATGGGAAGGGATCCAGACTATGTCATCTAACATGGGAACAAGAAAACAAGCCCTAACACTGTCCAGTTTACTACCATAGATGTAGCCACAACACGGCAGCATTTTAGTGCAAATAGCATCAATAGAGGACAGTTATTTATCTGAACGTCATCCTTTGCATGACTAAGTAGCCTTCAGCCCAGGAGGCTATTTCTTTGGTTTACAGAGTGATCTCTGAGATTGATTTGTTATCTCAGGTAGTTTCCTTTGTGAGCAGGGGCTATTTAAATTGAAAAGCATGGTTAGTGCACTTCTATCATCTCTTGGAGCAAACCTCAGATGCACTTGAAGCCACACGAGCACCTGAAGCATCTGGTGCTGCATGAAAACCTTACTTGTTCAACACCACTGCACCTTGCAGTAACAAATATCTTCTCTAGAAAAAAAAAATCCTGGAGAAAGTATTCTGGAAATCCTTCAAAGTTCCCTTTGAGCAGTTAACAGAAAGCTTGTTACAGAAAGTCTTACAGAAAGACTTTTAATTCTGTGATATTGACCTGAAAATTGTAGGATGTCATTTCTAAAAACAAACGAGTAAAAAAAACCTCAAAAAGAGTAAAAAAGGAAAAATTACAATGAAGAATAGATATTTTCTTTTTATTTCAAATATTTGTGCAAAGATTTGATTATATAGTTCCTAATAATATCAGTAGGATTTGTGATATGCAGCTGAATCCTTGTGAGAAACTCTGTGAATACTTCCAAATGCCAAATGACTTGACATTAAATAGGATACAAGAAATTTCCCCCACACCTACCTCTCACCAGAAGCAGATTTAAAAAAAAATCTTAAGATGCTAGGAAATCAATTTATTTTATTGGTTTTGACCTTTCTTTTTTCCTTATTGTCTTGTTTCTGCTTTTGTAATTTAAATACAATACAGTAGAAAAGGTGGGATTATCACAACAGATCTGTGTGAAAAGGAGATTAATTTAGAATGAAAACAAAGATCATTCCTTACTAGAACAAATTAAATGCTTGAGGCAGAGGCCTGGCTACAAGTAGATATGTCTGGTACAGCATACATGAGAAGAAAGAGCATAGCTGTTGCAGAAAGCAAACAGGAGCAGCAAACACAAATGTATAGCAGTGAAACAACAATAGATGTACCATGAAAAAAGTAGAAGCAGACTCCTGTCCATGAACAGATGCTGAAACAGAAATAAACTTTGCAGCAAAGGCAAACAATGCCAAAACTGAAGTCCTGTGGACAGAAGGGCAGAAATCCAAAATAAAATCAGCATCTCATTCTGATCCACCCACTGTACATCCAGAGTAGCCATAAAGGGGCGTTGCTCATCAGACTTAGTTTATAGTTTATCATGATGGACTAAAAATACAAATAATGAAGCTTAATTTATGCATTTGGACTGCAATATTCACAATCTCAGCTGCTGCACTTCAGTGTACAGCATCCTCAGCCGATATGTACATATAGATGATGTTTTCTGGGCCATCAAGTAGATAATGTTGAATTTTCAGAAGTACAGTGTAGAACACAAGTCATGTTATAGTAATTGACAAAATTTCCACCAGCTTCAGTGATATTACATTTTGACCTACTGTATCTATCAGGCCCTGTGAAAATATTGCACAATCACCGTTTTTCACTTCAGTTTTTTTTTAAAGCTGAACTATTATTTTTACAGATAAAAGGAGAATGATGATTCAGTTGCCTCAAACATTTTCTGGAATGTACAGATATTATTTCTTTTTACACAAGATTTTTAAAATACTTCATTTTGACAAGGTCAAAGGACCTTGTCTAAGCAGCTCATTTGGTTTTTGATTTTATGAACCTTTATTACATCCAACAAAAACCTCTTTATTCATAGCTGGTTATATAAAAGTCAAAACAAGTAAAAAAGAAATTCTCTACTATTAACTAAATTAAGCAAGTCATGGAACTACTTGGATATTTCTGAAGTGAAATTATTTGGAAATGGCATCTTGAGAGAGTTTGCAACTTTGTTTCCCAATTTGAGATGAATGGTATTTCTGAACTAGAAGGAAGACTAGTAAAACCAAGTAGCTCTTCCTCTCACGTCAAACTTTGGGAGAATCAAGAAATCATTTCACATTATTTAGAGTTCAATGTAATTGTCCATGGTTCATACAAGATACTTTTTTCTAATCAGATCCATACCAAAGAGCTGCTTTCGTCACTGTCAGTTGCAGCAATTATTCCCCTTGCATTTTCACACTTGCCCAGTGTTAACCTTCAGATTTGTCAAGGCAAAACAACACCTGGTAGAAGGGAAGCTACCAAAACATTCTAAAAAAATATGCTGACACATAGTTTACAAAGCTAGTGGTAGAGGCAGTGACAGGGAAAGAAAAAAAATCTGCTTTCTTCTCTAAGCACTTCCAGAGCCCTTCAGTTGGAATGCAAATGAGGAGACTACTCCAAACTTGCAGAGCTACTGTCACTGCCTAATTGCAACCATCTAATTCTGTGGCAACATTTGGAAATTATTCTTCATGTCTGGAAGTTGAAACCGGGAAGATCATGTGCAAAGCTCAGGTTTATCAAGTCTGACTTATGGACTATGAATACAGTCCATACATACCCACAGTTGGGTACAAACTAGCCCTTGGGCAGAAGAATTAGTTTCATATATATACATCTTTTTCCTCATTCATAGGTGTTTCCTTTCGTTGCAGCAGGAGTTTGTTCACTTTTGCAATAGAATTTGTGGATGTATTTGGTGTTCAGTCTCTTATTTTACAACAGGCAAACCCTGCCTTGTACACAGAAAAACACCATTAAGAACTTCTGGAATTTTTGGTGAAAGGAAAGGATATGAAATGAGGTTCTGTTACTTTTTCTCTTGCTCTAAACAGCCTATAAAGAAACAAGAGCTCAGTCCAAGAAAAACACTTCTCTTTGTAAGTGGCAGTGAGACATCTATGCCAGCTGACCATAAAGCCTATGTACTTGAACTACAGAATGACAGGTTCTCCTGACTGTACTTGGTCATATTTTGCTAGACATGCAGATGTAAGCACAGGAACCCCTCCATTCAGCTTGATACTGTGCCAATTACAAGGATGTTTAGTACTATGAGCACCAAATCTGTTCGTTGTCTGATCACAGCAGTGACAGATTTCTGTATAGTACACAGCTCTGTGGTCTAGTATGAGTGATATTCTATTCTGACACCTCATTTCTCATGAAAGATCCGAACTTGACTTCCAGGTAGCTTGGAATGTTGAAGGCTGTGCCATGGCAGTGTTGCATGAAGATGGCTATTTGCCATAGGATGAACACAAGTCAAGCCAAACCAGTGTCAGCCAAATGACTGCATTTCCCAAATTCAGCATCTGCCTTAGAGAGAAATTTCAGCATTCTAGGTGTGCATTTGCCCATTTAGACTCATCCAAGGGCATTTAACTCTTAAAATTATATTTCTACCTTTCTGTTAGAGAAAGTAAAAATTTAAAAATTAACAAAATACTGACAGCTGACCCAAGCCCATCAGATGCACTCTTCTTTGGTTGTGTTGCTCTGATCAATTGCTCAGTTTGGAGGACTGAAATGTACATAATTTCTCCTATGTGTGAGATTAGGTGCATGTTTCAAGAGAAAATGAAAGCATCACTACCCACAGTGAAGCTAACTCCTGCTTGTATTATGCATTGAGTTTTGTGGGAAAGTAATAAATCAAATAACACTTTCCAACATTTTCAGTTTCCTGTTATACACACAAAAAGAAAAAAAAAGCTTCCTTTCTGCTGGACCAGATTCACATATTTTGGAATTCTAGCTTTTTCCTAACTTCTTTTCTTAAGGAGCAAAGCTTCTGTGTTTTTGAAAGAAAGTCCTAAAAGTAAGACTGTAATCATATTTGTGTGCATGTGTGCTATTTCATTGACACACAAGCAAAACCACCCCACCAGGATCTGAATGTAATAAGTAAGAATTTCTTCCTGTGAACATTTATGGCATTAATGTATTTTTGTCTATATTGCTTTCTTTGTACATTTGCTTTCAGTGAACCATCTAGGAATTAAGTTTTACCAACATGAATATTCATTCTTTCTGTTACCTCTAGTGGCTTTGGATCAAGCCCAGAGCATAGCTGGGAGTGTATGTACATGAATATTTACAGGTGCCAAATTTTATATCCACATTTGCAAATGCTGCACTAGAAGTGGTTTCTTCCATTTGCAGTCACAAACATGACAGTGCCATATTTCTCTTTTGACCTATCACAACAGCTCCAGTCTGAAATGATGATTATTCATGGAAGACTGTGCGTGATCAAAACAGAGTTAAAAAGATTTGCCAAAACAAAATACAGTGAATAATTGTGAATAATAAATTCCAGGAAATTACAGTCTGAGAGCAGACTTTCCACAGGCTTAAAAGGAACATCAAATAATTCCTTTGTCAGCTCTTCTCAGTATCCACTGCATCAAATTTCTTACTGCAAAACAATTTAAAAAATTCAGCATAATCTTTAAAGTGCATCAGACTTCTGACATTACATCTGAAAAGGGAATAAGCAGGATAAAGGGCATGGCATTACCCCCATCGTGCTCTCTGCTGACCATCATTCACAATGGGCATGCAGCCTTCCAGAGCTCAGTGTATTCTTATGACAGCCTGAGATAATGCCACCAAGGCTGGAGCTGAGCTCAGTTATCTTCATGACTGATAAAGCAGACTACATGAAAAAAGTGTACAGACAACCACAGAGGCACTAAAAATAGCAGAGGACCAGAGAAGTTACTTTTTGTCTTCTCTGTTATTGCCCATCAGCAAATGTGTTGACTTTGAAGATATTTTAGCACCCACGAGACTGCAAATGTTACAAGCTTGATCTGTCTCCTGTGTGTTGCAATTTTACTGCAATGATCCCAGTGAAGGAATTCCATGGAGTGTCTCAGATTGATGAATAAACAATTAAAATGTTATAATAAACCTTTATAATTAAAGCATTAAATTACAAACAGAGTAAAACAAGAAAATTATGAAATTAAACTTGGCACATATTTTTCTTTGGGAATTCCCTTTTTCCTTTGCTTTTTTTTTTCTTTTTTTTTTAAACAGTACTCTTCACAGAGGTGAGAGGGAAAAAATTGGCTTTCCGTTACAGGACAGTCATCAAACCTGCAGAACTTACATTTCCAAAGAGGTTTTTCCCTATCCCATAAGCAAATGTCATACCTGCAGGGGAAAAAAAAAGCAGTTCAGCACTGCTTTTCTGCTCCTGGAAAGTAGGTAGAGACCTGACTCTTCTCTGGCTTAAATTGGTTTTATAAGTCCATGTGTGTTACTAGATTTTTTTCTGAGTACAATCCTGATTGCAGAGTTCATCTGTCATTTATGGCAAGGGCACTGGCATCTGGGTTTATGCATTCAAGTCTCTGCAATGGCACTGAGAAGCTTCATGCCTTCCGGCAAGTCACTTAAACCCAGTGTTTCAATTTAGCCTCTTACAAAATAAGTATGAATAATACTGCTCTCACTGGGGTGTCTTGAGGTCAAATTCTGATCTTGTTTCAGCAAAACAAGGAGCAGCAGTTGATGGAATTAGGATAAAGTAAACTCACCCCAAGTGTCTTTCATTGTAAAGTCCTTTACAAACTCCATACGATGCAAAACAATGTATTGCAACCAGCTCAGAGATGAAGGTGGTAGAGCTGCAGGTGCTCGGGGCTAAGCACTGTCATACGGGGGGTTGAAAAAAATCCAGGGATCACAGCAGGAATGTTTAAGTTTATTAAAATGGTACTAGCATCTTTTTTTACGACTGTTTAGTAAAAGGCAAGCAAGATTATTTCAGATATCTTTGCACTTAAAACAGCAAAGGATTTGACTCAGAAGGTGCTTCTTCCTCCTTTGCAATCACTACTTTCAGTTTGGTTCTGCCACATCTAAGGCTAAGAGCTGTATTTTGCTTCAAAATTTAGGGTTTTAGATGCTGCCAGCCGCCAGTCCCAAGGAATACTGCAAAATCTAGCATTTCCTCTCTTTCCCGATCCCCTTTTCGCAGGCCGGTATGAAACACGCAGGCTGCATCTCTCCCCCACTGCCCTCCAGGTCCCTGGGACTCGCCCGCCCCGTGCCCCTCTGCCCACCCGCAGACAGCTCGCTCCCCCCTTTCTCTCCTTCCCACTCATTTCTCACCCTCGCTGCTGCTCGCCACGACTCTGATCTCTCACTTCCTCCCCGCTGCACATGCACACATTAAAACATCCACAGCTTTTACAGCTGTGAGCCAGGAAGAAAGGGCATGACAATTTCGCTCTCTGTATCTTTCTACCATTGCATCTTTCGGTGTTTGCGCTCAGTCTGCCCCAGGCAATTCTCCCTGAGATATTAGTTGCAATTAAAGAAAAGAGCAAAGAAACTGTGAAACATTTGGGGGGAAAAAAAAGAGATGTAAATCACATATCAAGCACTTTTGGGAGCACAGAGAAAGCAAACTGCATGTAAATCTGAGCTTGAAAGTCAGTTGCTTTAAGAAACAAACATAATTAAAGCAAACAAGCCATTCTATGTTGTTTTTGCAGTTAATATCAATTAATCTATAAAAGACTGTTTCGTTTCATGAAAACCTTTCTTAAGGCAGCTATTTTGCTTTAACCTTCATTTGTTCTTCACAGCTGGAATAAACAGTTAATCTCTCAGGGAATCATGCATGGTATCTGTTATTGATTTTATAGCTCAATAACATACCAGGGCTGAGAACAGGTTGGTATCAGATTAGGAAACAACTACTTAGAGGCAGACACCAGCTGTGCACTTGTGATAAATTGCATTTTTCCCTATGAATTTTATACCTAGTTATAGTTAGTTTACAGGATTTAGCACCATATGGACTGCCTGCTAGCAAGGTAACAACCCAAAATGCAAACACTTTCCTCTGTGAAAGAAGCAACCTGTAGCTGGAGAATTTTCTTTCAGAATATTGTATTGTAACAATGGATCTGGAAGTCGTGAAAGGTTTGGCATATACCTCTGTGTTTTGGGTTTAACATAGACACTGAGGTTGTGTGAACCAGCAATACACAAATGGTAAATGTGCTAACATGAATACACAGAGAACCTGGAGTCAGTGTAGTCTAAATGCAGGATTCTTTTGAAAAAAAAAATGGCAATATTGTTTTCAGAGCTGTTAGAAAGAAATCTCTCTGAGGTTTGTATTGGGAAGAAAATTTCAAACTATGCACTGCATTCCAAAGATCAGTTCTACAGAGCCATATTTACCACTAAAACCTTTCAAAGAACCATTTGAATGTAGTTAAAATTGTTGCAACTTTTTTAAAATACAGGACCTGCTTCTCTGAGAAGAAAATGTGTCAACATAAATAAAAATACTTGATAGAAATCACTTTATTTGGCAGAATAATGGACCCAGAAACATAATGAATAATGTATATTTCACTTAGGGCTTTTCACTTGCTCTTTTATTTCCCAGAACTGACCATTATTTTATATGCTTACATATGAGGCACTCTGTCTAAAAAAAAGTCACATAAAATTACACATACACACACACACACATATATACACATAAACATACATATGTGTATATATATATATATACACATATGTATGTATATATATGTATGTATATATATATATAAATGCTACCTTTTCTGGTTTTCCACCAACATTAAGGACCCAGTTATGTGATACAATCACTAAATTTAGATATGGAAGGACTTGATAAATGATCCTTTGTGTTATTCCTCTGCCAGAAAAAAATTATTACCTGATACACATACAGAGATGCTGCTCCCAGTGTGATCACGTTATTTTCCCTGGAAATTTTCTAGGCCACTTTTATGCTTGTTAGGTTAAGCTAAATTGTCCTGATGAACTGGTAGCACACTGTAGAAACTTTACTTCTTATTCTCTTCTGCCATGTTTTGAAGTTTAGTAGAGTAAACAGAATTATCTGAGCATAAAACTAATGATGAACCTCATAGACTAACAAATGGATATGTCATCATTGGTATAATTCTAGCATCAGTGAAATGTTAAATATGAAGACTGTATTCCATCTAAGTTTAAATGAGAGTGAAATGTAGCAAATAAGGCCCGTAGTTTATGAGAATGTTCTATAGTAAAACTGAATTTAAAATGTAAATAGGATAAAAGATCCCAAATTTGAACTTGGTGATCAGATTAAACTGTCATTTATTTGTAAAGTAACCTTAGGTAAAAGAATATTTAAGAACTGGACAGCAATTTACTAGCTTTTGGATTTAATATCAGGTGTTCACAAAACCCTGCAAAAAAATAAGTTACCATACTATGGCTGATATTCAAGCATCAACAGGCATTCCTAGAGCTGCGTGAATAATTTAAAAAAATTGAATAACTTATTCAAAACTATGAAATTCATCAACTAAATTACTTGAATAATACATCTATGAATTATGAACTGACTATGTTGGGTGAATAATACATTAATAATTAATATGAAAAATATAATTAAATTCTTCAAATTAATTACTCAGAGAATATGAGAAACCGTAATTATTCTCTATGCTGTACTCAAAGAATAGGATGCCTGAGTAGTCTGTATGCTCTTACAATTTCTCAGTGCTATACATAGGGTATATCTTTATAATTACAGAGTATCGGGGTGATATCTCAAATATCGCTTCAGGCTAAGAATGAAGCAAAATGTCATAATTGAAAAAAAATAACATATATTTTAATAGAAATTTGCTAATGTTGGGATGTGTAACATGGCCTAGTTGGCAAAGACCGGCTCTGTCTCTGAACAAATGCCCAGTGAAGGGAATTTTTTAGCAAGCAGTGAAGTACTGAGGCTGTGCAGTAACTAATTTTGACCATAGGTTACTTTCAAATACCATCTGGTATGGTACCTGCATCAAGCAGTGAGTGTTGTTCAAGTGGCTCAGCCTCCCACCCACCCTCAGTTTTGGTTCCCAGGGGCTGGAGTGGGGCCAGCACTTTGATGGAAAGCTCAAGTTGCAGGACCTTACTTTGCAAGGCCCTCTGTCTGGCATGCTTCTGGATCAAGCCATACTGCGTCCAGCTGCCTAGAAAGAAGGGGAATGTGCACTCTAGGGGGTTTAAGGTTCACAATTCTGCTCCAGGACTCTCATCACTGAGCAGTACAGACCAGCCGTAGAGCCCAGGTGCATGCTTGGACGGCAGCAGGCAAATTGAGCATCCATGCCCTTTATGTGCGCTCACATTTGATACTGACATCACATTACAGCAATTCTTTTTCTTTTTGAGATAGGGAGGTGTGTTGTCCATAAGGTATTGCGTCCTCCTTTCTCTACTGGCCACTTTGCAGAGAGCACAGTTTATGAGGAGCAGAAGGGAAATTGGCCTGCAAGCCAAGAATGGAAAAATTACAGGGTTCTACTCAATATCTTTCCTTGCCTGCAGTTACTCTTGTCACATTTTCATGTAAGACTGTGCAATTACTTCCTGTTGGATTCTGGCACGTACCGTAAAAATACATGCACACACAGGGTAAGGTTATGCTCAAATATGCAATGATATGTGGAGTGATGCCAGTGAGAGCTGTGGTTGAGGCCAGTGCTACGTGTGGGCCACAGAACAACTTAGATGACGACTGATGTTGAAGATCCTCACTCAGTGATAGATGGGGGGGGCAATTTTTCATCCATTATATATAAATAAATTAGCACACTTATTACACTACTACCAATGGAAAATGCAAATTAACCACATACTCCATCCTTCTGTATTCTATTGCTATCTTGAAAGCATGCTAAGTTTATAAGATTACTAGAGGAAATAAGGAAATCCTACAGGCCCAGGAATGATTTTGCTTTCAACTGCAAAATATTTTTAAAGACTCTGAAAGAAAATAAAACAGCCAATCAACCAAACACAAAACATTCAGAAAAAAACAACCTTTCAGGGAACTGTTTGTCCATAACCTATCATACCTACACACCTAACCCACAACCCCCACAAACTGAGTATTCTGGTTTCAAAATATGTTTCCATAAATTTAAGGTCTCTTTAAAGGATATTTCAAGCATCTTGCCAATCTATGATCTGATCTGTCTAGTTAATCAGCGAACAAAAACTGTTCTCTCCTTTACTGTAAAGACAGATTATTTATGTCTTGTTAGGGGATCCATTACACTATAATCTCCAATCACTGTCTTCTTAACATCACAGGTCTGTCCCAGACCTGTCTTTAAGATTTCCCTATTAGCCCCAGTCTCAGCAATAAACTCCTGGTTTTAACTAAGCTATACTAGAGGTCCATTCTTTCGGTTTGTGAAAGATTCCAATTATGTGGAATAACTGATGAGATATCCATTTAATCTGATTAAACACAGCCGTTTTTATACCCTGTATGCCTTTCCGTTTCTAGGAATCAAGCACACTAGCTGAAGAGGATATGTGTCTCTGGGAGAATAGCTGTGCTTCTTTTTCAGTGTATTATTATGAAGCAGGAGCCTTCAGAAATGAAAAAGTTTGCTCTGAAGGGACACCTACTTTTACAAAAGCAACCAGTGCTGTTTGTGTATGACTTTCTGCAGCCAGCTTGTTTCTTCCTTCCCGTGTCCTGGCCTGAGACATAGCTCTGCACACAGGCCTGAAATTGGTAATTACATCCCAATTCCGCTAGGCATCCTCCCCAAAATGCTGAGTCTCCTGGAGTGTTAATGACATCGGTGGGAGTGAAGGAGCTCAGTTCCCCACAGGGCTGAGGCACAGCTTCTTTCACTGGGGATTTCAAGTCCTGTTTATTCCTACAGATTTTCATGCCCTATCAGTCCTTGAAGGTGACACAGGAGAAAACATGATGACAAGAGGGCATGACAAATCTCAGGGAAGATTTGAATGTAAATACTCACCCGTGAAATGTAGATATTATTGGAATAACCTGAACAAATCAAAAAATTGGCTGGCAAGGGCACGGCATCATTATCACATTGCAATATCTTCAAGGAGAAATTGTATAAAGCCTTTTATAAGATTTATTACATTTCTGAAATGAAATAAAATATTAGATCTCTAATTTTTTTTAGTTAAATTTCATCAGTAACTCCCTACATTCCTTCTTCCTGCCCAATGAATTAGCCTTTATCATATTTTTGTCTGAGATAAAAATGAATGATCTGCTTTTGATTAAAAAAAAATAATGAAAGAAAGAAAAAGAAACCTTCTGCCTAACTTTGAACTATGAATCAGCCTTGGCGCTCTCATTAAAAACTCCCTAACTTTTAATTGCAGAACACAGTCTCTGCTGTCCCCAGACTGTGAAGTAAGATTCTTGGCAGTTACTCAAAGGAAAAACGGGAAAAAATAAGCATTACTATTATCATAACTTAAGACAAAGGTGTGCTGTGAGCACATTTATTCAAGCTGGAAGTTGCAAATTTCTGAACTTTCCTCCATCATTGAATCCCTCTACTGACTTTTGACAAAGGGCATTCATTCTTCACCTCATTTCATTAGTATAAAGTTTCTAGTAGACACTTACTCTGCTAGAGTAATTCATTTGAAAGTAGTCCTGCATCTTTGAATTTATATTTGTAGGAGCAAACACCATAATACAGTGCAAGTCTACATGAACAGAAGAAATCTTCAGTCACTGGAGTACTATTCTTTACAGGACTTTGCCTAGGATTACCCTTTCTGTATAAAATAAAATAGTACTGTTGGTAAGGTTGCAAATTATAAAGTAAGGGAACTTTTAAGAAAACATTTTTCTATTGTTTCTTTGCACTTATTCATTCGAAAATTCAAACCCAATACAGACGAAATGAAGGTTTAGACAGAGATCTCTGTGCAAAATTCCACAGGCATTACTGGATTCTTGAGCTGCTGGTGAGGAACCTAATGACAGAAAGGGAAATCTGGAAAACAAGAAGATGACAAACAACTTGGGAAGTTAGAGAATGAAGTGTTGTGTGGGGGAAAAGAAAATCTCTGAATGAGTCATAAAATGCTGTACAGAGCAGAACTTTCACACATATCCTTGAAAATTAGTATTTCTCCATGTTTTTCGGGATGTTTCTGATTCAGTCTAATCTACTAACAGTTCAACAAGGAATATGTAAATGCTGCTATTGTATTCACAGACAATGCCATCCAAAGCACTGTAGAGGGATTTGAGAGCACAGAAATACAGGGTGAAATGAAACAGTTGGAATTCAGTGGACACAGACACAAGGCACTGAACCGATCTATGACTCTGCTTTTGTGAGGTGGCTTTGCACTGTAGGCTAAGCTTGGCAATGGAGACAAAACGCTGACAAAAAGTTCAGAGTGCCTTCTTTGGCACACCTTTATGAATGACATGGATAACCTTGGGGAATCTGGTGCTATAGAAAGGGCAAGAAAACTGGCTAGTTAGGCAAGTGACTCCAAGAAGGCAGCAGGAGTGGGAAAGATGATGAAAGCAGAGGGTTCTGAAAATCAGAAAAAAAGAATTAGATGCCATCACATGATGTTAGAGCAGAAATTCAAAAAAATGCAGGATTTTCTTGGCTTCCTGACCTTCTCTACAGCCACCGCTGAAGTATGACACATGTAGAAACAGAAAACCAGATGAACAAGGACTGGATACCGTAAGAAATTACTGTAAGCTGGTTGGCACTGGTTGAAATTGAGCAAAAAGCTACTCAGAAAGATGGAATATGGAGGTTCTGATGTAGCTGGCAGGCTGAACTCCCCCTCCAAATTAGATTTTTCCAAATGACCAAGTAAGGGTTGGTTTTACCAAGCAAATTTCCCTGACAGGACAAAGAGAATGCAAATCTGTTGGAGTAAACATGGAAACAAGCATGATGGGGAAAGCTGTTTGCTGGGAACCACACATCCTTTTAAGTTCTTTGAGGTCCCTTGTCTGCCCACAATACCCCCAGGAGCTGCAGACAGGATTTTCACATTTCATCAGTCTTAATACAAGCACTTATGAGCATGCTGTTGATGAACTCATAGCAGTTTATCACTAGTGATGTATAAATACTTCAAGGACTACTTCCCATGGAAAAATGCTGATAGATCTACTTAAGACAGAATCTGAGGTTAGAACCAACAATTATGTGGTAATATAGATAAGGAATGTTAAATGCTGGCTGTGCCCCAGACTGGCTTACTTTATTTCTGTACATTTTTAGCAACCTTCTACATCTAACTATTAAAATGAATTGAAATACCATGGGCTCACAAGGCCATTCCCTGCCATTTTCTGCAGTCATTTTCAACAGGTTAAGGCAGGGACACAACCAGCCAGGTTTATCCACAGGGTCCCATCTGAAGAAGTGTTTTGTGTTGTAATAAATCGCATGGAGCCAACACACAAACCAAGCATATGTGTGTCCAGCTAACACTATAACATGGGCTTACCTTCACAGTACTTTTAAACAGCCAGCAGCTGAGCTAAGTGTAACAGCACAAATCTAGCAAGAGAAGGGGGATAAGATTAAAAATCTTTAAGAAATCCATTTTTAGCTCTAGGTTTATTTAATCATTCATTACTTTATATAACATCACCAAGACACCTTATTGGCTATATTGACTCTGAACATTTTGTTAGATATTAAAAAGTCAGTAAAAGTAGCATGAGATGGTTCAGCCACGGCCATATGAGATTGTTATTGAAATCTGGAAAACAGAGTTGCAATGTAAGCAGTCAAGTCAAATAAATACAACATCTTCACTTCCAGGTGTTGTTTCTTAGCATTTACCCTTCACCTTGCTACCTTTACTCCTCATTTCCCAAAGGCCCTTTGTGGATACTGAAAAAATTCAGTATGGCCCCGTTTCTTATGCACACACTTAGAAAACTGGAAAAGGATATTGCATTGTGGAAGCCATTGTCACCTGCGGGAGTGACAGCTTCAGGCAGCAGGTCAGTGCTTCTGTTGGCTGTGAAATCAACAGAGAGAGAAAGACCAACTCCACCCTGGAAATAGTCAGAGCAGTGTTCAAAGTGGTACTTCCACCTTGAGTTCCCCTCTGGAAGAATCCATTTGTCTCCATTAGCCGTCCATGGAACCCAGGGAAGCAAACCTTTTCACTGATACAGTTCCATTACCTAGTTAAAAACTAAGTGATGTGAATATAAGTTCTCTCCTCCTTCTGTATCCTCCACATTTTTCATTAGCAGTGTGTTCCAACACCAAGGCAGATTACAGGACTCAGGAAAAGCTACTCAAATGCAGCAAAGATGCACACTACTCAAATTCACATTTTTAGGACTGAATACAGCTTTCTAGTACTTAATACCCGGTGTTTCAGGACACAATCCAGTTATATAGTAGTCATTAAGAGGGAACATTTTCCAGAACAATGTATGGCATAACTGTTCTGCAAGCTTAGTTTTGCTTTCCTTCAAAGCAATTGGCATTAATGTACACAAGAGACGGACACAAAACATCTGACTTGTTTCAGTTTGACAATCTCTGTTTTCCTGATTAATGTGTGATTCTATGTTTGATAGCTTACAATCAACATGCCTACAATAACATAACAATACATATTTTCCTGTGCCCATGGCAGCATTCAAAATGTACCCAACTAACAGCATTTCTTAGCCTTGACCTAGCCAGGTATCAGATGAACTGTAGCTTTGTCAACGAGTGCTTCCTTGCAAATACCACAGAGTCAGGGCCCAACGCTGCAAGAACTCACTTGTACGTTGGCTGAATTTTGCCCATTTGTTTCACTGACCAGAAAGGCGTTACTCCCACTGTGGAAATAAGAGGCCCGGAGTCCAAGGAAGCAGCTTGGCATTGCCACAAGGAAATCATATCTCAGACATAAAAGAGTTATAGCACACCTTGTCTCAGTAAGTAAGGGGAGTAAAGGATTTGTTGTGTGTTTCACTCAGCCACTCTGGCATTGTAGCCCTGGTACGCAATAATAAAAGTGAAGTCATCAGGGAAGTCACAGTGGAGGCTCTGGTGACTAACTCCAGAGTCTCCCTAGGGTACTCATTTGTCATGGGACTTGTTCACAGCTAAATGGATGGCAAAGTACCCCATGGTATCTTGTTTCTTTGAAGTGCACTGGCCACAGAAAAGGAATCAGAGATTTTCAGTTTGTGAGAGTAAAGGAAACCTTACAGAAGTCCAATTATTTTTCTCTCTCTCTCTCTAAAAGAATTATTAGAATAATACAGGAAAAACTAACATTTTCTTCATCATGTTGGCAAGAGGTCATTGCTGCTACTGAGCGCTTTTCATCCAATGATCTCAAATACATTTCACCCTGGAGATGGCAATGTTATTACAAGAGAGGTGTGAAAAAACCCCCAAACCACAAAACCCTATAAACGAAAATAAGCTTTAGCCCATGCAGTTTTCAACTTTATCCAATTCTCTTCCTGTATTTCTGTGAAATGTTACACTGTATCTATATTTACATGGGCCCTTCACATCAAAGAGAGTAATAACAGAAAAGAAGAATATTGCATATGCTGATTTTATGTAATGAGAAAACCTTTGTATAAAATAGTAGGAAAATAAAAAAAGTGTGTAAAGAGAGTCTAGGAAAGCTGTGTTGGTCCAGCTTGAAGAAGGGAAGGCTCGGGAGATACCTTAATTGTTGTGTACAGCAATGTTATGTGTTGGGATAGGAAAGACTAAGCCAGGTGCTTCTCAGAGGTGCACAAAAGAAGGATCACAGAATCATAGAATCATAGAATGGTACAGAAGAGTTGGAAGGGACCTTTGAAAACCATCTAGTCCAACCACCCCATGCCATGGGCATGAACATCTTGCATGAGATCAGGGTGCTCAAAGCCACACCCCTATATAAGGATATTCTCACCTATTTTTTTCACATGGGAAGGACTCTCTGATGACTCTGGAAAGATTCTATAGAATGATATCTGTGCTGGTGGCAGAAAGAAATGAAGCAAAACTGGGCATTATAACCCAAGCTGCAGCACATGAACACTGTTTATCTCTGATGGGTAAGAATAGTAGCCAGTGTCAGCAAAATTGTATTGCCAGGAAAAAGTAGCTCATATAGTAAGAAAGTTTAAACACTCAAAGAGAGATCAGAAGGTTCCTTAGGACTGTATTTCACCAAAATGTCACTCTCAGGAAAACCTGTGCAAGTGCTTTAAGTGCTTAAGTTTGTGGGTTCTGAAAGCAGAATGGAGAATTACTACAGTTTAAGTGAACTCTTCAGTTATGTGCTTCTCAAAGGATAAGCTGCTGCTTCAAGAAGCCCATTGGCATTCATTGTCACAAGACAGAGGGAAGCATCATAAATTATACATTCACAGACTTCAAAAAGTTTTGAGAAAAAAAATAAGTAAATGGCTGGATGATGAAACAGCTTCAAGCTTCAAGCCCAACTCTTCAAAGACATCTGCACAGCAATTTTCCACACCGAATAAACATCAACCTTTCTGATAAAAGCCACTTCTTGCCCCTTTAGGCATATTTCTGCTATTTTGAATATGTTGGACAAAGGGACACAAGGAGTTTTGCAATGGTAAAGATGGAGTGAGGATTCTTTGGCTTCAATGGAACCATTTGGACTTTCAGCAATTGAGACAGAGGTATTGATTGCTTTGGGAAGCAAATGTAGTCATTCCAGTGAAGTCTATTCCTCTAAGTTAGTTAATTCAGAGTTTAAGATGAAGAAATCCCTTTCTATGGAGTACATATTTCCTACCTAATTTAGATATCTGAAGTTAGACACCATGAGACTTCATTCTCTCCTTGTAATTTAGGGTTGTCGGTCATTCAGCAGCAGTGAGTATTAATGAGGACTTCCTGAGACCAAGCAGAGGCCAGTCCAGACCATGTTCAATTCTGCCAGTGATTCTGACCAACAAACATGCTTGAAGAGTCCTACTGAGCAAAGGAATACAGCTCCCAGCCCCTTCTGCCAACCAAGGGACTACCAGAAAACACACAGTGTTCTGACTAGAAAACGAAAACTGTCACGTCTCTGTCTGTGTAAAAACTAGAGCAACACACAGAAATGTGCTAGCACTGGGGGAAAGGAGTTCAATTGCATTTGGCTGACACAATGTTGCAAACATAACAGTATTTTGCATGTGGGATATAGGAAATGGGGCATTATTTTCCTGAGATCAGTTCCCTACAAGTAAGAAGCAGTGAAAGAAATAATGCAGCTTTGCATTTCCACCATCTCCTTCCTCCTTTCATCATTAACAAGTCCTGTGTGTAGGAAATCAATCATACTGTTTAACTTGGTTTCTTAGGACACAGACTTTCCAGTGGAATCCCAATCATGACACTTTCTTTGGAAAAATCATCNTATAAAACTTCTAAGTGATGGGGTGTTTTCTTTCCCCTTATAGGAAGTTTCCTAAAGGCTGCCATATGACCAAGAGTTATGTAGCAGCTGCTCAAAAACAGGATATGGCAAATTCTTCAAGCCTGAAGAAACCCATCATAGTTTGTGTCAGCTAAGCCCTGTTGGGTTTCTCTGTGTAGGCAGTTGGATACATGAAACTGCTGTCTGCTAAATGGTCCATTCAGCTGCTGTTTAGGTCTGTTTGCCCTCACCCACATTGCAGAATCTGAAACTGGAACAATATGTATTTCCTGATGCAGTTAAGAAGGTGTAGGGGAGATAGGATCCTTTAGCAACTAGAAGAAAGCAGTGAAAGCACAGAGATTAATGATCAAAATGCAACTTGGTCTCTTTGGAACCAAAAATGAAAGGTAAGTGTGGGCACAGCTTCTGAGAACCACAGGCTTCAGTTCTAGTTTCTCCTCACATAACTTACTGTGACTCAGGTCACAGGCTCAGCTAGGGGAAGTTACTCAGAAAGAAAGCAAATTTCCCATGTCACATCTGAAGGTTAAACTGAAAAATAAGGAATGATTAAAAAAATTAGAACAATTCTTCAGAAAAGACAAATCTAATAAAGCAGGGAATTGTGACTCCTAAAAAAATGGTAAGAATATGAATCATGTAATGAGTAAGGGCAAAATTATGCTAATAGAGACAATCAAGTTACTCTGGGAATGATTATGCTAAGCCTCTGAGCATGCCCTATATAAATTAGTGATTTCCTTAAACCTGAAAAATCTGAAACAAAAATAACTATTCTTGTAGTGAAAAAAAAGGTAAGTATAGGGGAGGGGAGGGCAAGGTCACATTAATATGATTATAAATATTTCAAAGCTGTGGGGCATATCCTGTGCTAAGTGCTAGCCCTATTTTATTAAAGGTGAGTAGGAGAATCTCACCAAACCTCCAGTCTAGAGGTAAATCTTTGATCATTATTTAGTGCTTGTGATAGAAAACAGTAAGAAAAAGGCAACAGTCCATCTCTAATTGAATTCAGTAGGAGCCCTAAGGAAGAGACTATGCCTCTAGGTAAAGGTCTTGCTACTGTCCGACAAATATAGTTGTGAAGGAATTACTTCTCCCCATGAACAGGAAGGCCACAATATGCTCCATCCTTGCAATGTGGGATGCATGCCACCTCCTCTGCATCAGCTTGGCTGTTAAAACTTGGTAACTTCCTACTCACTGCAATCCCTTCCCGCTCACAGGGGATGTGGGAAGCTCCTGCTTTCTTCTATGCAGTGAGCCTAAGAAAGATCTAAGGAGTGCATGCAATAGCATGGGGAACTCTGTACCACACTAATTTAGATATCATGACCTTAACTTACATAAAGGGCTTAAGATTGTTCCAAGAAAATCTACATTTTTCACCTTTTTGCTTTCGCTTTTATTCGAGAAAACTGTTGTCTCCCTAGCCTTGATCTAAATTCTCAAGAAGTGCAGAGAAACCCTAAAGATGGTGATTATTTTCTTAAGAAGAGAAGGATCAAAGGAAGCTCAGATGAAATTTGAATTAAAACACCAGGCTGGCTCAGCACTTCAAACTGCAACACTGACTCTGTAACTGGAGCAATGTCTAAAGCAGACCCAGGTTTGTTTTGCACAGGCATGTTTCAAGTGAACTCGGAATCACTGAGTAGACCATTCTGAAAAATGCCACGCACCTCCAATGGCAGCTGCTTGGAGGGTGTCAGCCCTGTGAGAGACAGATTCAGTGACACCACCAAGGTACTGCTCTTGTGTAGAGGCACAGACCTCTTGGAAGGGCACTCAGACAGCCCATTCCAGGCACTGCACCTGCTACAACCTCCCTCAAACACTCAAACACACCAGGATCCTGTGTTGCAGTCCCACATGGCTGAGTCATGGAAATAAACACAAAGAGCCTCTCTTGTTCTTCCTTTAATTGTTCCAGGATGCTGCCTGTGTCTGAAATGCACAAACACATATTCCTTTCTTTTGTGTGAGTAGAATAATAGCATTTACATCCAAGGTGCAGAGACCAGGGAAAAGGAGGCTCCTCGCCCTTCTCCTCCCTCTCAGCATCTTCCATTATTTTCCTACCTGAAAACCCTTCATAAAGTCAGGAAAAAGGAGGTTTTGTAGCTGAAGAAAAATAGCTGCTATAGGTATATTCACTAATCTTGCTTACTCCAAGTAACATTGTATTTCATGGAGCAACATCAAAATAGCCCAGTAAGCCACATTCCTCAAAGAATGTGATATTCAATCATACACGTGAGGTTTCTTCCTAGGAGTATAATGAAGCTCTCTTAGACCTTGACATCTTACAAGAGTCACAGGAAATTTTCCCACAGCACCAGATGTTCCTAGTGTCTTGAAACAATGTATTTCAAAATACTTAAAAAACCTCTCAACAGAACCCGAAGGGGAAGAGTTTCTCAGAAAGCAAACCAAACTATTAATTCTTCCTATGTGACTTACGAAAAAGAAAAAAAAAAAAAAAAAAAGAGAGAGAGATAGGCATCTTGAACCAATTAAAACCACTTTTCTCTATTGCAGTCAAAGACAATTCTAGATATAGAGCTTTTCTTTTGTTTTCAACTCTCATTTCTTTCTTGCTTTGGCATAAAAATATTTTAAATTATTTTTTTCTTTATCAAGGGAAAAATATTTTGCCTCTATGTTTTTCAGACTCAAAAATGATTACACTCAAGCAAAGTTAAAAAAATTCACAGAACAACCTTTAGGCAATGACAAGCACAGAACTTTTTCTGCTATAAGAGTAAGCTTCTAGAAGTCGTGAAAAGCTGAACTGAGAGTACGTCAAAAATTTCTGCTACTGATGCTCTCCTGCCAGAGATAGGACAAAAGGGAAACATCTAGACCTCTCTCTATCACCACAGGTTACTGAGAGCACCCTCTAAGTTTAGAGTTGTGGTTCCCAAAATCATATCAAACCAGATGGTCTCTGGAGCTTTTGTCCAGGAAACACAGCATGGTGTTTTGGCCAGGGTGGTATTATGCATAAATTGTGCAAAGGCACACAAATATCTTCTCACCACCTCTTTTCCAAGTTGTTAATATCATTTGTTCATACACATGAGGAAAGGTAAGTTGCAAACCACTGTAATTAGAAGGGCAGAGGTGTCAGTGCTGTGACCTCTGAAGTTTGAGTATCCAGAAGCAAGAAGAACCTGCCTACACCCAGTACCCTGAATAGTCCCATCCAAATTGTGAGAGATGGTGCAAAGTCCTTTTCCTTCTTAAACAGGGAAAGGGTAAGAGATTTGGTTGTACAAGCATCAGCTGATGTGCACAAGCAGCTGCTGATTTACTGCTATATGCCTCACCACATGTAAGATCATTCTTGAGTCAACACCATGCTGTGCTGATTTTCTCTGCTATTTCTATTGCATGTGGTGTAGTTTCTTGTATTAAATGTGATTTTTAGAGGTTTGCTTTTGCGTCTTGCTGTCAACCCCCCCACACACACTTTGGTTTTTGTAGAAAGCACTTTTATTTCTTGGATCTACAGCACTATTGAGAGAGTCTTTACTGAAATTGTTTTTGATTTTGCTCTCTTTTATCTTTTTAATGGTATTTCCCACCAATTTGACTTGCAGATGCTAATACTTTGACAACTAAAGAAGCAGGTATGTCTGAGTTGTCATCTTGCAGTCAGTTTTTCCTGAGGCAAAAAGGAACACTTCCCCAGTTATTTAACTTTTTTCCTACCAACCTGCATTTCAAAAGCTCTTTAAGACTCTTTTGTGGACATGCAGCTCTAAAGCATTTAAGAAGCTTCACAAGGATTTAGCCATGCAATTCGTATAGTCTTTAACTGAAATTATGTGGTTAATTCCCCATGCAATCCTTGGACTTTTCTTTTTTTACAACAGCTGGGCAGTTTGTATTTGCAGAAATGTGGCAGGAGTTCTCTGTTAAACATCGGCGAGTTTAACGGAGTAGGGGAATTCTGAAACCTCTTTGCACAGTAACTCACTTTTACAGAACTAGGCCCACACTGGTCTGATCTTTCCATATGAGGCTTGATATGTTGTGTCAAGCATTTCAACCTCTAGCTTCTATCAAAAGAAAAATGACAGCTGTCTCTGAATTAATGGAACATGAGAGCAGATCACTGCTCTGCACACTGCACCCTATGAAACATGAAATGTTTAAGTACACGCTCACCTGACCTGACCTTGCTACTTCCACTTTTCCAATTTCTTTTCTGGTGATTGAGAAAGGTGAGGGAAGAGCTCAGCACCCATGCAGGATGTTTTAGTCATACACCACTGTGACATCCATCAGAAATTGCCTCTGTTTCTCTAAATTCAAAAAGGTAGTTTAATACAACTAGGTGCTGTTAAAAAAAAAAAAAAAAACCACAAAACCCCAAAATATTTTCTCCTCCTGTTATGTTCAATTATATTTTTGTTAAATACCTTCCTGTGAAATACTAGGGCTCCAGTTGTGCCAGTCTGGATAAATCAGATAGCATTTCATAACTTAAATTATAGTAAGACACCCCACCTCAACCTGACCCCAAAATAGAAAAAGTTACATCAGGAATTATAGTCTTGAAGTGTTTCTGGAACAGTAGGATGAAATGATATCACTCAAGATTTTGTGTTGTTTTGCTTTCAACCAAATTCTTGACCATGCAGCAAACAACCACTCCAACCAGCAACCACATATGTTCTATATATAATATATATAGTAAATATATAGATGTGCAAATGCTATACATTATATATGTAGTGTATAGTATTTGTGTGTTTACAGTATTTAAAGTAATCAATTATTTGTATTATTTTTACAGGTAACAAAGTAGAAGTTTGAAGAAGACCAACTTAAAAGCAAAATTTAAAGGAGTAGACTAAGCCAGGACTCGTCTCTAAAAACAAAATTGTAATTTTATCCAAATATCCCAGTGTGAAAATAATTACTAGGGGGAGCCTTAATTAGGGTAAACGGGACACCAGTAAGCTTTCTTAACACTGTGGTGCAGACTGCAGTGTATCCTTTCCAGTACAGCCCTGGAGGCCCAAGAAAATGAGCCTTTGGGAATACAAATCCCAAAATTGCACTGAGATACCAGCCTGCAGTGATTGTGATGGACAGCTGAGTACAGCAGGATTTGGCAACAGTAAGAAGGATGAGGAAAGCAAGTATTTCAAGACATCCATAAACACACTTTAACAGTAACCTCTGTCTCACAAGCAGGATGAAGGTGATGGGCTAACCTGAGACTCATGCTCATGAAAGGTCAGCCTTCCAATTGCTCACACAAAAAATGTCATGGTACTTACAGTGCTAATTTTATCACACAGCTGCTACAATGGCTTTCCAAAGTGGGTATTTAATGTATTTGACTGACTGGATTTCAATTTCTGTAACATCAGTCATATCCTAATCATTACTACAGA
The DNA here is from genome assembly GCA_013400955.1 of Drymodes brunneopygia. Lineage (NCBI taxonomy): Eukaryota > Metazoa > Chordata > Aves > Passeriformes > Petroicidae > Drymodes > Drymodes brunneopygia. The sequence goes on along the minus strand of VZTZ01039774.1, from coordinate 66,319 downwards.
GATAAAGCAAAATAGATCCAGTGCAAAAGAATCAGATATGGAAACTGAATATTTTAGAATAAGGTACCTAGCTTACTGTCTGTGAGGTTCAATTAGGATGTTAAAAAAGGCAGAGAGTTGTGTATGTATATTTCTGTGTGTGAGTTTTTAAACAGTATTCTAGACATCTTTTTGATTTTGAATTCCATTCTATGGCAGTATGAGGAGAAAAATTTCCATATAAACGGAGATATAGGCAGAGTAAAAGTGTGTGAACAAGGCCAAAATTAGAATAAAGAGAGAATTTCATCTTTAAGCGATCTGAACTTGATATTTCATAAGTTTCTCTTAATGGTCCATAAACAAAATAAGAACAGAATCAATGTCTGCTGTTCTTATAGTCAGTCTGAGTTTCAACACAGAGGAGTGACATTTGGCTTTATCAGAATAAGAAACTGGCTCTGTATTTGCCTCTGCTCACTTGTACTCATCTCCTGAGCATTGCAAGTGTACTTCTGAACCATAGAGAATGCAGAGAACAGTGGTTTTTATTTCTATTCACAATCCAAGGCTTTTTGCTTTCTCTTTGACCATTTGAACGCAAAAAAATATGTATTATTTTTATCCACTTCCCTTTGTCTTGGCCACTTACATGCAGGTTTTCTGTGAGTGGAGCATACTAGTCATAATAGGAATATGTACTGAAAATGCTTAAACAGAAACTTCAAACATACACTTGATAAGGCACTGGAAGAATTCTCTTTATTCAAGTTCCTCATATGACTTCTGGGTTCCTGTGGTCTACAGAATTGGCAAGTTCAGCAAAAGTGCAAACAAGCTGCAGCTTTGGCAGTTCTAATGAAGCTAAAAAATCAAGACCAGATTCACAGACAAAGATTAAAATGTGACCTGCTACTCTGTAAAGGTCCTTATATTTGGGACACTGGTATGAATATGAGGTGCTGTGCTACCTGAATAACACTAACAACAGAAAAACAAACCAAGAGTACAGTACTTGAAAGCAGGGAGTTGCAGAGAAAGATCATAAACTGCTTTGCTCCTCACCAGCACCAAATGGAGCTAAAAATTTGTAGCCTGTTTTTATGTATTTCTAGCCTGAAGGAAGCCACAGCATTCCATAAACAATATGTGCACAGCACCCTGAAATTACATTGGTGGGGAACGGCAGTTAAACCATAGCCTAATGCTATAAACACAAACTTCATTTCTAATAATAAATAATGAAAACATGAATGTCCACACCAAACCAAAGGAACTGTGTCATTTTGAAGAAGGGGAAGAGTCAAAGGCCTAGGCTAAATCCTGGGGGTCAGCAAATGTCAACACAATTTGAAAGAAGCAAACCAGATGACTGCAACCTGTATTGTCTTTTTCAGGAATGAAATTTAGACCCAAACTCAGTTTGTGAATAGATAGCTCTATGCAAGTCCACATACCAGAATTTTTTATATCTTTGCAGTAGTTACTAGTGTTTGACTCATTACCAATGCATCATTAAAAAAAAGCCTGCAGCAACAGTTTATTTGTGCTCTGCTTTTCCCTCTAGAGCTACAAGCATTTAAATCATTGTATAAATTTGATTTTTATTTAAATCAAAATTGAAAAACAACCTCAGACACTGAAGTAGCATTCACTAGATGAGGAGATACACCCAGGCCTGTTGATTTTCTGCACCACTGGCTTCTTGCAAGAAGGCACAACTCTGATCTGAAGATGATTTTTAGGAAGAAGAAGGGTAGAGGAGAGAGAGACCAGATGCATGTATGTGCCTAGTTTATCGTTCCAGGAGGCATTGATGTATCTATAGGTACAATTCTTGATAAAGTTCTGCTGGTGGTGGAAGTTTTTGGTCTGCTTTTGTGTCAGTCACTGCTTGCCATAGGCCAGATCACCAAACTAAGTTCAGGCTCTGCTGTGCTATTACATGTCTTTCTTGGAGAAAAATTAGTTTCTACCTTGACTAAAGAATGGAAAAAGTAATTCCTGACAGTAGGGGAAAGTCTAGAAACTGCTAGCACTGTTTAAAACCATAAAGGGGAAAAATTATTTTTTATTCTCATAATTTTTAAGCTGTGAGGTATTAAGTGCAATAAGGGGAAACACTTTAAGAATGATGAGTGAAAAGAGGAGAATTTATCTGTTTAGATTAATTGTCCATGCTCCAGCTTTACACTCCTACTCTGGAGTCTTAGTAAGAACATCCTGTATAACATTTCTTCCCTTGAGGTAAAAACATCATGAAACTGCAGAATTTTCACAGAGGAGCAGAAACCTTTTGTGAGCCACCAAGTTGCCTTTGGAAGGAAGAGTGAAATGTTGTGAAATGCTATCCTTATTGGCTTGTTTCTTATTCTGTAATATTAAATAAAAAACTTATTTTCATTTTCTTTTTCAATCACATTTGAGTGGTTTGTTTGGGCTTTTTTACAACCTCAGTTCTGTTCCTGTGATATCCCTTTGCTTTCTGATACTTGATTTGGCAATGCCAGTCACCTACCTTGTGTGAATTTTTGACACTATCCAGACTTCACAGGGTAGCAGTGTGCATCCTCTCCACAACTTGAAAGAGCATTCCTGCTGGACTCTCATTCGGAAAGCTCTGCTTTGGGTCAGGAGAGTCAGGATGCGCCTGTGGGGAAAGGGCGGGGTAGAGAACCACTGAAGAAGAGGTGACTTCAACTTTTCCCAGCCACTTCCAGCCAGCCAGTGCCGCAGGAAAAGCCTGCACGCACTTGGATGCACCACTGCTCATTCCCATGCTCCTGCACAAACACCCAGGCAGACGCACAGGTGAGACAGAGTGCTCCTTGCACTCATTAAGGAATTAGCAGGATGCAATCTAGCTCTATATAATTAGTCAGTGAAACTCATTCACACTAAAGTGATCACTATTATTAGAGAGGAGCAGCAGCATAGTGGGAGAGTGTCAAGCAAACCTTTCTGCCCAAAGTGTCTCGGTCAGAGCAGCCAGCTGCAGGCGTGTTTCCCCTTGCCTCAGCTGCTGGGTCGGGGTCACTGATGAGCCTTCTGGTGTGCTAAAGGAGCAGGCAAGTGGTTTATGCACTAGCAGGGACAACATTTATTTTCTTCTTGGTATTTCTGCTGTTTTGCGGCTCATAACACCAAGTAAATCAACCTTCTGCCAGTGCAAAGGGAAGTAAATAAAGTATCTGGGGAGTAGAAAGGGAAATTTTATATGGAAGACCCTGAATTTTTTTTCCTCCAAGAAGGGCTGTACACATCTGCAAGCTCAATATATTTCTCTAGAAGGGATGACTGAGAGAGAGTGCAGAAAAGCTCTTCAGAATTATACTGAAGAAAATACCACTTGTGGAAGGGCAAAAGCAACACAATAGGTAAAAGAGAAGTGGAAATGGATGTAATACATCACCATTTATTTTCTGATGCAGACATCGAAGAAAGATCGCCTGTTCTGGTGCCTGTACAATAGTGGCTGGCTAGATCTCATCTCAGCACAGTGTAGCACCGTGCTTTCAAGCTCACTTTCAAGCAGCCACTGTCAGCACACAATTACCTGAAAGACACATCTACAAAGTGATTCCAATGCAGGGAGCTGCCTAAGAGACTTATTATACTGTAATAATATAAATATGTAAACATTACGCTCTAGAAGCCTTATTGATCCTTGCTACCAGACATGACATCATTATTAATAAAAATGTAATGGGAGAGCTATAAATATGCAAAATAATAGCATATTAACCTAAATAACACCAACAAATTGTACAGCTTAGCATAAAATTGAAAACCACTAACCAAACACTGTGTGGTTTGCTCATACTAGAAGCAGTCAGGAATCATACATAATGCAATAGTGCAACTGCTAACAATAGTCTCATGAAGATAATTTAGGCTAGAACTGGACAAGCTCCAGGAAATCTGCCTGGAGAGCTAATGCTGAGCTTTTCCTCTCTTTTTCAGTGAAAGACCTCAGAGTTGTTTGGCTCACTGTCCCAGTGTCTTATTAAAAGGCAAAGGATAATTTGGAAAGTTAAGGAAGAGGTAAATGGCCTATAAATAATACAAATATATACAGATATATTAAAAATTAAATTTTTTAAAAACCTGAAAAAAAGAACAAAAAGCATCCCCCTCCCCAAAAACAAGAAAAAAAAAATCCACTAGATGAGTCCAGACAGTTTGAAAAAAGAAGAAAAAAAGCAAGAAAAATGACGAAAAATTGAGACAGTCTCTTGCCAAATGTTATTCATTAAAGAAAAAGTATTACACTGCAGAAAAGAGTCCAGAAAATGTCAGACATCACTGCAAAGAAATGTTAGACTATAAATTGTTCAAAATTGGCAACGTATTTTATATCCCTCTAAATACTGATGATTTACAACCTATATAAATAACATTATTAGTATAAAAGCATTTCTTATAAAGATTAGGAAGACACACCACTAACGTGAGTGGAGAGTATGGTGCAGTTCAAGCAAAAATAATAGCCCTAATGCAGAAGTTACTTGTGGAGGTTTTCTGCCTTGTGTTATTCAGGAGGTCAGTCTAGCTCCTCCAAATGGTCTGTTCTGGCCTCAGAGTCTACGTAACTCGAACATTTTAGCTGACAAAGGCTTTTCCTCTCTTTCAATTTTTTTTTTCATTTTCTTTCCAATGAAATGAGGCAAGACATAACACTGAATTCTTAAAAAAAGATATTTAAAAATAGCATTAGTTCTGACAAGGACTTAGTGAGTCAAGGGCAGTGTGAAGAATGTGAATCCCTGGCTTGTGACACTACTGTCAGCAAGGCTGGCCTGTCCCATATCCAGAGATCCCACTAGATGCTGGAAGAACCTGCCACCAGAGGCAGAACTGGCAAGAATGCCTCTGTTTTACTTGGCAACTTTAAGACCCCAGGGAGAATATTTTAATTCTTTTTTTTTTTCCTCTGTTTCCAAAACATATTTGCAGAAATTCCTATCAAATGAGAAATATGAAGGAGAGGTTTAGTTTAGTTGAGTGCAATCAAAAGACACACACAGAAAAGAACCTAAATATCTTGCAAATCACAGTTCCTGTGATTTAGTCTTAATTTCATTTACAGCATATTCTTAACGAAGTGTCTATTATTTGCTAAATGCAAATTACATAATAGCACTTGAAAGATACATAAACCTTTCACTGAAGCTGGGCTGAATTTGGAGTTTGTAATGAAGTCTCAAACTAGATGAGATTTGGAGGACTTCATAATGAAATAATAAAGACTAAAAATTAAATTAGTCTGTTCTTAAAATCACTGTGAAAACTTCAACTAGGTTAGCCTCATCCCCTTCCTCATGATAAGTTTTAAGTGTTGGCAAACCATCTGAAAAGCAGGTGAATGTTTATTCGTAATTGTTCTCTTAATGTCACTGCTCTTTTAATTCCTACTGCTCGGAGTGATTTTAATTGTACACAGTTTGTAAAACTCTCTCAATTTTATTATGATATACGGGCTTGATGTTACATCCTTAACTGAATCTGGGGGTAACCCAGATTTTCTTAAGTATTTTTCCAATCTTCACCATTCAGGAGGAGAGGACTAAACAAAGAAGAAAACACACCTTAAAACCTTGGAACTCAGAAGAAAAAAGAACCTCCAAATAATTAAGAAGTTCACCAAGAACTTGGTGGTTTGCTTGCATCAAACTCAACACCTGAAGATTTGAATATGTTCAGGCCATTCAGACAATGTGTACACTATTTTATGGCAGCTCAATGTCAAAGTCTGACTTTATATATACACACACATGTTAAAGCTATCACACTTTTCCCCAGCACACACTGCCAGCCTGAGATGAGTAGGCTGAGGAGCTGAGACACAGAGATGAGAAACGACTGAGCATAACAAGCTAGCCAGATCAGGGGCAGAGGGAGGCAGAAAGCTCAGTTCTGATCATGAAACCAATGTCTATCCTAAGAACAAACTCTTTTTTTCCCCGTTTTTTTCTTAACAAAATGTCACTTTTCATTTAGTATAAGTCTTACATACTGCTATATTAAGGACATAAATATTGCGGTTTCTCACTATTTGAACACAGAGAGATATTTTAGTTAAACATTAGTGTTAAATTCTATCACTTTGGCTTCTTCCCAACTGGTGATTCAGAAAGCTTCTTTGAGAGAGAATTTCACAGGCAGCAGGTGATATTCTAAGCTGCAACAGTGCTTGGTAGTTTTGGCTGTTCAACAATTCTCATTCCTCCCAAAGTTCTTCTTAGTGGAGGTGGACAAGAAAAAAAAAAAAAAGAGAAGGAACTTATTACACATCCTTTATGTTCATGTTTACTTTTACAAAAACTTCTGTGGGTGTCTTAAGTTGATGTGCAGCCTTTATTCACAATACTCCCTACTCAATCATTCCTTAAAGTTCACTTATTTTACATTGTTGGGAGTCTAACACTGAATTCAACAGACTGGAGGAGTTTTGCAGAAAGGACTAGATATGTGTATTAAAAAAAGAAAAATAAATGTAGGAGCAAAGAATGAAGGTTTCTTATTCATCGGCCTTAAAAGAGGAACCAAGTGATATTCAATGACAGGTTCAGGAATATACCCTAAATATATTGCAGATAGCAAAGTACATAAGTAGCCTGCAGAACTTATTGCCAAGGGAGATCAAGAATTAACTGAGATACAGGGAGGGACTACACATTCCCATGGACAAAGACAATGCTTGCAGTTTCAGTAAGGTGTCTGTAGCACCTGTGAGTGCAACATATCCTCCTTTCCAGCCAGGGCCCAAACCTCAGGGCTGCTCTTCTGGTGTCTGCATCACCAACAGCCTACTTGAAATTTGAGTCAAATCTGCTGGCCATGCTTTGGTTCCTAGAACCTGTCACGTGGAAGGACACCCCCAGATCCCTCAACTCCAGGACGCATGCCAGCACAGGCTGCCACGTCTCAGTCCCATCCACAGGATCTAACCTCTGGTCTACCTTCAGGAAGCAGTTGGAGCCAGCACACACAGAGGATCTTCTAAGGAATAGAAGCAAGTACATTTAACGGCAGAAAGTCATAAGGAATCAAGGACGGACTTCTCCAGATATGGGTGTTTTTACTTCACTGACTTTTTGAGCTTTCTCTGAGTAACCAGACAAGATAGACTATCCATCTGACCTGGGACTGCCATCCCTGCATTTCTAAATGCTAAAGTGACATTTGACAGAAAAACGTGTTATACATTCTCTATTAAATGATTCCATTTTTTATGTTTTGGGCTCTAAGGTCTTCCTAAGGGCTAGGCATGAGTGTGCTACAGGAGCATGGCATACTTTTCTCTGAGGGTTGGCTGTAAGATCACTCCATCAAGATGCAAGGTTTGGCTTTTGCAAATGCAGACCAAGACAAGTTCACCTTTTCTCCATCAACCTTCCCACATAATGTACCACAGCCTAATTGTCAGACTTGTAACATCTGAGACAGAGATTGCACACTAGTTACCACATTTTAAAGAGTAAGTTTGATAGAAACTCTCATCTCCCCAAAATGACAGGCAATTGCCAGAAAGGAACTCAGCACTGTAAAATAGTGAGTTTTTATCTTACAAAGAACAGAGATGACACTCATTATCATGATATTGGATTTTTTATATAATGAAAACTAAGTTTAAAAATATTAAAATTGTCTGTTATCATATTCAATGCTTCTCATATACATATAAACATGTGCACACACACATATATATATATATGTATATGCATAAGATCATGGCTGTGATTCTTTCCTGTGCTTTTAAAAAGAGCACATCTTTGAAAGGGCAAAACAGCTTTCATTAAAACAAGGATTTCAAGATTAGACAGCACAGTATCGTGCTGCTTTGAAGCCCCCCAGAAACTGAAGAAAAGATACATTCATATATTATTCTGTGTCACAGAGTTTATCTTTTTGGATTTCAGAGCATAAAAGGAACAATTTGCAATAGGCACAGTTCCACTTCAGCATCTGAACAAACATGAATGCTGCAGATAGTTAGGGCTAAATCTTGCTATTGATTTCAGCAGGAGTTGCAGTAATAACTCTTAGACACATTAAATCCTGCATTTTAAACAGAGTCTTAATTCTCATTTTCATATTTGTTTCCTGCATTAACAAAGGTTTTCCTATTATGTATTGTGATGTAAAAAAAAAAAAAAGAATTTTTTACCTTTAGCCTAACTACTTAGCTTTCAGCAGAATCTGTAATGTCTGGGTCCAGCCTTACACACTGCCATAACTGCAAATGCAACAAGAGCCAGCTGTTGCTAGCCAGCAAGGCTTATTTATGGACAGTGGAGGGAGTGGATAATAAAACATCAGAGCAAGGAGCTTATGCCAAATGACAATTTTTCTTTTTTTCCTGTATATTTCCTTAAATAAATTGTTATTAACGTAATGTATCAGTACTACACATTTTCTTGGGGTGAGCACAACACTTGATTTTATTTCTTTTTTACACAAATATATCTTTTAAAGAGAATATTAAGGAAAATGTGAAGTAAAACTTGTGGCAAAGCACTTATTTTATTTCTGTGTTGAAATTTGTAAAGCCACACTTCCAAAGGAGAAGAATAAAAATAGCAATAGCAACATTTTACATGGCAACTGTGCATGCTAAATACAGTGCAAAACCTTTCAAGCCTCTCTCAAATGCAACATTGCTGCAATCAGTTCTTAGTTCTGTAACTATGCTTTGCACACTAAAATATGCTCTTTTTTTCACACTAAAATATACTCTAAACACAAGGGACTTCCTTTTGGTAGAAATGGAATATCAGCCTTTGTTTACACTCTTTCAATCTAGTCATGGTCTGGAGAGATGATCCTCGGTGCAGCAGGATCTGATGCAACAGGGATGATACTGAGAAGGGTCTATGGCTCTTCTGTCAATCTTTTCTGGAATGTGGTAAAAAACATCCAAAAAAAAAAAAAAAAAGAAGATCAAGGTCCTTCCTTCACCTTTGCTACTGCAGTATGTAAGGGAAGAGAAGTCTGTCTCATAGTTTTCCCACTGTCAAAAAAAGAGCAGCCTAAGGACTGACAATTAAAGCCCAATCAAGTCTGCACTGGCATTGCTACTAACTGATGTTCAGAGAGACAGTCAGCTGTGAACTTGCCTTTGTCTCTTTGCTCTGCTCGTCTTCTCTACCTCTGAGGAATGCAGCTGGCAGTTTTCCTTCAAATGCTGGTAGTAAATCAGGATGTAAGCAGACCCTCCTTGGTCCCACAGAAACAGACAGACTTGTATTCTTCAGTCTGTCTACTAAGGACCAGTGAAAGCTGGCAGAAGGAAAGGTCCAAGTATGCTCATAAAGTATCCTGTTACTTTTACTGCTGGTATTCACTATACTTTACCCTTACTGCTCTGTCTTTCTCAGTTTGATGAAGAGCCTCTTTGGAAAACTAGCTACCACCTCACCCTTTTCCAAATTGCTTCCCTCTCTTGCCCTATGCCTTCTTGGACTTCCCCTCACCCATTTCTAATTCTCAGGCTGCCTCTAGCACTAAGCCTGCACTGAAATTCATTAATGTGCAGTACAAAGAATCCATCTCAAAGACATTGCAGTGCACGTTTCTTATGCATTGGTACAGAGCATTAAGGACAAAGGCACATTGTACAGTAACGTGATTGGTTTTATTCCCCTGTTTATAGCCTAACAAAAGCTGGAAATTAGCTTTCAGCTCATTTCTCTTCTGCCTTTTGCAAACCTGCTTTCCAATATTTCTAGAAGACCCTTGAATACCTTTCAGGCACCTGAGCTCTTGAGGTCCAGCAGTCTTTGGGCTGCAGCATCTGTTGGCGAATAGTTTATAGCCTCGAGGTCCTTGTCCCCACAGTCTGCAGCAGCCAGGTCTGATGTAACACCCATGTCCTGCTGCTGACTGAGGATAAAACTGCATTGACAAATGTGCCAAGGAGCAGCAGGAGTTGTGCAAGTGAGCAGCTGAGGGGCACCACAGCACAGGTACTGTCTTTTCTGCCAGGGCATCTTCAGGCACTGCCAAGGCACCTGGGGATAGCAACCAGGCAAGGGATCTCTGGCTGGGTAGGGCAGTAGTCACTTGTGGGTCAAGGGCAGAGCTGGGAGAGGAACCATGCAGGCAGGTCAGGGCCAGCAGCCAGGGTAGCAGTGATCTCAGGGCCATGACAAAGTGCCCTGTGGGCCAGTGGTGCCAGTCTCTGCCCCGCCTGCAGGAGCCAGTTGGGCTGCCCTGGTGGTGCACAGTGACTCCAATCAGTTCAAATTTTCTGTCTATTCCTCTTTGCTGTTTTCTACATGTCTAGGCTGAAATAAGGCACAAGAATGTGCTTCATTCACCTCATTGCTTCTGCCTACCAGCAAGGCTTTACTTACAGGTAGTTGAACCCTATGATGCCACTGGCAAACCAGGAGGGGGCAAACTCACTCTCTCATGCCCTCATGCTCTGGAAAGTCTGCAAGACAAAAGTGAAGGCATCCACAGCTAAGTATCTCCCAGGCCTCAAACTCCTGAAAAGTGATTTGTGTCCTTTTATGAAGCAACCTCAATGGCTAGCAGGCTGTTGTGCCATTGATATAGGTCATGTGTTAGAGAGATAAATTAGCCATCTATACCTGAGTATAGAAAGCCACTGCACCACAAATGCACAGGGAGTATATCATCATTCCCGTAATAACACATTAGCATTCCCCTTTGAGCTGTAGTCTGTGTTATCCCCATTTTTCATATCACACGTCCTCTTTTGTAACACCTGAAAGCATTTCTTTACTGCCAGGAAAAAATAAGACACCAGTATTACAACGCATGCTTATTCTCAGGTACCTGCACAATCTGATGTTTTGACATTAAAAGTCTCTGGCAATCAGTTAGTCATTTCACAAAGACTGAATCAGCGCTGTCAAAAATTTATTGTTTTAAGTCCTTCCTATCACACATCCATTCACTTTGCCAAGCAGTGTTTCTTAATAATTCTGTTCAGACTCTCAGCACTGCTGCTGTCACTGCTGTTCTTACACAAGCAGTACAATCAATAGATGGATGGACAAAAATTAAATCATTTAATGGGTTCTGGTTGAGTTGATTTCGGTCACAGGGTTCCCCAATGCTTCTGCATTATTTCATATTCCTGTACTGCCACAACAATGCATGTTTCCACTTGGTTGCTATCCTACAGCATGTAATAACAGAAGATGTGGGCTGGTTGGATGATCGTGTGGAGTCATGAGAGAAGCCTCTGATCCAGCTGGTCAAAACCACAGAGGTTTCTTTTGCAGAGAGAAGCTAGCAGTCCAAATCATTTATCTAAACATGTTCCTTCCTTTCTCTGGAGAGGATTATGCCTGTTCTACAAGTGTGTAGGTTCTAACTTTCTCAATATAAGCCTTGATATGCAATAGAATCCTATGACAGAGTACATAGGACTCACTTTCCATGCCTCAGCTCACACTGAAAAGGTAGTAATTGCCAAGAATCTGTGCAATGGTGGAAAGAATGGCTGCAATGATATCTTCTCATGACTTTAGCAAAAATGGAGTCCTAATCCTGGAGTCATGCTAAACAGAACTACACCAGGCTCCCTAGATCCTAGCAAAATATGCATCCCTGGTTGTGGCAATAGAGATGTCTGGAACTTACTGTTGGAGTTTGACTGCTGGAAGTTAGAGCAGAACTGTTCCCAGCCATGTCAGTTCACTGGATCATCCATAGGACTGCTGTTAATTAACCAATACTGCTAGAGCTCTCCAGTTTCACAACTGCTGGCTTACCAAAGCACGAGGGTGATTTAAAGGCATCTATTTTCTGATATTGTTCTCTGGTGAAGGCAGGGAAACAGTTATCCCTTTCTCATAAGGGGAGGAGGGAGGGAGGAAGGGAAACAAAATATGGAATTCTGACCAGTGGCAGGGTCTCATGGATGTTACTGAAAACAATAATTCTGCACTATTTAATATGTTGAGAGCTCTTTATCTGAATGGAGGATGGGAAAAAGTCCGTGAAAGATACAGTGAGCAAGTTTCCTGCCAGGGCAGACAGAAGTTGCTGTTCACCACACTTTCTCACCAGGAGTCTGGTAGCACAAATTACAGCTGCTCTATGTTTCTAGAAAGCCTGTGGGAAGCTAAGGTAGGACCACCTGAGAAAGGTTTTGAGTTTCATAAATGAATGTTAATACACAGTTGAAGCACATGAGAGATGAATCCAGCTGACAGTGTGCTAAATATTATGGTCTGCTACAGAAATATGTAACTGTAAGCATGTTTATTTCACTATTCATAAAAAGGGACTTTTTTTTTTTTACAATGTTTTATTTATTTGGTGGCATGAAATTATTTGGAGTAAATAGACTTTTTAATCTGTTTCTAATTGGCATGTTACACTTCTGAATCAGGAATAAAAGGAATTAATAAATGTTACAAAAATTGGATTGAATATAAGATACATTAGAATAGAGCCATTATAGTCCTTTGAGTAAGTATTTAGAAATTAAATTATAAATGTATTTGAAATGTTAATCATTTACCCAACAGGCTATAACAGCTTGCAATGCACCATTACAATTTGTCATGTAAATTCATATTCAGACATGGAATAAAAGTGTGGGGAGAAAACAAAGGGGTACTGTGTATGGGCAGTCATGGCTGTTGCAGAGCAGCATTGATCCTCCGTGATAGTTTCAGAATCTGTTCAAATCCTGAACAAAGGAAAACACTGAGAAAATCTGTAACTGACCGATACAATATTCTTTTCAATAAGTGCTCCTTGCATAACTTATGAAGACACATTGAAAATGCCCAGTTATATCATGATCAATAGAAGAGGCCAAATGTACTCAGTGATGCAATGCTCTATATATCTTAGGTACTTTTGTCTTATTACCAATCTCACTGAGCATCGAGGCTGCTCATCTTCACAGAGTGCTGACGAGACTCAGAAATGCCACTTTCTATCGATTACAGACAAGAAACAAAGATACACGGGATGAGATCCCTTAATAACTTCAGCAGCTGAATCTCTCCACCACCCTATGGAGCCCACTCAAATTCCACTTTATCATACAAGTTCTCACAGGCCATTGTTACTCCCATTCCTGGAATAAGTACATGGGCAGGCAGGGTGCCTACTGTCATCACAGACAGTTCAAGAGGTGCCCCCACAGAGCAGCTCGGCTGTGGCATAGGGCCAAAAGCAGTGGAACATTCCTTCATTGCAGGTTGCTCTGCAAAGAGGAGGTAAAATGATTCCCTGCTGGCTCTGTAAGTCAGGATCTCAGCAGCCTGAGGCAGGGAGTAAGTTAATGCTGTGATGTTCTGATTCTGATGCAATGCAAAGGGCAGCAGATAGGAAACCACTAAGTGTACAGAAAGAGAAGAGTTCGGGCCTTGCGTGTTATCAACCTCAATAGTTTTATTGAAAGCCCCTTGATATTTGATGTTACAGACTGTTGGGTAATGATGAAGGCTTCTTATGCAACAGCTTAGATGTCACACTCCTGTGGATGCAGAGGTAATCACGCAAACACAGATCCCAAAGGTTTCTTTAAAAAGGTACAGGCCTTCCGACTGTCTATTGAAGCAAACCCTTGATTTGTTTAGAGACTGGCTAGTAAATCTCATCTCTGCCCGTATCATACTTAACAAACTCTACCATCAACACAGGTGGCTGTTCCTTCACTGACTGCTGTCTAGAAAAATGGGGCACCACATCTCCCTGCTTTGATACCAATAAGAGAGTAAATGGTCATTGCTTCATAACTCAGCATTGTAAAACCAAGATCTATCTCCTGTTCAGGACAATAATTTGGGTACAGTTCAAGAGCTGAGATACAGTAAAGGAGAGATTAATGAAATTACATCTGCTGCCAAGCATCACTTTAGGCTTTCAAAGTCAGAAATCTTGAAAATACCTATTTATTTTCCACATATCCCTAAATCTATCTACAGTCCAAAGCTATTTAATTTATTATTGATACAGACCCATAGGTATCTGCAGGAAGACACATCTTGAATATGTCAGGAGCATCCCAACACTCAGACTGTGCTCTTCACATCTACAGGAAGATTCAGCTGTCTCACATGCTGAGCTAAATTGAAGATTTGAACATAATTACTGCATCCCAACTGCTCCACAGCTGGTGTCCAGAAGATAAAGGACAGAAGTAACGTCCACCTTCTGGCTGAAGATACTGGACTAACCATCTTATCCACGGTGCCCTAGCTGCTAGAACACAGATCATTGCTGTGTACAAGAGCGTGAGAGTCTCCATCTTTGCATGGAATAACTAGGTATTTAAGAGAAAGGAAGGGAGAAAGCAAGAGCTCCTGTGACTGGCCTTACTGCATTGACTGCTTAATATAAATTCCACCTCACAGAAAGTGGAAAAAAGCTCCTCTGTTGTACCAAGTGTGCTGGTCACTAGGGCTGGTACTGCCTCACATTCAGCGGACAGTTACTTCTCCATACCACACTGAGGGACGTTGGTGGGACAGACTGAGAGCTTTGCTTCTATAGAATCATGCTGCTAACACCAGGATTATTCTGCTGAGTTCAAATCCCCGCAGGCACCGGGAGAAACTAAAGGTTGGACTTTGGCACTTCAGCACACTGTGCTACTTGGCATGCCATTGTCTAAAAAGAACACGGTGATCTTGTTCTGTTAGCTATGTTTTATGCCTGTTTTTGAGAGCATCTGTGAAATCAAAGCCCTGTCCTTTCCAGATGACAAGACACTAACCAGGTAAAGAGGCCCAAGTAAAGTGCCAGACTGCTCAGTGATGTCAAGTCCAAAACACTTACGCACAGGCTGCAGATCAAATGCAAATTTTACTGGCAAGAATTTTGGCTTCTATATTCTTTAGTTATTTCCAAGCCTGGAGCAGCTGCAAGCATCTATGAGAATAAAGATTTTGGATCTGGACCCTTGCGTGGCATTTTAGGAGAAAAAGACCACTTATGAGCTATGCCTAAGTGACTGTTGTTTCCACTAAAAAGCACTAAAACTCAGAATCTCTCTGTGGATGCTGCCATAGAGAAATGAACAGTCTTTAAATTCCTTCCTACCCCTGAGCCTCCCAGAGGGGCAAGGCAATTATTTACAAAGTCAATTGGCCCGTGACAGGGAGAATTGTTTTTTATATCATTTTTTATTCCCAGGTCCACTCTTGTGCCTTTCTTCAGGACTTGTGCCTTTCTTCACTCTGCTGCCTAAACAATATACATCAAAGTTCACTGTTCCCCATGGGGAACTCTTGCAATTAACTTGCTATCCTGGTGTGTGGATAAGTAAATCAGGAATGGACAGTGGTTGATTTGTATTTATGGTGAGCAATTACTGTGAAGCCTAAAAAAAAGCATTATAAGTAGGAAAAAGAAACAAAGCCATAACCAAACTAAACCAAATCAACAACAACAACAACAAAAAAATCCAAATAGAAACCAACCAGCCAACCAACCAAACACACAGAAAACACAAACAAACAAAAAAAACCCCAAAAAATAAAAGGAAAGTTTACTTTAGAAAGTAGGTTTTTAAATGTCCAATGAAGCCCTATGCCAGGTCTTCAAGTTGTGTTCATTGGTGTAATTCAGCTGAATTCATTTTTTATCAGAGATTTTGCCTTCAGAGTAATTGTTTCAATTTTCCCTACCTGTAGATGTGGAGTCCTGTTCACAGTACATATGTTATAAAGGGCCAGATCCAGGAACCTCTGAAATATTCTAAATTTGATCTTTTTTTTTCTCTCATGAGAGAGAAAAAAAAAGTAGCAATATTAAGTAGAAGAAGGTTATTGTAATATTCTCGATGTATACAATCTTGGTTTGTCAAAAGCTGAACATTTTCTTTCCACTTTTTACTTAATTTTACAGTTTCTAGCTGATGGAAAATTTTATGTCTGGTCTTACTATTCGTTGAGCAGCTCTGAAACTGAAGATGCAAGGTTTGTGTTTCTTTAGAAGGCTGCATGCCATGCTTCTAATAGAAATACCTCGCTCTTGCTCACTCTGACAGCAATATTTCAATGCATCCATCACTGACAAAGCTCAAATCAAATCAGATATTAATCAAAGACTTCTTTTTTTTCTCTTTTCTTCTAATTCGAAAGAACTCCAACAATACAACCAATTCAGCAAGAGAAAAAATCAGAAGAAAATGCACATCAAAACTACTGGAGACGTTTTTGCCAAAGGCAGTGCCCACATCACTCTCTTCTACTTTATTATTTCTCCTACTTTCCTCCATTGCATGAATTAATACGAGGTTCAGGACTGGCCCAAGGGCCATGTAATTTCCTGGCTTTATGGGACGACTGAGAAAGTGCCAATGGCTCAACACCTAAAACTGACCCAGAAAACACAGCAAAAGCCATGCTTGCAGATAGAGGTCCAGCTTTTTATAGAGCAAGGACCCCAAAAGCTTGTGTGATTCCCCGTGTCATTATGGAGGCTAGTCCCTCTAGCAGGGTGAGTAATAAGACAGCACTCACGGTCTTATCCCTATAGTGTAAAGTAGTTCTCTCTCAATCCCCTGTATTTGCACAGACACCCAGCTCTTGGACTGACACAGAAGAAGCAGCTCTTCCTTGTCGCTGCTCGTGCTCAACTTGGAATGCCCGCTCGGATGTAAGGCAATCCAGAGCCGACGTGACCCCAGTGCCCCTAACCGCTTCGAGGGGTGGTGGCACCAGGGGGTTTCAGGTATGACCCTGCCGGTGGATAGCTAGGCATTAGGCTTAGGGTAAAGGGTGGATTGGAGCAAGCAGGACGCCGAAGGAAGGAAAGAGAGGGGCTCAAGGTATGAGTATTCAGTGAGGTTTATTGGTGCCTGCACTGCGGGAGCTCAGGGACCAAGAGCCCAGAACAGCCCTCGACCTCAGCTTATAACATAACCAGATAGCCAATAACGTGAGGGTCCAGGGGAGGAATTAGGGAGGGTCCAGGGTTAATAGACCACTAGGGAAGGGGAGAGGGAGGAGTGAGGATGAATGACATGGGAGTAAACCAACAATACATAGAATACAACAGAACCTTCTAGAACAGGGAGGAGAGCGGAGGGAGAGTGGCAGGTGGTAGGACAAATAGGGGAAGGGGAGCCAGCCCCCTAGAAGCTCAGCCCTTCTGGGGCATGCCATCAGAGACTCCACCCCAGGGGTCCCTGCCCTTGGGCTCCTTCCAAGGCTTCCTAAGGGGGTAGGGGTTTTAGGGACACAAATCACTGCAACACTTCCTAACAAGGGAGATACATTGGAAGGTTCTTTCTCCTTATAGAGAAAAAAAATGGGGCATGATAGAATGAATGCCTACATGTGTATACCTGCATACACACACACTTACACAGACAGAGGGTAATTGCTTGAGTACTCCACAGCTCTCCCCACTCCCTCACCTGACTCCAGTTTCTACTGTTAACATAAAAATCCATCCTAAAAGAGAACTTACTGTATTTTATTTTATCCTGCTGCTTGGACAAGTACACGGCACTACAATGAGAAAGATGCAATTTTCAACGACCCATCATTTCAATGTCTAGTCAGGGACAGAATCAATATGCCAGTGCCAGTAGCAGAAGGCAAAAATATGCCCCCCACGCACATGGACACTGACTGAGAGTTTTCCCTGTCCCACATCAGGTGTGTATGAGGTGCTGATTGTTGCAGCACTTCATAAAAAAAATCCTCCTGTGACATTTTTGTTTAAAAGAAGATGAGCTGAGAGTGCAGAAAGGCACCCACACAGGTCTCCTTTCCCACATTCCTTCCAGAGTATTTCAGAATTGCATTTCACACTTTTGTTTTGCATAAGCTGTTCAGCATTCCTGGTTCTGCTTCTCCTAATGGTTCAGCACACTTCCTGAGTAAAGTGATACATATTGCATTTTATTTTTCACACAGGAATCAAGAAAAAGGACTTTAAATTATACTAAGACAAGGGGCTTTCTAATATACTGTGCAGGCAATCCTCTGTATTTATTACCACAGCTCCTTTGAAATCAAAAAGCTACGTCATTTACTGGCTGAATATCTGGCCATATTTGAAATCCAGTTGTAAAACTTACTGCTGATGAACAGTGGAGCAGCTTTAAATAGTAAATATGATACATGGAAAATATGGATATGCTTTAAAACTTTTGTAACTGAAGACCTACAACTCCCTTGAACTCTCTTTGTCTTTCTCTGTCTAACATAAAGAAACATCATTTTGTTATACATAGTGAGATGGATATGTACTGCATCTGGGACCAGCCTTTCTCTGCAGTTGAGTGACAGAAATCCTAAGCTCTTTTAGAATTGCAGTTTTATAGAAAATCTTAGAAAACAATTTCAGACATTGATGTCCAGATTACAATAGCAAGCTATAAAGAGAAGAAGATCTTATTTTTTTAAGGAATATTTTAAAATAAAGGCAACGTGACTTGATGGCTCTGGTTTATTCAGGTTCAGGTTTCAAGTCTCAACTGCAAGAATATTTCCTATGCAAAAACAATACTGAAAAAGACATGCAGCCAAGAAAGTATGCAGTCCAGAAAGGTAGGTTATAAAAAAATATATATCTATATGAAACTGGGCATAAGCTTTTTTTTTTTCTTGGAGTGAAACATATCAGGTCAGTCTGTCCCTCTCAGAAAAATTTGCCTTATTCTCCCCTGTTCTCCCCGAGGATCACTAGCCCTTCAGCTCCCAGTCAGATAATGACAGTTACCCTCCAGATATTCATCCCATGGGAAAGCATATTTTTAGTTGTGTTTTAGTTGTGAGGCCTGGTAACTCATACTCAATTAACTCCCTGCACTTACAATCAACAGGTATAAAAGAACCTACAATTCACAGCATTTCTACAGCAAAAGAAGAATCACCTTTTCATCTAAGAACCATCCTGGGAAAAGTTCACCGTGAGATGTTGCAGCAGTTAATTCCTATTTTCAGCTTTGCAAGGACACCTGAACAGAAGTAGAGACCACTGTGAGAGATAAACAGAAATTATACCCATAAGTACTGGATTTGTAATCAAATATATCAAATCAGTCACTTGTGGAAGATAAGTCCTATATGGGATCAAATGACAACACACAACTTACATGGATCAATTCTTCTGTCCCTGGGCTTCCTCAGTGCCCAGGCAGCTCATGGCTCCCTGGACCATGTGCTAGGACCTTGGAGTGCTGCAGACTGAATTGGTGAAATATCAAAAGTGTATTGGGCAAAGTAAGGCTAAAGGGAATACACAGAGAAGCAGTTTTCAGCAGCTGATGACCTTGGAAAGACATGCAAGATTACTATTTTTTACTAGGGAAACTTAGCTCCAAAGACATTGCTAATGGTTTCTGTAGGGACAGAGTGATGAGCCAGAGCATTCACAGGTACACACTTGCACAGTGCCATCAGACACTGCCTCTCACTCATCCACTGCTGTGCAAGGCACAGGCTGTTACCTCAGCACCAGCTGCACAAGTCTAACCATGCTGGAGGGGTTGTGCTTTTCTTCCTGGAATAGTCTGAGCCTCAAGGTTTTGATGCATTAGCCCATGGAGTCTTGAGGAGGAGAAGCTGTTGTGCCAATGAGAACCACCCAGTCTTGTGTCAAGGACCATCCATTCAGCTTCTCCTCCAGGGAACTGCCAAGCTGAGGCAAGTGAACTCCACTGTGGGACACCAATGTTGCTGTTTTGTCACGTCCATGAAGCAAGAACCTATATCAGTACACCTAACTCTTCCTTTCCTTGAATTGTTTCATCTTCTGAACTATCTCTCTGCCTCAGCAATCTCTTTTAAGACAGCCATGTTTCACAGGAAATTGTTGTAAAACAAAGTTTTGTGTTGATGCAGGATGATACCCTTAAGATGTAAAGGATGTTGGCTGACACTCAGGCATAATTTCTATATTTTCTCTGAGTGAAACAGCTTCTTCCCCTTTCCTAAGGTCCCTGCCTCATGTTCATCCTCTCCCACATTAAATGCACAAATTCATCATTGACTGTTCTTCAGGGAATTAATGCTTTCAGCAAAGCACTGCAGTGACAGGCATGCTGTGCAGAGATGCTCAAAGATTCCCCAAAATGGCACTGATGAGGATACTCTTAGAGGAGAGATGTGACCTACGAAGGGAAACATGCCAGATTGCAATTTGCTGCAACACTAAAGGGCCACTAAAACCACAACTCTCACCTTTCTTCACATTATTTTTAGATTCAAGCCAACCCAAGACGACAACTGCATGATTAACACTGAAGCATTTTAGTGACAACATGTTGCTGACAAATTTCTATAGTGTCCTAAGGGTATTTTCTTGTAATTAAAATGGGAGTCAAGAGCTGTTTGGGCAAGAGGTTCGGATTATAAAAAAATTTTAAAAATTTAAACCAAACAGCATAGACTATGAAGGAAGACAGTCATTGCAAAACAAAGCCTCTGTGGAGCATGGTATAAATGTGTTTCCAGTTTCAAAGTTGACAAAACAACAGAAATTTTGCAATTATATTTTAATTTTGATTTTCTTGCCATCTCAGGTAAATTTTGAGCCATTCAAAGACCTCACCCTGATGGGAAACAATACAGGACAGGAAACAATTCAATCCCTTTTATGCTGTGGATTGGGGCAGACTTCAAATCTACAGAGGAAATGCCTCTGTACACAGGATTTCTTGAATTAAGTGTGCATACTTCATAAATCCAATCAGACTAATCCTCTAGCACGGATTTTTTTTTTTTTAATTTTTTTTTATTATTTTATTTAGTGAAAAAAAAGCACCAAGAACATATTGGAAAAAAAAAGAAAACACTTTCTAGTGGAATGCAGTGGTCATTAGATTAGAGTCTTAAATGGCCTTTGTAAGAGTGAAAGTCAACTGACTTTACTGTTGCTAAAGCTGAAATGTGAATGAGAGATCTATAGAAATGCACGTTTCAGTACGATCAGTCGATTAAGCAATCTCATTGTTCAAACACTGCTAAATGCCTTGCAGTTATGAGATTTTAAACATCAATACAGTTTTTAAAAGTCAGTATATTACTTTCTCCTCTGGAAATGTATTGCAGTCTATCTAAACTGGAATTAGAGGACTCCTGCTGAGCAATAAATGCATTGAGACTGAATATCATGAAGAAGATCAAGGAGTTCAACTCAGCCACTGAGCCTAGTCATCATAAAGATTCCTTTGCTTGATGGGAAACTTCCAAACTCTTTGTTAGTGTGTCCAAATCAGGGCAGTGATGGATACCCAGAGTCAAGGTTACTGGGAGACAGAGCAGTTTCTCCTAGAAAGAAGTGTTACAGGGATTCAACTAAAATGTCTCAAATTAGGAAGGTCTATGGGAAAACTATCTAGTCCAGCCTCTGGGTTCTCACTCAGCACTAGAAGGCGTCTGCACATTAAATTAATTGCTGGTTCACTTAAAATTAATAAAATATTTCCCTAGCACTTCAGTCAGCTTGCCAGAGGGTGCCATTGAATCAACAGATTTGGCTGAATTTTTAATAATTTCACGATCTCTAAAGCATCAAATATAAGGTATTGCAGGAAGTAAGATAAGCCCTCCAAGGCCCTCTTAGTCTTTATTAGGAGGTAGATTAGGAGAAAGACTGGAATGGATTCCTCTCCCTGGTACATTGATGTAAATAAAGGATGAACTACTAAAGTGCTAAAACAATGCAAAATCTAAATCAGTCTTAGTGATCTTTAAAACTGTATTGACAACTGTTAAAGCAACATTTTCATTTACGATCCCTTTTCTTAGCCACCTCCTACCTTTACTGCATCATGTTTTTCAGCTATCTTGCTGTAATCTCAACAATTTACAAGAGTTTGTGAAACACAAGGCAGTGGATAAAGGAGTCAGGCAGAGGAGGCAGAAAAATTTCAGAAGGGGAAGGAGAGGTCTGCCATTGCCAACTAGGGGGGTCAGAAGTGTCTGAAATGCAATTAGCAAACACTGTGGTTATTTTTGTGCCTTTTGTGGGTTTAGACAATTGTCTATTGCTAATGGGAAACATACAGAGAATTCAAATTAAAATTGGAGAGGATTTCAAGATTTTTAAAGTTAGATTCATCTNCCCACCTCCCCCATTATTTTTCTTCGTAATCTTTGGGGAAATAAAGATAATAAGATACATTAACTTGAAAGAAAGCTATTTGCCAAGACAAAATGGTCTGCCAAAGTTTTCTTTAAGATAGTTTATTGATACTGCAAGGAAAAGTGGAATACCTAGAACACCCACTGACGTGAAATAGGGCTGATACATGCATTCTCACACAAAACTACCCTGGAGAATAGAAGGGAGTCTATCAGGAAACAAAAAGAGCAAGTGAAATTGTTTGACTTGCTACTTGGTACAAACCTTTTGAGGCAGTAGACAATATGGTAGCCAGTATTCATTATTAGTGGACTAACATAAAACATTAATGAACTGATGACTGATGGGTTGCACCACTCCTGCCCAGTGGTACCTCCACAGTGACTGACAGCTACAGAGCAAATTTGAACCCCTTTGCAAAGTCTGTGATTGATGTGAACCTCAAGCTCTGCAACCTTTCAAAGGATAATCAAGCACATATATATGAAAAACTCAGGATACTAAATTTCTGAAGGAACTTATCTTTTAGGCTCCAGTGATGTTGTAAGCCTTTCAATGGACACTCCAGTATGCAGTGCCATTGGCAGTGCCACTGACTTCAGGTACAAAACGCTACACATCTGCAGGATCAAAATTTTGTGGTTGTCTTCCCACATAAAGTCTGAACTTCCCACATAAGAAGCACCAAGATTTCTACTAGATGTGAGAGTAGCCAGATACATTTTTGGTTACAGTTCTACAAAGGGAATGCTCAAATATATGTGTAAGGTCTGAGTATTAGTTAACCTTTCATACTGAAAGCTAAGGACAAGGGAGAGTTGTATGGTCTGTCTTTTACAAAAATTCACTTACATTACAGTGGCATATTTTCTGAGCACAGGAAGACAATCCTTGCTCTAGAGTGTAAAGTCTAAAAAGACAAATAGCAGTCATAGAAAAGAGACACAATAAACAAATAATCTTAATGGTAATCGCCAGTAGCTCTTGTTAATTACAGTCTCTCTCTTCTCACCTTCCTCTACTTTTATTTGTTAATTCAGTTAATGCACTACACTCACTGTCTTTAACAGCTACTACAAATTACAATGCACTGTATTTATGTCTTTCTTCCCTCACTATTCACCTCCCTTTCTCTGTAAAATTCTTCCATGACATAAATCTCCAGGATGGGTAAGAGATTTAGCCAGATAGAACTACCTTACTCTTCCAAGGTAGCAGGCTCCTCCATCTATCCTGTAAATTTCTGGCAGGTTTCAAAACCTTTGCTTAGCTCCCACCTAATCTCATAAACCTCTGCATGGCTGCCAGTCTGAATTGCCAAATCCACTTGACCACTGATACCACCCAACAAACTGATAAACTGCTCAGGGTTTTGGCTCAGCTTTCACAAAGGGATTCTCACAATGGTCAGAAGAATATTTTAAAACTTCTCATCTGTTAGTCTGGGCAACAGAGCCAGGACAGACCAGCAACATGAAGCAGAGATTTACTGAACCTACAAGCAAGTATCTGGGAGTACAGGGAAAATAGGTAGGGATTTAGCCCTAAAAAAGAGGTCCTAAATAAGGATTCAAATCCCAGTGTGGGATAGAAACTGGACATGAGATCTTCCACATGCCACAGAAGAGCTCAAAACAAGCTATTCTCTTTGAGTAATGACAGTTCCCCTAACTGCTCAATTATTTGCATGAGTAATGACAGAAGAGTGACTTGAGGATACCATAAACCTGGTGACTGTTCTTATCACTGGGCTCTGGAATCAAGATTTCTCTTGTTCAATGAATATTTAATAATAACACTTCCTTTCCACATAGAGATGTCATGAGGAAAAATTATTTTAGCTTGATAGGTGCTCAGATACTAGACAAAGGAAACCATCTAAAGTATAATCAACTATCCAACAGATCCAGGGCATCAAAGACCAGAAAAAAAATACAGAGTTTGATGATAGTAGAGGTTAATAGGATTGTATTTTCATTTGGAAAATGAAACAAGAAAGTCATGTCTTAAGTAAAAAAAGGAGTGAGAGAAGAAACAAAGGACTAAAATATTAAAATAGAACAGAATGGAATATTCAGTAAGTAATTTGACAGGGATGAAAACTGGTGAACAAACAAACCCCTTTTTTATATTTTCAAGCTCTACACCATTAGATGAATCCTTCATAGCCAGCTTGTGCAGCTGACAAGTGCCTCGTTACGCTTGTGAGAGAATGTAAGGATTTTAAGGAAATGTCTAACTCTTCAGCTCAGCTCAGCAGGCTGAAAGTTCAGAGGGTAGGAAACCATTTACCATGTGAATAAACTGCAAAATGCCTTTGAAAATTACATTTTTAATTACAGTTGACATTTCTGAGCCTCCTGCTGATGGTATCTCTCTAAAAGAAAAAAAACTCCAACATAATTCGAGACTGAGAAAACACTATAGGAGAGACAGTACAGTTCACAAGTTACTTCAGATAGAGGCATTGACTTCACATTGCTACTCATCAGTTTTGTCTAAACACCTCTCACACCTTAATCAACTTGATCTCATATAAAATCTCTGAAATAGCAAAGCAGCAGTATCCCTGATTTCCTGAGAGAGCTCAAGAGCAAATTCTAATGCTCAGCTTTGCAATTGCGTTACTATATTATTCCACCATCTGTGGTCCAAACCCCTGTCTTTCTGTGGTTCCTCCTGTGTCAGGGGTACACTCCCCAGGGCTGAATACCTTTGATGGAATGGGGAGCTTCCTTGCATCCCTCTTGGAGACACAGTCATAGGAAAAAGGCTGGCTATGCAGAGGGAAGAGAATCAAGGGAAAATGAGAGATCTTTGAAGCCCAGACATTTGGGGCTGAGAGGACTGAAAGTCAGTCACTGCAGCCTGAGCCTAGAGGATTGCAAACAGAGCCAGGCAAGACAGAAGGCAAACTTAAGGAAAAAAGAAGACCCACCAGCTATGTAATTCACCATCTCTTGTCCTTGTTTTTCAGCTGCCAGACCAAGAGGTAAATTGTGGAAAATCTGCCATGCCTGAACAACCTACAGAAGATCCCATTCTTGAACATTCAAAACTTTTTCATTATTTCTCCTTGGCAAAGGCAGACAATGTTACTTTGGAAAAGGAACATTTTACCTGCTGCCATGACTTCCCATACTCCACAAAGGAAAAGGCCCTGAGCAGTATGGAGTCTGTAGGAGCTTAAATAAATTTTTTCTTCATGTTTTCCTTCCAAGGGTCTAACATCCACTCAGTTGAATCTGGGAAAGTGTGAGGACCATCTCTTGCACTGCTGTGGCTACAAAATTGGCCGTATAGGCTACAAACAGGCTAGTAAGCAAAACCCTGCTAGGCAGTACTCCCAGTTACTGAAGCACAGTGGTCTGTGCTGTAGCACTGTAAGAGCAGTTAACCAATCCCTTTCCTAAATGACACCCAGCTGCAGTTTGTGAGTCAAATGCAGACAAGGACCCTTTTTACATGTAGCTACCTGGTTCCAAGGCATTTTCTTATGTGGAAGCAAAGTTTTCTCGTACAGTTGGGCTCACTAGTCCAGAACTTCCCAGAATCATTAAATTCACTAGGGAAGACGTAGCAATGAAGGCTATATATGCCACTGAATTCTTGCAGAGATGCCTCAAAACCAAAACGTGTCATGTTCACCTTGCTCTGGTCCGCTCCATTTAATGTGAGCTTTCTTTGTTTTTAACTATAAAAGTATCCTTCCAATACTTCTAATACCAACCATTAACAGAAGCCAGCATATTCACACCTACAGCACTTGATTTCAATCTTCATCAAACTTGGTGCCAAAGAAAAAACTCTTTTGACATAGCTACAAGTTAGTAGGAGTGATTAAACCACATGAATATGATCAGCATAGAGCCTATGAATTGGATCTCTTCCCAGATATCTGTACTAATATGATTGCAACCTCATCACCATCTATTTCCTCCAAATATAGATGATTAATTTATTTTGAAGGAGTTATAACTGACTGGGAACTGAGAATATGATATATCTGATCTGCTAAGAGCTCTGTCTAGTCCAGTTGTATATGCCTCCATCAGTGAGAAGCACCAGTCTAATATGTGAGCAATTCCTGACAGCCATAGGTCAGATAAACTGTGCCTTCACAGTAAGTTCATACATGATCTTCAAGAGTCAGCAATTGGTATAAAATATGTAATTTTAGAGCTTTTCCAGAAACCTACTTATCCTTCATTATAACATTTCAAAGGTGTTAACTGTAGCCTTGTACAAGACCAGTCTTGAAAGCTTGAGTGCTAACAAATCACTTTTATGCTAGACAGATGAAAAGAAAAGCTATGACAGAAATTCAAATTTAAAATCAGCATATTTTTAAATGACCTACAATTCAA
This sequence comes from Drymodes brunneopygia, assembly GCA_013400955.1. Lineage (NCBI taxonomy): Eukaryota > Metazoa > Chordata > Aves > Passeriformes > Petroicidae > Drymodes > Drymodes brunneopygia. The sequence goes on along the minus strand of VZTZ01039774.1, from coordinate 39,926 downwards.
AAACCTCTGACAGTATGCCTTTGGACTTTGCAGAAATATTTCCTTTCTTTTGTAGGAATTTCTTGGCCAAGTTAAGGTGCTAATTCAGGAAAGCATCACTATTCAAAAAGAATGTGAGCATATGCCTAACTTGAAGCATGCACTTGAGTCTCTTTGACTTAATGATAGGATCTAAGCACATATTTACATTTAAGCACATGTCTGAGTGCTTTCCTCCATAGAGACAGATTTAAGCTTGTGCTTCAGTGCTTTCACTGTCTAATTTTCCAAGACAAAGCTAAAGGCAGATGTAAAATAGTGTGTTAGAATGGAAGCTGCTTGCCAGGCTAAGTGCATATAGACAATCAACCTCTGCAAAATTATATGCAAACATAAAGGTGCACAGCTCATTAGCTGGACACTGAGAGGCAGAGAGACAATGAGCCTCTGAACTGTGATCCCAGCTCACAGAAATGACAAAGATGGGTCTTTTAGCTGACTGAAGAAGTGATGGGAGAACTAACACTGAACTTGCATCCACCTTAACTGAATTTGAGGTTGAAGCAAGAGAGGAAATAAAAGAAGGCACCTCTTTGGATTTGAGTCAAGCCCAGAACAAGGTGGGCATTATACAGGAACAAATAGGCTCAGGCTATCAGTGGCTGCCGTTGCTCTGATTTCTTTTGAAAAAGGTGCAAGGTTGTGGCAGCATGACAAAAAGGAGAGAGTGGTGTCTGGGAAGATCTCAACATTATTGTTTCCAGTCTCATTGGGACTTTGAAATACCTCCAGTAATATGGAGTAGCATATTCCCATGGGAAGGTGTTTTGGCCTAATAAAGGAGCAACAGCTCTTAGAGGATCTGGTAATTCTAAGAATTTTTTTTCTCCTTTCACCCCCTCACGTCCCATCCCCTTTGCCCAAATACATAGTAAAGTCAAAATACCTAAAAAAATTATTCTCTGTTCATGAAATTGTTAGTGTGTTTTATCATTTTTTTTAGGATTTCTCCCTTACTGTTAACCACAATAAATGACTGAAGCTGTGATTGATTGTACTGAGGAATCAAGGTGACATAGATAATGTAGACACCTTGTTGATGATTCTCCAGAAGAACTGGGACTCAAAAATTTCTCCACTCTGACATGCAGACCCAGCCATGTATATACTCCATTAACATACACTCCTCTAACCTATTCATTCAGCATACATGGAAACTAAGAAGAAAAAAAAAAAGCAGACAAACTGCCTGCACTGACATAACTGAATTTCATCAATTGAATTATGTGTAAAAGCAGCACATAAATTAATCCCAGGTACCTAAACTAAATAAGAAAGAAAACTGCTGAGATAGGTCTGAACACTCATTGCTGTTCAGCACAACTGCTACTGGTATTTCTATGGTGGGCTGAAAAGATGCCTTAGACAAATTTTGAAGTGTCTTTCATTACACAGTCTGAAGGGAAGCAGTAGCAACATTTCTTGCTCCTCATAACTGGCCCTCATCACTGAGAAGAGGTGAAACTACTGTAGCTCATGTACATTGGTCATGCAAAAGACAACTACGTCAGGACAGAATCGTTGTCCTTGATACACCTTTTCTGAATCCAGGAGCCAAACACCAGTTATTTGGAGTTAATTGACTTGTTGTTGCTAATAGTCTATCATTTGTTTGCAATTGTTAGTAATACTGTTTGTGATTTTTCAGTATTTTCACAGTATTTATTCTATAATGAACATTAAAGGCTTTGTTTTCTAGTGGAGATGAAGGTACAGAAAGACAGTTATAAAATGAGATGAGATCTCTTAAAGACATTTCCATGCCTNTTAGTGGACTAACATAAAACATTAATGAACTGATGACTGATGGGTTGCACCACTCCTGCCCAGTGGTACCTCCACAGTGACTGACAGCTACAGAGCAAATTTGAACCCCTTTGCAAAGTCTGTGATTGATGTGAACCTCAAGCTCTGCAACCTTTCAAAGGATAATCAAGCACATATATATGAAAAACTCAGGATACTAAATTTCTGAAGGAACTTATCTTTTAGGCTCCAGTGATGTTGTAAGCCTTTCAATGGACACTCCAGTATGCAGTGCCATTGGCAGTGCCACTGACTTCAGGTACAAAACGCTACACATCTGCAGGATCAAAATTTTGTGGTTGTCTTCCCACATAAAGTCTGAACTTCCCACATAAGAAGCACCAAGATTTCTACTAGATGTGAGAGTAGCCAGATACATTTTTGGTTACAGTTCTACAAAGGGAATGCTCAAATATATGTGTAAGGTCTGAGTATTAGTTAACCTTTCATACTGAAAGCTAAGGACAAGGGAGAGTTGTATGGTCTGTCTTTTACAAAAATTCACTTACATTACAGTGGCATATTTTCTGAGCACAGGAAGACAATCCTTGCTCTAGAGTGTAAAGTCTAAAAAGACAAATAGCAGTCATAGAAAAGAGACACAATAAACAAATAATCTTAATGGTAATCGCCAGTAGCTCTTGTTAATTACAGTCTCTCTCTTCTCACCTTCCTCTACTTTTATTTGTTAATTCAGTTAATGCACTACACTCACTGTCTTTAACAGCTACTACAAATTACAATGCACTGTATTTATGTCTTTCTTCCCTCACTATTCACCTCCCTTTCTCTGTAAAATTCTTCCATGACATAAATCTCCAGGATGGGTAAGAGATTTAGCCAGATAGAACTACCTTACTCTTCCAAGGTAGCAGGCTCCTCCATCTATCCTGTAAATTTCTGGCAGGTTTCAAAACCTTTGCTTAGCTCCCACCTAATCTCATAAACCTCTGCATGGCTGCCAGTCTGAATTGCCAAATCCACTTGACCACTGATACCACCCAACAAACTGATAAACTGCTCAGGGTTTTGGCTCAGCTTTCACAAAGGGATTCTCACAATGGTCAGAAGAATATTTTAAAACTTCTCATCTGTTAGTCTGGGCAACAGAGCCAGGACAGACCAGCAACATGAAGCAGAGATTTACTGAACCTACAAGCAAGTATCTGGGAGTACAGGGAAAATAGGTAGGGATTTAGCCCTAAAAAAGAGGTCCTAAATAAGGATTCAAATCCCAGTGTGGGATAGAAACTGGACATGAGATCTTCCACATGCCACAGAAGAGCTCAAAACAAGCTATTCTCTTTGAGTAATGACAGTTCCCCTAACTGCTCAATTATTTGCATGAGTAATGACAGAAGAGTGACTTGAGGATACCATAAACCTGGTGACTGTTCTTATCACTGGGCTCTGGAATCAAGATTTCTCTTGTTCAATGAATATTTAATAATAACACTTCCTTTCCACATAGAGATGTCATGAGGAAAAATTATTTTAGCTTGATAGGTGCTCAGATACTAGACAAAGGAAACCATCTAAAGTATAATCAACTATCCAACAGATCCAGGGCATCAAAGACCAGAAAAAAAATACAGAGTTTGATGATAGTAGAGGTTAATAGGATTGTATTTTCATTTGGAAAATGAAACAAGAAAGTCATGTCTTAAGTAAAAAAAGGAGTGAGAGAAGAAACAAAGGACTAAAATATTAAAATAGAACAGAATGGAATATTCAGTAAGTAATTTGACAGGGATGAAAACTGGTGAACAAACAAACCCCTTTTTTATATTTTCAAGCTCTACACCATTAGATGAATCCTTCATAGCCAGCTTGTGCAGCTGACAAGTGCCTCGTTACGCTTGTGAGAGAATGTAAGGATTTTAAGGAAATGTCTAACTCTTCAGCTCAGCTCAGCAGGCTGAAAGTTCAGAGGGTAGGAAACCATTTACCATGTGAATAAACTGCAAAATGCCTTTGAAAATTACATTTTTAATTACAGTTGACATTTCTGAGCCTCCTGCTGATGGTATCTCTCTAAAAGAAAAAAAACTCCAACATAATTCGAGACTGAGAAAACACTATAGGAGAGACAGTACAGTTCACAAGTTACTTCAGATAGAGGCATTGACTTCACATTGCTACTCATCAGTTTTGTCTAAACACCTCTCACACCTTAATCAACTTGATCTCATATAAAATCTCTGAAATAGCAAAGCAGCAGTATCCCTGATTTCCTGAGAGAGCTCAAGAGCAAATTCTAATGCTCAGCTTTGCAATTGCGTTACTATATTATTCCACCATCTGTGGTCCAAACCCCTGTCTTTCTGTGGTTCCTCCTGTGTCAGGGGTACACTCCCCAGGGCTGAATACCTTTGATGGAATGGGGAGCTTCCTTGCATCCCTCTTGGAGACACAGTCATAGGAAAAAGGCTGGCTATGCAGAGGGAAGAGAATCAAGGGAAAATGAGAGATCTTTGAAGCCCAGACATTTGGGGCTGAGAGGACTGAAAGTCAGTCACTGCAGCCTGAGCCTAGAGGATTGCAAACAGAGCCAGGCAAGACAGAAGGCAAACTTAAGGAAAAAAGAAGACCCACCAGCTATGTAATTCACCATCTCTTGTCCTTGTTTTTCAGCTGCCAGACCAAGAGGTAAATTGTGGAAAATCTGCCATGCCTGAACAACCTACAGAAGATCCCATTCTTGAACATTCAAAACTTTTTCATTATTTCTCCTTGGCAAAGGCAGACAATGTTACTTTGGAAAAGGAACATTTTACCTGCTGCCATGACTTCCCATACTCCACAAAGGAAAAGGCCCTGAGCAGTATGGAGTCTGTAGGAGCTTAAATAAATTTTTTCTTCATGTTTTCCTTCCAAGGGTCTAACATCCACTCAGTTGAATCTGGGAAAGTGTGAGGACCATCTCTTGCACTGCTGTGGCTACAAAATTGGCCGTATAGGCTACAAACAGGCTAGTAAGCAAAACCCTGCTAGGCAGTACTCCCAGTTACTGAAGCACAGTGGTCTGTGCTGTAGCACTGTAAGAGCAGTTAACCAATCCCTTTCCTAAATGACACCCAGCTGCAGTTTGTGAGTCAAATGCAGACAAGGACCCTTTTTACATGTAGCTACCTGGTTCCAAGGCATTTTCTTATGTGGAAGCAAAGTTTTCTCGTACAGTTGGGCTCACTAGTCCAGAACTTCCCAGAATCATTAAATTCACTAGGGAAGACGTAGCAATGAAGGCTATATATGCCACTGAATTCTTGCAGAGATGCCTCAAAACCAAAACGTGTCATGTTCACCTTGCTCTGGTCCGCTCCATTTAATGTGAGCTTTCTTTGTTTTTAACTATAAAAGTATCCTTCCAATACTTCTAATACCAACCATTAACAGAAGCCAGCATATTCACACCTACAGCACTTGATTTCAATCTTCATCAAACTTGGTGCCAAAGAAAAAACTCTTTTGACATAGCTACAAGTTAGTAGGAGTGATTAAACCACATGAATATGATCAGCATAGAGCCTATGAATTGGATCTCTTCCCAGATATCTGTACTAATATGATTGCAACCTCATCACCATCTATTTCCTCCAAATATAGATGATTAATTTATTTTGAAGGAGTTATAACTGACTGGGAACTGAGAATATGATATATCTGATCTGCTAAGAGCTCTGTCTAGTCCAGTTGTATATGCCTCCATCAGTGAGAAGCACCAGTCTAATATGTGAGCAATTCCTGACAGCCATAGGTCAGATAAACTGTGCCTTCACAGTAAGTTCATACATGATCTTCAAGAGTCAGCAATTGGTATAAAATATGTAATTTTAGAGCTTTTCCAGAAACCTACTTATCCTTCATTATAACATTTCAAAGGTGTTAACTGTAGCCTTGTACAAGACCAGTCTTGAAAGCTTGAGTGCTAACAAATCACTTTTATGCTAGACAGATGAAAAGAAAAGCTATGACAGAAATTCAAATTTAAAATCAGCATATTTTTAAATGACCTACAATTCAAAAACCTCTGACAGTATGCCTTTGGACTTTGCAGAAATATTTCCTTTCTTTTGTAGGAATTTCTTGGCCAAGTTAAGGTGCTAATTCAGGAAAGCATCACTATTCAAAAAGAATGTGAGCATATGCCTAACTTGAAGCATGCACTTGAGTCTCTTTGACTTAATGATAGGATCTAAGCACATATTTACATTTAAGCACATGTCTGAGTGCTTTCCTCCATAGAGACAGATTTAAGCTTGTGCTTCAGTGCTTTCACTGTCTAATTTTCCAAGACAAAGCTAAAGGCAGATGTAAAATAGTGTGTTAGAATGGAAGCTGCTTGCCAGGCTAAGTGCATATAGACAATCAACCTCTGCAAAATTATATGCAAACATAAAGGTGCACAGCTCATTAGCTGGACACTGAGAGGCAGAGAGACAATGAGCCTCTGAACTGTGATCCCAGCTCACAGAAATGACAAAGATGGGTCTTTTAGCTGACTGAAGAAGTGATGGGAGAACTAACACTGAACTTGCATCCACCTTAACTGAATTTGAGGTTGAAGCAAGAGAGGAAATAAAAGAAGGCACCTCTTTGGATTTGAGTCAAGCCCAGAACAAGGTGGGCATTATACAGGAACAAATAGGCTCAGGCTATCAGTGGCTGCCGTTGCTCTGATTTCTTTTGAAAAAGGTGCAAGGTTGTGGCAGCATGACAAAAAGGAGAGAGTGGTGTCTGGGAAGATCTCAACATTATTGTTTCCAGTCTCATTGGGACTTTGAAATACCTCCAGTAATATGGAGTAGCATATTCCCATGGGAAGGTGTTTTGGCCTAATAAAGGAGCAACAGCTCTTAGAGGATCTGGTAATTCTAAGAATTTTTTTTCTCCTTTCACCCCCTCACGTCCCATCCCCTTTGCCCAAATACATAGTAAAGTCAAAATACCTAAAAAAATTATTCTCTGTTCATGAAATTGTTAGTGTGTTTTATCATTTTTTTTAGGATTTCTCCCTTACTGTTAACCACAATAAATGACTGAAGCTGTGATTGATTGTACTGAGGAATCAAGGTGACATAGATAATGTAGACACCTTGTTGATGATTCTCCAGAAGAACTGGGACTCAAAAATTTCTCCACTCTGACATGCAGACCCAGCCATGTATATACTCCATTAACATACACTCCTCTAACCTATTCATTCAGCATACATGGAAACTAAGAAGAAAAAAAAAAAGCAGACAAACTGCCTGCACTGACATAACTGAATTTCATCAATTGAATTATGTGTAAAAGCAGCACATAAATTAATCCCAGGTACCTAAACTAAATAAGAAAGAAAACTGCTGAGATAGGTCTGAACACTCATTGCTGTTCAGCACAACTGCTACTGGTATTTCTATGGTGGGCTGAAAAGATGCCTTAGACAAATTTTGAAGTGTCTTTCATTACACAGTCTGAAGGGAAGCAGTAGCAACATTTCTTGCTCCTCATAACTGGCCCTCATCACTGAGAAGAGGTGAAACTACTGTNTGTGTAAAAGCAGCACATAAATTAATCCCAGGTACCTAAACTAAATAAGAAAGAAAACTGCTGAGATAGGTCTGAACACTCATTGCTGTTCAGCACAACTGCTACTGGTATTTCTATGGTGGGCTGAAAAGATGCCTTAGACAAATTTTGAAGTGTCTTTCATTACACAGTCTGAAGGGAAGCAGTAGCAACATTTCTTGCTCCTCATAACTGGCCCTCATCACTGAGAAGAGGTGAAACTACTGTAGCTCATGTACATTGGTCATGCAAAAGACAACTACGTCAGGACAGAATCGTTGTCCTTGATACACCTTTTCTGAATCCAGGAGCCAAACACCAGTTATTTGGAGTTAATTGACTTGTTGTTGCTAATAGTCTATCATTTGTTTGCAATTGTTAGTAATACTGTTTGTGATTTTTCAGTATTTTCACAGTATTTATTCTATAATGAACATTAAAGGCTTTGTTTTCTAGTGGAGATGAAGGTACAGAAAGACAGTTATAAAATGAGATGAGATCTCTTAAAGACATTTCCATGCCTGGCTCAGTTTTCTGAGTGAATCCTGTATGTATTCAAACTAGAAAGATGTCTCCCCAGAGACCACACTACAATAATCCTAAGGCTCAATTCATTAAGTTAGGCTGGCATGGAAAAAGTCTGGGGATAGTAAAGAAAAATATAGCAGTTTAAAAAAAAAAGAGCATTCATGCTTAGTAACCTCAACTGAACAATTAAGTATATATTCACACTTTTTCTCATAATATTATTATATAGTCTGTAGCATATTCTACTAGTACTAGAAAACATTTGCTTCTGAAAATAGATATTTTTTCATGAATCATAGCTGAGTTGCAGGCCAAAATCAGTATTTTAGATGAAACAAAAAAATCATGTCATAAATACAGAAAATGCCATGAAACCAAAGTATCTGCTAAAGCTAAGATATATAAACCCCATTTAATATATATATTGCATTTCCTTTAAAAACTGTCATCTTTCATATCCATCAACAAATCAGACTGAGATGCAATATGTAGCAATAACTGGACAATCTTGTCTCAGTGCATCACTCAGCCATTTCATAGCTAGACAAAAATAAGATAAGAAGGTTATTTTAAAGGAGAAACATATTAAAATGAGCTAGTGGTGACTGTTCATCTAAAAACCACACTTTTGTACTTAATTTGGTGTTCTAAATGTATCTGGAATTAATTTGAATGAACAGAGTAGCATATGAAAGACAGTAATGCAATAATCCTGTGATTTCATTCACTAAAGGAGACTGCACTGAAGAGGGCTTCTCAGTAACAAGTTGTAGGAGAAACTCAAAAGTATACACATGCATTGATTTAAAATGAGTTATTCACAAAAATTAATTACTGGACTTGATTGACACCCATTTATTTTTATATACATTGTACTTATTTATTACCCTGTTAATGCTAAAGTGGTGAGAAGAAAAATATGATAAGTAAATCAGATGATAGACAAGAGTCTTTGATAAACTAACTAAAAGGGAAACATCATGAACAGGATCATACCTTTAACAGGGTCTGTTTCCAAGGCTCAGTGTCCTGTCCTGTGTAAACAATAGGCATCTTCCACTGCCATGCACTGACAGCCCAGAATAATCCCTGATAACAGAAGCTTCAAAGTTATAGAACCAAAAGTATCTGCAAAAGCAGTCTGCATACATATTTAGGTTTTTTGGGTGTGAACTACCATCCGAGGGTTAGGAATAATCACAGTGTTATGAATTAAAAAATAATTATTCCAAATACACCAAGTTATGTCTTTACCTCCTGATGTACAATTGCTCTCCATGCCTATCATTTGAGAGCCTCTTGCCACTTTTGGACTACCATGCAGTTTGCAGTCACTTCTGCCCACTGGGGTATGGAGGGATCATCCCAGAAGAGTGGAAAATATTCAGAAAACTTTAACAACACTGAAAGTGAAAGGCTCCTTCACATAATTATTTCAGACAGAATCTTCAGCTACAGCTCTTAGGAAAATTTCCTTCTCATTTAAAAAGGGAGACTAAGATGACTGACTAAATATCTAAGTTAACTACCTAAGTATCTCAAAACTAGTAAATATAAATCCACCTCCCTCCTTTTTGCACGTCACAAAGTTTTTTATGATGAGCCTATTCCATAGTCAGGTAGTGATTTAAAATAAGACATAGCAATATATGTTGTCCTTGGGTGCTTGCATCTCAAGAGCAAGATGTACACCTTTCTTTGTTTGATCTTCCCATTTACACTGCTTCCTTGACACACAGCCACCTCAGTACATCAGGTCTACATTATGCAAGTGGGCTCTGACTGGAAGAACTGGGGATACAGTAGTGTAGCACTGCACTGAAGGAAACCTCTGCTGAAAGGGAGGCATATCACTCAGGGCAGGCTGCTGCTGCACTGGGTGCCAGACATTGAGACCAGAACCACATTAGCATCACCATGACATGGGAACATGTGTGTTCCCATCAGCATTGGCTTCGAAACCTAGATTGCTCTCTAGTGCACAGGTAATACCAGATCCTGCTCTCCCAACACCCAACCGGCAGTCTGCTCTGTGTGGGTGGGCAGGGACACGACTCAGGCATCCACCACATATAAACTTCCAGGCTTGCTCTCCAAGGCTGAAAGACAAGCGTCAAAAAATTCAGAAATCACTTACTGGAGCAAAACATTTTGTATAGGTGAATTTCAAATTTTTCTACCAGACAACTGTGATCTTAGAGCCTGGTTTAATATATCACTGCAAAACAACTCATGTAATTTTCATTTTTGACTGCTCCAGTACGTGAGTTTTGCATCAGCTTTTGGCACTGAAAATGGGTTTGGATGACAAAGTAATGTCTGCAGTGAAACATGTTTCCCTTCCAGTATGTCATTTTTTTATTCATTTTTTTATGCGAATAAAACCTTTGCTATCAGATGCTGAAGTGCTCAGTGCTTAAGGTAGCATTGCTGTGAGCAAGAGTAAATGGAAGCATATGGAGATCAATTGAGTTATTCATAAGTTGCCACCACAACAAACTAAGCAGGCCACCTGCTGTTTCACTGCCTCAAGAGGCTTTTCTCTACAACTCATTCTAAAATAATTTGGTGGCAAGGCTGGCACTGAAGTCAGATTATAAACTGGAAATTCAGCAAAAATCTCACCAGGGTTATGCAGGCAAGGTGTTCACTTACATGCATTCCTCTGTGGTTTTTTGCATACATGTTGCCTGCACAATTCAGCAAGACTGCATTGCTGCTTTATAGAAACACAGCATGCAAAAATAAAACAATTCAGCAATTAGGGCTCCTACAGCAAATTTATCTGTCACTTTGCGAATCCTGTACGTTTTACAATAAATGTTAGACAATAATGCAGTACAGTTAACAGAACATATCTAACAAGGAAAGCAGTAATAGAGTGTGTCACATTACATAGGACAGGTTTCCTTTAGCATTTTCACCTAAGCTCCATGCTCCATGTATTATCATCCTCTGCCTTCTGTGGGCTAACTTTATCCCATGCTTGATTTTGGCCTGCTCAGTTGGTGTAAGACATTTCCCATCAATTGAGTCTCTTTGGGGCTGAGCTAAGGACCCGGAGCAGAGAATCACAGAATAATTTAGGTTGTAAAATATGAAAACCCAACCATTAACTCAGCACTATCAAGTCCACCACTAAACCGTGTCTCTAGGTGCCAAATCCATACATGTTTTAAATATCTCCAGGGATAGTGATTCAACCATTTCCCTGAGCAGTGTGTTCCAGTGCTTGAGAACTGTGAATCTGACAGACTTTTGGGTTTCCTCACTCCCCCTCTACACCATGCTGGTTTCCTCTAAGCTCTCAAACTCCAGGACTGAACATCTTCCACACTTCCAAATCCATCACCTCACGTGGACACATAAAGATGGAAAATCCTGTTCTGTCATATGGATCAGTCTCTCAAAATGTAGCAGAGGCTTACAGACAAACCTAGCTCATGATTTACCTTCAGATAGGGCTCACTAAGGTGCCAAGGTATTCACCAGTTTTAGGCTTTTGCTTGAGTGCATTGTTTAATGGAGCCCCTGCTCCTTCATTGTGAACTTAAGACTTGAGCATAAAAGACATGTCAGCAGCTCTAGGGTGACCTGACCTATTTTTAACCACTCCAATGAAGTCAGTCTGTTCTCTGCTTCCTCAGCTACTCTTTATCCCCACTGATCTTGTCACTCTCATCGCACACATGTGCTCCACACACCATGCACATCTCCCACCTCTTGAATGCTTCCTTGTCTTTCACTTCCCACCTCTTCCTCCAAGAACTTGCTCCTCATTCTTATTTATTCTCCCCAGCTTCTTTGCTGCTTAGGAACTTGTAAAAAAGGGGAAAAAAATGAAGTGGATTAAGTGTATGTGAGAGCAGTTGTCTCTGCTTTCAAGCCGTGCCAATGCTGCAGTCCTGTCCCACTCAGCACGGACAGCCTAGAGAGAAACAGGCTTTTGGAAGGGGGGAAATTAGCTGCTAAATTCTATCAAATCTGCAGGAAGCACACAAACTGCAGGCTTCAAAAGAGTTCAAACAGAGCACTGGTGTGACTGAACTCCTAACTAGTGTACTGCAAGGGTATTTTTCATCTTAATTGTTATCAACCTATAGGATAACACTGCTGTGTTCACAGCTGTACTGTACAGGCTGCCCCAATCATCCAAATCCACCCCCAAACCCTCCCTTATTTATTCTGGAGTGTGTTGTGTTGTTCAGGGTGGTTATCACTGTCCAAGGAAATGTTTTATTTTCCACTGTGTGTTGTATTTTTCAGCTCTTTAGCCGGACTATTACGGTCTCATGCTGGGCTGTCAAAACAACTCAATCCATGCTGACTAGCTAGAGAGAAACATATAGTTTCCATCCAGTGCCTCCAGAGTAACAGTTCAAATAGGGAAGCATCAGGGACTGTGATCTGAATATCAGAGGATCGCCACGATTAGAAGCTTTAAAAAAAGAGTTCTATGGGTAATAAATTATTCATAGCTTCAAACTATCTTAGATAATTAAAATTGCCTGCTTTCAGCAGATATACCATCTACTACAATGCTCCCCCCTTCTCATAGATCTGACTGACACTATCTCTTTCAGATAGCTGTATCCACTCTGTGTTTATACATTTGACAGGTGCACTATGCATACCCTGTGCTGTATTATTCACTTGTGCGTGTCTGTGCATGCATGCACATAAAAACTCTTACAAGAGAAGTCTGTTATTGTGCTGGGAGGCTGACAGCAAGTATGCTAAATACAACAGGTTAGGCTTAACCTAACATGCCACAGAAACAGCATATCATGTAGATAAAGGCCCACAGCAGCCAGGGTGCAGGGAATAAATAGCAATTGCTATGATGGGGAGAAAGGCAAGCGAAATCCTCTGTTCCATGAAGAAGCTGACACCAGGCGAGTTACAATTCCTATTGACAGTAACATCAAGCTCAATTTCTTCATTGAGGTGATGTCAACCTGCAGTGGGATTTGGCTTGATGTTCCCTGAAGTCTGTTGAAGTATACATACATACAGTGGTTTTATTTTTTCCCCCATTCTCTTTGCAAACCACACACAGGAGACATATTCTTTGGAAATGACTGTGTGCCAAGGGTGACAATACTCTAGCACATTGTTCCTCAGCAATTTAAGATAGCATTTACCAACCCATGAAAATGGAGGCAGAGAACAGATTTCTCCAAATCATGGTCCTGAACTTTTGACTTGAAGAAAATTTTAAAAATTAGGAAGTCTTTTCAGTTTTAAGAGAAGTACAGCAATTTCAGTTTGGAAGACTGAAACTTTCCTACAGTTAGGAAACAGCAAAATATTTTAGTATCTTTCTGTACTATGCAATCTTCCAAACTCATGCTACTTCTATTCTTAAGCATCTATAAAAAGAGAGGCTCTACAATAAAATTAAATCACTACATGTAATCTAGTGAAAGAATTGGTTAAAATGTGTAGGTTATGAGGTGTTTGCAGACAGAAAGAAATAATAATTAAATTAAATTACATACTTGCATGTATGTTGTACTTCCTGACTATCTCAAGCAGCTTGTGAAGGGGGGTTGATTTTAAATTATCGTATTATTTTTAATTGAAATAAACCTCTTCCATTTGTGACTCACAAGCTCATCCTGGCTTCTCATACTATACAATATGATGATGTGATAGTTCTAAAATAGTAATTTATTTCCCTTTGTTGACATCTTCTACCAGTTCAAGCAGAATGACAAAGGAACAACTCAAAAAAGGCAAAATAAAGCATGATTTTCAAAAAGCTTAGGATGCATTCAGTGTCTATAAACTTCTTTTTCCCTAATTCTGAGCCTTTTTTTTTCCACAAAGAGGAAATAGCCATTACTCCTAAGGTTATGAGTAGGCTCTACTTCTTATTTCAATTTTTTTTAACTTCTTCTCTCTGTAAATGAATGGAGAAAAGACTATTAATGAAGAAGAGCAAGGAGAATTGAAAACTACCTTCCAACATAATAGAAAGAAAACTAGATAAAGAAGTACTATTGTCTTGATAAAAATAAGTTATATCAACAAACTAGTAGAGGGAAGCAGGGAGGTTGGATTTAACTTAAGTAGCCACAGGCACAACATATTAAATATATGAAAGTCTATAACAGCCAGGGACCAGGAAATAAATAGCAAAATGCTATGATGAGGAGAAAGAGGCAGGCTATTTTCTTTGTACTTGAATACAGGACTGGAGAACTGAATTTGAATATTAGACTGGGTATTGCCTACCTGCTTAATGTCAAGGCTATGTGTCATTATAACCAGAAATCATCTTTCCATAATAGAATAAAAATGAAAGTCCTCATGCAAGTACAATAATACATCTGAAATTCATTGCTATTGTGTGTGCTTTAACATCGTTAAGTGGGTCCTGTAAGTTCTTTAATGCAGGAAATCAAAAACAGTGGGAAGAGCATCCTTTGAAAAAAATGAAAGACTAACCAAAAGGAACCTAGAGTATGCCACAACATGACCACTGCTGTTCTTCTAATCTGAATGGTTTGTGTGACAACAGTGAGCTTCAGAAATATTACAAGATGATCTAATTCGTACTTCTCTAAGTTAAGGTCATGCTTGGTCTCTGTTCCCAGAGGTGCTTACAGACAACTTTCAATGGATCCAAATTACGAGTCAGATCATTAAGCTATCGGACTGACCCTTTCTTGCTATTAATACAGAACTCATCTTGGAGATTTTCTGCATGGCTGTATGGATAACCTGAATTTATGTTGATCTCAGCAGTTCAAATTTGGAATATAATGCAAGCAATTCAACAAGCAGTGTCTGAAGCTTACTGGCACAGGAAAGTGTTCATCTTTCATTGTATTATTTTGAACACATATGTGTTGACTGCATATGTGTTACCTGCAAATTAAAGTCCATTATTTGCATGTTGAGAAACGGAGGGACAACTAACATTTCACAAGTCTTAAAATAAAAACAATTTACCTGGATGCATTCAGTCTGTCTCAACGCCATTTTCTGCTCTGAGCAAGGAAAATTGTATAAAATAGGCTGAAATACACTTAATGTAGTCCTTTACCCCGCTATCCTACCCCAAGGCAAAATCAGTTAGAAACTATTTTTTTACCATCAAACATTTGTCTTACCTGCACTTCAAGACTATCAGTGAAGATTTGCCCCTCTATGCAGATTTGTTTTTTCCCATGCTTAACTCTCCTGTCCATTTACAAGCTTTGACTGATACATAACTTCATTCTCCCTTGTTGAAAATAAATGTCTTATTTCTGGCACATTGGGCACAGAGAACACTTTATTCCCTTTCATTTTATATCAACCTTTTTTCATGCCTTGTGTCATCTAAGCACGTGCTTTCCATCCCAGTCCTTCCTTCTTTTGACTGAACTACTCCCACAGGCTCTGACCCTGATCACACAACACAGCCTCCAGTTTCTGGAGTCTCTCACACTGGACCACCTCTTTTTGCCAGTACAGTATCTAAAACTGGACACCATATGTTAGTCTGAGATCCTTTCTCTGATGTGGTAATATTCTAAAATAGGTGACTATATAATCTATTTAAGTTCTCTGTGCCCCCCTACCTCCCCACAATTTAATATCTTTTCACTCCTTGACAGGAGAGAATGGATAACAAGTGGTGCAAGGACATAATATGATGTTCCAGCAGTGTAACAGACATAAGCAACAGGAAATGTTAAAAATACGTCTTCTGATTTCCTTTCTCAACACAGTCAAGCTTTTAAAAAAGGTTGAAGGGACAGCAGGCCAGTTTAAGGGATAGAACACAATTCCTTGTCACAAGGCCAGACAGGGGCAAAATGAGACAATGCAGAAGAATGATAGCAAGAGTGCTTTTCCAGATGCAACACTTGTGTGGGCACTGATGGACTCGCTCTCCTCAAAGAGTCTTTTGATGCAGTTGAGTGTGTATTCTCCAGAAGTCTAGTAACTTTGGCATAACTCAGAGCAAACCATGAACAAGGGAAGGCACACAGGAGTCTCTCTTACTGGGGAGGAGAGGAACAGTGGGGAGCCTGCCATTCAGTAAATAAAATGGGTCATTTCCCAGAAATCAGAAAAGGTGACAGCCAGAAAGATTGAGAGTTCTTTTAAAGCAGGAAAGTCTAGAAGACACTTTCCAAAATTCTCTGAACAACTCTAGTTTAGTGTTGGCACTAAGGAAAGGCCGCCTCTGTTCCCAAGGCAAGGCTCTAACCCTGTAGCAATCCCTTTTCAACAGCCAAAAAGCTCTGCAGACCTCACACCCGCCATAGGTGTGTGCCACTGAAAAATGGCCACATCAGAGGCTCAGTTAAAAAGAGGATGAAATGAGCTTTCCTACAGTGCCGTGAAGATAAGAGCTAGTAGAAGCTGACAACAAGAGCCAGCTTCTAGCCTGTTTGATTCCTTGTGTCATTAGGACTGAGTCCAATGAAGTCAGGCACAGCTCAGTTCAGGGGAGAATTTGGCTCCCAATACCTCCCTTGAACTTTTTGTTTCAGCTTTCAGGATTCCTACCTGACTGTGTCTGCAGAGCTGGAAGAGAAAATCTATCCCGAAAGAATAGAAGAAACCAAATTAAATAGAATCCATTACAAAAATGAGAAAACAAATAAGTATCACATATTTTAGATAATCCTTTTGTTAGACTTGATAAAAACCAGAGAGAAAAACCACTATAATTTCCACTTGAGGATGCCTGTTGGGCTGGTCGTTGGATCTGTGGGCAGCACAATCTCTTCTTTTCAAACTATTGGTCATTCTTTGTTCCTACCTTGTGAAAAAGTTAATGAAGAAGAGCCAGTTCTGGTGAAATTTGTGGAAAACAAGCAAATATCTTCTAGAGACCTTGTCTATGAAGCACCAAGCCTTAATATTACTGCAGCATGAGAAGAGTTTGTGGAATTCGTGGCTCAAAAAACCCTCCATCCACGTTGTCTTGCTCATCCTTTGAAACCTGTAGTCTGAGAACTTGCTTAGACTGGAGTGAGCTCGGCAGCTCAAATGAAGATGCATTTGTAAGGACATTTTCACAAGGTATTAAATGGAATAAATAATATACAGGGTGCTTTGGAAGCTACTTTCTGTTGCGGGAATATTAAAAACTGTTTTATTCTGACATCCTGCTAATCAGTGGTATCATGAGAACACTTCTAACCAAGGAATTTCAGATTAGAACCTGGGTTTTGAAAACATTGTGAGCACCTGCAGCCTATGTCCTCAGCCAGAGTAAATCCTGGGTGTTCATCAACTCTCTAAACAGAGTTAAGAGTTGTTGAGACACCCCCCATGTCTCTCAAGAACAACACATTAGCCTGAGGGTCAGAAAGAAAAAAATGCTCTTGGATACACAAGGCTAATTTTATTTGCAGAAAGCCCAAACTAGACCATTTGAAAAATATTCATAAAAAGCTACTCTAATATCTGAAAGTCTCAGGCACAAATTCTGGCAAGAAGAAATTCCTGACCAGAGTGACTGCTTGTGAAAAACTGCAAGCAGAATATCACAAGCTGAGTTGAAGCCCTTTTGAAATGTTGGCAACCTGCTTTATTCATCTCTCTTTCTCAGATGGCAAATACGTTGCTAATTATCTACTGGACTGCACAGCATTCTAGTGAGCAGTAAACTCAGTTTTCTGACAGCTGTTACTGTACTTTTATGAGACCTTGATCCTTTAGAAGATACTGCACTGTCTCAGTTATATTAAAATCTTTTTCTCTGAGAATAAAATCTGAAAAAGAGGAATGAGTTGGGCATTTGGGTTCTTCTCCTCTAACAGGTTTCTGAAAGCACTAGGTCTTTCAAATAAACCACCCCAACATTTATCTTTTCTCCAAAAGGCATATGGTCTCACAGAATAAAGATTTTCTCTGTCCTTTCTTGATGGGGGTCATTTTTGCAAAGTGCTTTTGCATTATGTTTAAGGGTAGATTGCAAAGCAAACAGGAGCAATTATCCTGTCAGTTTGGAGGCAAAACAGATGAGGGCACAAGAGAGAGTGGCAATAATAATAATGAGGATTTTGGCAAGTGTAACCACACACAAACTAGTTGAAAAATTGGGCAACATTACATACCCTAAGAATATTTTTCTAGGGGGGAGAGATTGAAAATAGGTAACAGCTGTACCTAAACTTGGGATATAAAAAAACTATTTGCAAGGAATTTGCCATGAAGAAAAGTGAGGCACGTAGAAGGAAGAATGCCTATTTGGGAGATCAAGATAAAAATATTTTGCAAAATCTAGAACTGAAGAAAGTTATTAGACTCTTCACCTCCTTAAATTGTTTTTCTTTTTTCTATAAGAGTATGTAACACTGCCACAAGTCCACTGTAACTTGAAAGTAACTCAAATAAGAATTAAAACTCCTGAAGCAGTATCTGACCTTAAATGAGTTCACAAAAACCCAAGTAGTTTTCATCTTAAGCAACTGAATACATCCATGAATACCCTCTCTACAGGTTTTGAAACCCATCACTACATAAAAACTACTTCAATGTCATAAGCCAATTAACAGGCCTATAATTTTGTTTGTTTAGATTCAAAAGTTAAACAGTGAAAGTTAGGCACAATCTGTATGTATTTTAGTTAATTATTTCATTATTGAGTGAATTGTACTTCTTAATTTGAGTTTTACACAGTATAAACCATGCATTTAATAGAGAATTTTGCCTCAGAATTACACAAAATTTTCTCTCAGAAAATTCAGTTAAAATGATTCTTTAGGGTTTAAAGCCATTTATCCTTCAACCTCATCCTTTATAAAACCAAGACCTAGAATAGTCTCTGCTTAGTTATTAATAATATCAAGCTAATGATAATGGCTTTTAACTCATAAGCAGCACATAAATTAAGCAGTTTCAGGGCTGTTAAATTCTTTTTGTTTGTTTAAGTCAAAGTTCATCTACCTCCCTTAGCTTTCCAGAGTTACGTTAGTTTATGAAAACTCAGGGGATTATTCAGAAAGTTTCTCTCATCATTAGTAACAAGAAGTTAGTAATTAAAGTCAAAATGCATCTTTTAATATTCAGGGAACAGGAAGAGTATAAAAATAACAAAACTAAAAAGAGAAAAAATTACCATTGAAAATACACTTGAGTGTAGAATAGCAGAACAAAAGCCAAGGAAACACTGCCACCACAACATGGCACAAAAAACAGAAAATGCAAGGCATATAAAAATCTCTAAATCTGCAACAAGGTGTGTTTTCCAGTAGAGCTCCAGTTTTACAAATAACATAAAATCAGCCCTTGATTGTACAGTATGTCAACCAGGAATTCTGCTGGTTTCTCACTTGATGGACAGCAACTATAAAAATAACATGTACCTGATAGTGCTGGAGAAGTTGTTGGAGTGTGGAGCACTGAACACTTGAATTAATAAAGTTGATGACAAGACAAGTGTTTCCAATTATCAGGATCTCCATGAGTCAAATACAGAAATCCAGAACCAAGATATACATTGTCATTTTTCTTAATGATATCTCAACTCTGCTCCCTAAAATCGGATCCCCACTCGTACTTGGCTTGGTATAAAGCAAGGAGTAGAATATGCCTTTGAAATTGGTACAGTGGCTGCCTTCAGAATGCTGGCCAGGCACCTGGAGGTTCTTTCCAACTCTTTAGAATGGGGTGTGACTAACATCCTTAAAAGCTCAGGACTGTAGCCTTCTAGGCACGCTACTGAGGACTGCCAACATCACACCAGACTGGAGTTCCACAAAAAGCCTGTTGAAAAAATACATTGAAGTATTTTTTGGGATCAACTACGGACTTTGTGTGCTATCTTGGACAATGTGGGTGCTCATTCTGCTTAGGTATTAGAGCCAGGGAAATTGGGAACTCAGTTTTGGAGCCAAAAGGAGCCCCAAGAGCCTACTTCAGCCCCTAGGAGATGAGAAGCCATCTCCTAATTTCAGGCCATTTGAATCCCAGTGAAACACCTTCAATAGCACCACAGAGGTGGAGTGAACACCTTCTTTAATGTCACTCTGTCTCCATCTCTCACCTCTAGAATAGGAATCGGTGTGTTTTTCTACCTTAACAAAACTGGTGAAAATAGAAGCAATTTACATGGAAATGAAATCAGATATTTCATTTCTGGGGAGAAGATAAGGATCTTGAATAGTTAGTATTTTTAAATAAAAGTGTATCATTTGAAAACTTAATTATTTTGGTAGTGAAAAATGCTTATTATAAAATTCTAATTAAAAGAAAACAATTTTCATTATCTTTTGTAACTATAACACATTTACGAGAAAGTCAGTGGCAGCAATGGGTTATGCACTTTTAAGCAATTAAATTTCCTACTTGTCTGATTTTGTTAGACTAATCAATTATACCAGGAATTTAATAAAGTGGACAGTTAAAGGAATTTAATCTATTCTCTCTAGAACAAACAAGATTAGCAAGATAAGGTTCTGATTTGAGAAAAATATTTAAGAGATAAGCTAAATTAGAAAGTGAAAAAAGCTTTTGTGATTCCCAAGCAGTCACATAAATGAAGGAAATAATTTAAAAAACACAAAAAACACCAAAAACACAAACAAACAAAAAAACCCCAAAGGTTAACAGGCAATATAGGAGTAATTTCTTTCCTCATAAAATAATTAACCTTTGGAAAAGGCTTCCTGTCAACACAGAGGCTTTTACTCTGCCATTTAAGGAACTAGGCACATTCCTGAAAAATGAGCAATAGGAACTTAAATAAGCCTTTGAAAATAAAGCATCGTGGACATAGTCATTTCCTGTGAAAGAAGTTCTTTGCAGTGTAGAAACTATGCAATTCTCTCCATCTCTTGGCAGGGAAAACAAACTCAACAGGTATTTTATAAGTAGGGGAAAAGATGAAGCAATTTATTTTAAGTCTCTTCTTTATGCATCCTTTTGTGGTTGGTTTAATTCCAGGACTACGAATTTTCACTAGATGGATTTGCTCATTAACTATATGCAGGCCTGAACACCAAAGTTAAATGGATGAAATATTTCTTCCATCACTCAGTCCCTTCATAAGAGTTTCCCTGTCAAAGGATTATTTTGTAAGGAATGCTTGCATACTCTTTTTATTATAACTCTCATTTTTAATGAAATAATGAGAGAAACTCCTGCTTTCAAAGCACATTACAAAGATCAAGAACTCATTCTTATCGAAAATAAATAGGATTTAGGTGCCTAACTCTCTTGGACTCCTCTGACACTTCTGGAAGCAATCTCCTATGGTGAATAATCACTAGGGTACAAAAAAATAAATAAATTAAGTAAGCTTTTAATAAATCTATATATCTGGGGCAATGTTTTAAATTCCATAAAGGACATTTATTTTATGTGAAGAAAAAATCATGCAGAAAAGCCATATTGAACTAGCAGTAAAACACGACTCATTGGTAAAGCATTTCATTTCTGGACAGATGGAGAGCTAGAAACATTCACCATCTATCTGTATGTACATCCACTTGCTCTTTATAACTTGGGTATAGGTTACAATGATTTCTCCAGGGTGAAATTGCCCTTCCCCATCTCACCATATTCTGATAATGACTAGAATGAGCTTGATATATTGAAACACTGTTGCCTTGATTGTGTTTTTCACTCATTACTAAAGCTGCGAATATTGAAGTTGCAAATAGTGTACAATATCTTATTAGAAAAATAAGCGGTTCCAGGTCAGAAACAGAAGACTGGCACCTGATACTCTAATAAACCAATACAGTACCCGATGTTGAAGTAATCATTCTACAGACCTGGTACAGAAAAAAAAGAAATCCATTTCATTCACATTTTATAATTGTATTTGGAAGATGCCCCAGGACACAACAACCAAGCGGTGAACTATTCATCTTACTTATAAAAGCCACTGTGTTAAAGTGGAAGCTATGATACTCAAGAAAGGCTGATAAAATAACAAAACATGAACTCCAAGATTTGAATAAAATGGCTGTAACCCAGCAAGGAAGAACCCTTTTCCTATGTAACAGTGGAAAGATTCATGATGCATCTCTCCTCATCAACCACACCCCTGCGGCTCTGCTTCAACAGAAAGTACAAGAAAAGCACTTCTGGCAAGGGCTTTCACGTGGCTTTATGCAAACAACAATTTGGGGTATATTGATAGTTTTCCATTTTTAAAGGTATTCTGTTTGCTGTCTGCAAAACCCAGAGTGGTAGCTGTCTATAGAGTATTCCTCAACATTGAGTGCACAGTGAGGATTGTAAAAATCAGGTGTGCTGATGTCTGTTATGTTCTGTCACATAACTGAGGATCTTTAAACAAGCCCAGTATACAAAAAAAAGTATTGATTTCTCATATGTCTGTTTTTTGAGACCTGAAGGGCTGGGAAAGGTATATTAAGGAACAGCAAGAGTCCCCTTAATTAGGGCTACAATGTAGATTTCCATTATAAGACAAAATTTGGCTCCTATCCCCAGTTCTAAATTCCAGATTCACAAATCATATTGGCCTCATGATTTGTAGCCTAGGTCACAAGCTGAGGTAGGATTTTTCCACCAAATTTGCAGTAAATCAGAGAAAGAATTCATGAATTATGAACCTATGAAATAGAGATGTTCACTATAGTTCAAGAAGTCTCAACTTTTTTTTGTCACTTCATAGCCAAAAGAAATAAATAATAATAACTGCACAGTGGAAAAGAAGATAGATAAGATTTCATTTAGCAGACTTTTGTGGTTGAGGTCTGTGGCACAGTACAAAAATTGCTTGATAGCCATCACACCAGACACATTATTAACATTTATATAGAAATGCTGATATAAGTTATTCATCTCATGGAAGAGACGTGTAGCAGATATTCATTTCTTGAATCTGGTTTCATTCTGGCAAGCGTGAGTACTCATCAATTTTATGTGTCCACAGAAAGCAGCCTCATGAACACACACATACACCCCCATCCTGGGGCCTTCCTGTAACTGGAAAACTGTGATTCTATTGGAATGAATGAAGGTGGAGGATAGGCAAGTATTTAACTACTATCCAAAGCCCTAAATATCAAAAGATGAGTTAATACTCATACCTTCAACCCCCCCACAGGTGAATCTATTAATGTATTTCCTTTAATGATTAACATATCAAAAATACATTGTACAAAGTATAAACATAGCAGTGGAACCATTTTTTTATTTATTTACAACCTATTGGGCCATAACCCTACAAATCTTTCCCATTGATTGTTGTGAAGCAATGATCAGACAAAAGCATTTACAGGGATCCACCTTTAAAGTACGTTTGCAGCATGATTTTAGTAAAGGCAGCCAGTATTCTTGACAGGATTAAATTGACTTACTTTTAGGATATAACAATAGCATGATGACAATAATAAGAGTAATCAGGACTGGCATAAAAATGTACCTGATACCACACCAGGTTTATTTACACCACCCTCCAGAGAAATAGCCAGGGCTGTATTACCCAGGGCTGAATGCACAGAACAACAGCCCAAACTCCTTATTTTACAAACCATCCACTTTTATTCTCCTAAATGCTCTACCCCCAGTTTTTGGCAGGAGAGAGACAACTGGTTAAAAAGCAGTGAAGAAAAGCCAGGCGGGACAGAATTGCCATAGCTTCAGCCTGGTGCAAGCAGAGGAAGAGGAGAGGTCAGCACCACAGAATTCCCTGCCCAGCAGACGAGCTTCCCCGCTTCCCCATTTCTATTCAGCAATGGTCCTTGTGTATGGCTGGCAAACAGGCTCCTGGCCAGCCACCACAGAGGTGCCCAGTAATGTGCTTTTGTGCATTCTCTCAGCCAAGGACTATTTCTGTGCCAAACAGGAGACGGACCAACCACTGTGTATGGAACAACAAATACCCTGTTCCTTATCCAGCCTCCCTTCTCTGCCTAAATACTAAAGATCAAACCAGAAGCCTTTGGGTTTTCACACACACACCAGAGTGGACAAGTGCACCTTTTCTAGAGTTGGTTGAAAGGGTGGGCAAAATGGTTTTTAAAAAAGAGTCTTTTTCCAAAACAGACATATTTTGTAATGGTTTAAATATTGTTTTGAAATTTTCCAGTTTTCACTGAGCTCTTATTTCTCACTCCTCACTTTTTAATTTCTGCCCATGGAAACTACCCCTTCTATCCTACTCTAACTTATATACAGGGAGGCTTCCTCTCTCCTCCCTTAATTCTGGAAGCACTGACTGTATTTAATGTCCATTCCTGATGTACAAGATATGAAAACATCAGAGATGCCTTTCTAGTCTTTATTCAGGAGTGAACTATCTGCTGTGTTAGAAAGCTTCTAAATTCTATAGGAGAAAAAGAAGTAGATCATTTTAAGCTGTTTCAATAGAAAAATGAAGGGCACATTAAGGAATAAACAGCTGCTTTGACATCACAGTGATATATGAAAAGCAGGTAAAATTCAGCCTAGTTTATTTTTCCTTATGAGACATGTAGGTGGCTGAAACCAGCTTTTCTAAAGATGACTGAGAAATTTACTTGAAAATGTATAACCAATAAAGCAGTCCTTTATTAACAAAAAATGGGAAAACAACAAAAGAGTTTTTACAGTTTCTTCAATGCTTGAATATAATCCCTAACTGTGACTTTTGCTCCTAATGCTGTTTGCAGCATTTTTTTGTACAATCAGCCTGGAGCTTGAAAAGGAACAAGTACAATAGCATTAAGCCTCAACATGGTGTGCATTAATAACTGACTGGTGCATACCTTGGATTTGTTGCATTAGGTAAGAGGATGAAAGCACAGTGCCTTCCCTTTTGCCCACCCAAGAAGCATGCAGACAGCTTAATAGTACACATCCTTAGGAGTCTAATTACTGCCACAGTGGAATTATTCTCTATTTAAAAAAAAAAAAAAAGCTATGGATTTTGTTCTTTTACGCTCTTTAAAAAATACATTCTTGTATGTCTTTTTTTCCCCTGAGTGCCTTTCCATGCTATAAAGTGTGTATCAGCAAAGACATGTCAAGAAAATAAGAACAGACCAACTATACATACCTCC
The DNA here is from genome assembly GCA_013400955.1 of Drymodes brunneopygia. Taxonomy (NCBI): domain Eukaryota; kingdom Metazoa; phylum Chordata; class Aves; order Passeriformes; family Petroicidae; genus Drymodes; species Drymodes brunneopygia. The sequence continues at coordinate 15,027 of VZTZ01039774.1, read as the reverse complement.
TTCTGTGCTATTCCAAATACACATTTGCTAATTAACTTACCTAACATTTCCTAAAGTTCTTATTCTTTTGTTATTTCCATGGAGGCAGTAGCCTTTTTAACAGCAGCTACTGGCCTCAGCAATAAGTTTTAACTTATTTTCCTTTGTAAAAATAGACTAAACTTTTATTACCAAGGTACTTCTGTTAGTAAAGAGAAAAATCCCCAAGACCAAAACCCACACAAAACTCAAGAAATAGCTGAAAACTCAGAACCCACTTCTGAAATAGCAACAGAGCTAAACTCTAAAATGTTACCATTTTTCCTACCCTAGTGAAAGCTCGGCTCTTTCTTGAGCACCCATTTTGTTTTCTACTACATTAATGTCCTTATCCCTCTGATAATTTTTTGTGTCTTGACCTGTGTAAGGAAATGCTGTGGACTGAGATTGGGCGGGAGAAGCAGCATCCCTGCAGGTATCTTGATGAATCCTTTTAGATGTAATGCCTCTGGCTTCTGAAGAAGTGATTCACTGGCATATGTGGTCCCACTGCATTCAATATTCACCTCAAAAACATGGGGCAATGGGCATGTGGAAATTTCTCAGCCCATTAGTGAGCAGTGAGATGTCAGGGTATGGTATTGGGAGTGGGAGTTTAGTTCATCATCCCACAAGGAAGGCCCAGATAATTGGTCCAATTGAAGCTTTAAAAAGCCAATATTCTTACCTAGACAATAATGATAACTATTTCTAATAGCTCTTTTAGGAGCATATGACAGTCAAATCTTAGTAGCACTGCAGACAGGAGAGGAAAATAAATGCAAAACCAAGCAGCTGTGAAGGTTTTACACTGCCACAACACCCACCTGCAGAGCTGTGTGCAAATGCTTTTCTGGTGTGCTGTGCCAGCATGCTTACTGACTTGCACAGGTACAGAAGGTTAAGCTCAGATTTTAAGAATTTGCCAGATTAGGATCTCAGTTTAGACAGGTCACACTCCAGCTTGTTTTTCCAGCCTTTTACAGTAGCACTAGCCACAGCCCCTCAGTTCTGGCAAAAGATTACCACACCTATAATGCTTTTCATTAGCTCTAACTGATCTGCCACAGGCCCAATGACAGCCTTGTCAGGAGATTTCTGACAGCTCCAACATCTAGATGATTTCTGAATCAAACAGGAGAAGAAATATAATTGCTTTTACCTTAGTAGGTAGCAGCAATCCTTCTTTGTCTACTGTGGAAGAAAGTTAAAAAACACAGTAGAGCAATTTAAAAAAAAACCTAAAAAAAAACACACAAAAAAACCTCCCACCCTCCAAACAAACAAACAAACAAGCAAATATACACCCAAACAAACAATAAATGCAGAAGAGAGGAGGTTACTGACACATAAGAATCAGGATAAAAAAAAAACAAAAAACATGCCTCCCCCCCCTCCACTCCTCTCAAAACTGCATTTTTCAAGCTAACACCTAAAATTTGCAATAAAGAATATTTTCTTACTTTGCATAGGATTATCCCCATTTATATTCCCTGTATTACATGATGTATGGGCATGGCAAGGAAGTAAATTATAATCCTTCCTTTGGGGTCTTTGTTTTTTCTTCCTCCTTAAATAAAGCCCCAACAATAGGAAAAAAGAGTCAATAGAGGGAAACATTCAGAAAATATCAGAAAGAGAAGAAAGCAGGGTTAACTATCCTTTCAGATTTCTATTAGCCTTTCCACCTGGGTGAGGATATACCACCTTGGCAAGCCTTGCACAGATTTACCCTGAAGAATTTATGCCTTTGGTCAGAGTAAGTGAAATTAGTAGCAAGACTAGATCTCAGCCTCACAACCAAAGCTATTCCTTCTGTGCTTGTTGAGCTGCAAATTCACACACCTACACTCCCCCCCCCCAAACAAACAAACAAACAAACAAGCAAAAATCCCAGTCTTTTGATAAATCTTTATATATACTACTCTTATAAAAGGATGCATATATTTTAGGAGGAATTTAAATGTGTTTGAAAGAAGGCAGAAACGGAAGGGGGAAAAATAAGTTTTCCACTTAAAAAAACCTTCAATAAGCTCATGTACATTGCTGTGGTGTGCACTTTGCCAGTTACATTTCTGAAGGTTTTGAAAAATGTGACTGGGAGTTTTGAACAGTGCAGTGTTCGCAGTTGATCATCAGCAACCTAAAAAGACATTGACATCTGTTGTCTAGAGAGAGAAAGAAAAATGTAGGGGGGAGAGTGGGTAGGGGGGGGTTGAAAATTAAATCAGTGAATCCTCCTTAGTGTTACAGAGTCAATAGCAGGAAATTTGCTCTCAGAAAAATGTGGGGTTGTGACCCTCTGTGTTTCAAGACATCCTAATTTAGCTTGATCCTTCATGCTCTCTGCTCCTCCTACTTGTACCCTAGAGGCAGATTTTCTCCTACTGAGAAAGAGATTAAAGGGGAAAGTGCGGAAAGAGGGAGGTAGAGAAAGAAAATAAGACAGGAATAAACTGGAACTGAAGTCCTAAAATCTAAGAGATTATTAAAATTCCATCACTCTGCAGCGAAACTTATTTTTATGCAGACACCAACAACTTCTTTGAACTGATGTTGAAAGGTAACATGAAAACTTTTTATTAGTGTTTGAGACTATTTTCTGAGGACACCAGAGAGAGCTGTTTTTGACGTATACAAGTAGTGCTCACACACTATATAATGAGTATATATCTACCAAGACACTTTTCTTCATCTCAGTTTGGACCATACGAGTGAATCAACTTCCCAATTAAGTGGTAAACTGTGCAGGCTATGAGACAGCTGATGAATGGTAGCTCCCTAGCAATTAGTGAAGAAAAACAATGCTAATATAGAAGACACTAAAAAATATTAATCAGCTGTTAATACAGCTCCAAACCCATTAACTACAGTTGTGTTGCTCATCCAAGTGGAGTATTTATGGTCACAAGTAGCTGACTTTCCAAGCAGAACGTACCATTATGTGGCTGAGTAGAAGCTCCCCAACCCACAGAGCAAACAGCAGAGCAAGGAGGGAGGTGGAAGGGAGGGAGGTGGGTGCAAACTCAATTGTGCTTTCCCTTCCCAGTCACTGACTAGTCAGAGCAGCTCTCAAATCACATCTTCCATGGAGTCCATGAGAACTCAGAGGAAACAGAAGTCCACAGGAATTTCAAGGCTATGCTGGAGATGAGGTCCCACCCTTCATTCCTGAAAGCATACCACCAACAAGGATTTCCATGCAGAGCACCCAGCTTCTCATCCATCTGTGCCTGGGCTCCATGCCCAGTTCAGCATATGTTCCTGCCTCTGTCCTTCCAGTTCTATCCCAAGGAAATATCCATGTGGACTAGACAGCTCATGTCCCACTTTAACACTGTGGCACGTCCCACATGTCCCACAAAGGCAGCAGGTTTTATCTCAGGACTCCAGCAGGTTTTATCTCCTACCAGGTTCAGACTGCACATGCAGCACTGATCTCCCCAGTAGTGCTGGTGCACATTACCAGAGGAGATAAGAGGGGATGGAGTAACCCACCTGAATGCTGGTTTCTAAGATCTGATCATAATGCATATGTGGTATAACCTGAAATTCCACAAATTCAGCAGTTGTCTTTCAACAGATGCTAAAGATCTTTGCTTCAGGTTCATGAAAAGCATCATTGACTGCATTGCAGTTACTTGACATATGGCAATATTCACCTCAGAAAGCATTCCAGATCTGGGCACTTCAACTTGTGAGCAAGCACTGATATCAATGTGTGTGGGGATCATATTCCCAAGCTAATTGTATGCCAGATTGATAAATTGTAAAATAGGATGTCCTTGATTGACAGCTCTGCTTTCTAGTCAGAGAAAAAAATCAAAAAAGGACAGTTTAGATCAAAGATTAAATTGTTCCTATTCATAGATTCCTAGATTTTAACATCAGAGAAGAAAAAAAAATCAAAAGAAACCACACACTAGACTAACCTCCCATATAAAACAAGCAAAAAAATTCTGCATTCGACCCATAACAACTGCATAACCATAAGCATAGTTTTAGAAAGACATTCCATTTCAATTAATATCATTCAAGACAGGAAAAATCTGTTTCCTGCTTAAGTAATCTCAGTGTTAAAAACATGCTCTTGAATTCAAGTCTGAATTTAACCAGGCAAGCCTACTGCCATTAAAAGTTGATCTGCTTTAATCAAGAATCCTTGATGCATCTTGAAGTGCAAAGACAAGAGAAAAAAATCCCACTTTTCCCATGGAAATGCAAAAATCATCCTATACCATCAAAAGAGGTTTAGATAAAATATTCTAATGTGGTGAACTGTGTTCAATTCCAGTAATAACTTTTCAGTTTCACAAGCAAGCAAAAAAATATTGGGAATATGCATTCTGTATCAATTAGTTTTATTGTATGTCTATGGAGATAAAAACAGCTTCCTGAGTCCGTGGAGTCTAAGAAATCTAAGAGGTCCCTTCCAGTGGAGTGAAGTAAAAAATTCTTGTCTGCAACACATTGTAGTAAGTGTCAGCTCTTGCCAGCACATGACATATGGTGATCTTCCATTTTTTGAAAAAGAAAAGCCTCAAAGCTATTAGATATCACTTTTTCACATCTGATGTAAAAAACTGATTTGAAAAATCAAAAATAAAACAACACATTTTTCCTGAACATTTTGGAACGATATTTCTAGTTTGCTCTTTGCCAAGACAGTTTGCCAAACTTACAATTCATTTCAGTCAGGTTATCAGCAAGGGAATATATCATTTGAAAGATTCACTCATCTGTAATGGTACTCAATCATAGTAGGCACATAATTAACAGTTACTGTATATTTTTATTTTCACACAAAGCGTTTACAACTGATTCTTATCTTACATCTTCAGCAGACACTGATATTTTTCATAAATATTCATCATGCATGCCCATAAATATTTGATTAGTATTAATTGTTTGTTTGTTTTAAACATAGATTTTCCTTTAGTTGTCATGACTAGACAGGAAAGTATAGAGGAAGGTGTTTGCATGGGAAAAAAAAGTGAAGAAAAAAAGCATTCAAAGAGGCAGAAGTAAAAATGAGTGTCCAAGGAAACACATTACTGTCTAGATTTTAGTAGAATGAATGCCTCTCTCCTTGTGGTAGCATTTTTGGGAAGGATGCATATTTTCTCTAAATTGTTATGCTCTTTGAAACCCCACTGGGATCTTAAGGATGTCTTGTCACAGCTACATCACATCCAAGTGAGCTCAGGATGTCACAGGCAGATAGGTGATGTATAACTTTATTGTTCTAAGGAAACTGGGAATGAGAGTAGGCTTCTTGTACCATCAGAAAGAGAGTTGGACAGAGGAGAGGATAGGCTATCTGGGTTAAACGATAAGCAAACAAGGCTTACAGCCCCTGAAATTAGTGAATCACTTGATTTCTTAGTGCTGCAGTTTATTTGCAGAACTAAAAACTATCCTTTGCTGAGTCCTGTGTGTGAGGAGGAGCAGGGGAATAGATAACAGGTCACTGAACAGAGTAAAAAGGCAGCCAGCTCCCAGAGCTGTCCAGCTGCATGTCTAGAGTTAGTGATTCAAGACATCCAACAACTTAGAGGTGGTTGTTTTCCTTTCCATGCGGGTTGAAATACCACAAGCCCAGGAAAAGATGAAAAGTACATGAAATTCACTGGACACCCTTTTGAAGATGAGGGTGGTACTTTCTAACATCATTTATCATCACAGGGAACCTAATTGCTTTCTAGTTGCATTTCTGAGCACTGATAGCAGGAATTCATGGACATTCAGGAACACACTGGAAAACTGGAGACAAATGTCAGTTATCTGTGGATGTAGATCTACACAGCCTGTGTTCAGATGTGCTACAGGCTCCCAGACAATTACACTGGCCATCTCTGGGCATTAATAACCCTCAGAAGTAGTAGCTGATGCAGAAAGTCGTGTGAGCAAAGGACATTTGGACCTAGTCTGGGTGCTTCAGCATCAACCTGCTCTATCCTAAAGGAGGTTTGGTGGGATCCCCAGGCCACCTTCTTACTGCCAGCTGTGGCTAGCACATAAGCTGGGCCCATAAAGCCCACCAAAGTCTTGGACTGGCCATGCCTCTCTCTCCATCTCATGTTCCCCCACCCTCTGAGATCAGAGCAAGCCCATTGCACAAAGCACAGCCCAAGTAAATGAGCATAGAAGCTCTGCAAGAACCAGCTTGGTGTGGAAACACATCGTAGCTCCAGGCTGGCCTAATGAAAAGCCCCACGAGGATCATCACATTACCTTTGCTTTGCTCATATTCCATGCATTTTTTCTAATGCATGAGTTTCCCCAGACCTCCATTACCTAAAATAATGGGGTTGTCAAGATCACTGACAGCTCTGTTAGCATAAAAATAATATGGGATGCAGCTCCTTCATGTTTCTGGACTAGAACCAGCTAACAGCTATTGCCAATTAAAAAGAAACTTTCTCTTGTGGGAAAATTATCATGGAGCTGTCTACTGTGAGGCTTCATACGCTTTCTTTTCAATATCTGGTACCAGACATTCTTCTATGATTCAGAGGTAACATGCAGTATGGAGGTTGTTATAGAAATTTTAGAAGCAATCCAATATCTTTCCATAGATAAATTTAAGGTTTTTTAATCAGTTTATTTGCTTTTAATCAAGTCAGAGAACAAATCAGTATCTCTGCTCCATGTGTGTCTTCCACATTCATTCACACGATATACCTATTATGTAAGATTTGGAAATTACTGACTATGGACTAAACATGGATTTCCAAATCATTTTTGTTGCCAAAAATAAGTTAAGTTTTAGAGGATGGAAGCTACACCAGAACCTCTAACAGGTCAACTTAGGCCATATTTCTTCTACACCTTTGGTTACTACAATTGCACTTGGAATATTTAGAGCACTTTGGGTCTCTCAGACTTAATATAGGCATTGCAAAGACAGCAAAAGCTCAGCTAAAATGATGCCTGTGAGGAGAATATTAACAATTTTATTTCATTTTGAAGCAGACATTACAAAAGTAGCTGCCATGAGAACTCTTGTGTTTTATACAAAGAAAATTATATTAGGATTGTAAAGTTAAATACTTAGGAGCTAGAAAATGGCAAAAGTAAGCTCACCTTTTCAACCTCCATTATGTTTTTCCCTGAAAATATCTTTAATTATATGATAAGACGATATTTTTCCCAAGCAAGCTCCTCCCTTATTCAGCCTGTAAGGTGAAAGATGCTTACTGTATATGCAGCTATTTAATCTGTTTTTATCCCAACCATTCACGCTTCCAATACACTTTTCAAACACAAGGTTGAATACACTATATTTTAGTTTCAGTGAAAGGCTTCCTAAGATGTCTGCACTGTAGTATTTTAAAAAAAAAAAAAAAAAAAAAAAAAAAAAGGAAGTATTCACAATTTTCATATTTTTATCGTGGCACACAATTTTAAAGTAAGCTAAAGTTCAGTGACATTCAGGTAAAATTCCTCACTAATACCCTAATATTCCAGACCACCTGAACATTTACAACAGTTGGAAAGAGAAAATATCATTGCAGTCGTCAATTATTTAAAGGTTTTTCTGCTAGGAGGTTACACATGCAATGTTTATAACCTTTCAAAAGAATCAGTATAGTTACTTCTAAGACTGCTGCAGACTGACAAACAATTTCTCACTCATGGCCCGATTGACTGTCTTCATGGGGAGCTCATGTAAAGTAAATGTTGGTTTATCCTTAGATTCAGTCCCCTAATGTCTCCTGAATTATCAGCAGAGATATGGCAGAATGATATCAATGATTTGCATAACAATAAAAAAGCAAATATTTTGTTCACATCTAACAGATGAAACATGAGTCATATTGCCTGGAGTGGCATGAGTGGAAAATGCGATTAAAAACATAAAAGTGAAAGGGAAAGAGAACAGCAAGACTAGATTCTGGTTTACAGCTATTAAAGTGCATGAATATTACTGGAGTTACTGCACCTCAGAAAGTCTGGTTTGTGCCTCTGAGATTCCAAAGCCCTCAAACAACAGTAAACTCAATATTGCATATAAAGACACAAGCCTAATATTCCCACCTCAAACTGAACAAGCAAGAGAAAATTTTCATAATATCTGAGAAAAATTATATTTAAAACTTGGTACTTACCTACTTCAACAAAAAAAAAATATAATAGTTGTGGGTTTGTGTTTGTTTGGGGGTTTTTTCTCACTTTTACAAATAGCAAAAACAAGCTAAGGGCCCCCAAAATTATCATCTATCTGTTTTATAGATAGCTGTGAGTTCAGCCTTGCATGGATCAATGGTTTGATGCATTACAAGGGTACGATCTTTCTGGGGGATGTAGATACATGTTTGAATTTCCAAATGCACAGAAAAACTCACAAGGGTTCAATTTATGTACTTGCCTAATTGCAAATATCATCAAGGTTACCTGATTCCCTTCTGTCAATATTCCCATTTTACCTAGAAATATACTACATACATCTCCACCCTTTCCTTTTCTTTCAGCAAATGAACCTCCCAAAACCTCTTATTTGCCATTTCTGCTCAGGAAAAGAGGACGAAATCCTCTTGCTGTCTCCTGCTGGTGAAGAGTCAGTAACAGCTCATTAACATCTGTCTTAGTTTAAAGCAGAGTCCAGGCTGCAGGAATGTGTTCAAGTAAACCACCAGTACGATGACCCCCAGATGACCACGGAGACAGAGAGAAGTGCTGTATGACACAGTGTATACAAAGCAAGATGTTTTGCTTAGATATCTTAATAGGAGACCAGAGTTCCTCACAGACAGCTTGAAAATTGCCTTCTGTATCACAAATATTACCTTTGCCTGAAAAGGAAAATACATCAATTTTATGCAGCTGGAAAAGCAGTTAAGTAAACCCAGGAATCTAGTAAAAAAATATTGGGTTTAGATCCTCCTTTCTCACTCCCTTTTTCTTCTCTAATACTAAAGCTTTTTTTGGTATAGTCCAAAATAATATGTGTTTGTCAAATGGCCATTAAATGCAATTAAGCAATTCTAATCTTGTAAAAATTCATTATTGCTACTGATCTGATGACTCTGCTAAAATTACTGTAACACCCTGTGGTTTGCTCTGAAAACACATTATTGATTGGATGCTTATTTTGCCGTTTAGGTACAAAACCCCACCACAGTCAATATCCCAGTCTCAGTGAGGTCAGTTTGTAGACTCATTGTCTTGTCAAGGAGGAGAAATATGAGTTAAAAGCAGTGCTGTGGGCCACTTAAACAACAGTATGGGACTGCAACTGAAGAAACACCAGTTCTTCCCTAAAATAAAGTTAAAATGTGTTGTCCCTGGTCAGTGTTTTTGACCTCGGGAAGGCACAGCAACAGCCATAATGTTCCTCTATAAGACAAAATAACATTTTTTCAAATACTGTAAGATCTACTTATGAGCAAGGAAAATACAGGACTTCAGGAAGAAAAACCCAAACCTGAGTATTCTGATAGGTCTTACTGCTCCACCATGAAGTGGACTGTGAGTTGCAGCAGTCTAAGAGTGCACTGCCTGTCAGCTGGGCAGTGGTGACTCTCCATGGGTAGGTTTTCAGCTTGCTCCAAGTCCGAGATTAAATTTGGTTGTTTACAGGGCTGCAAAAGCTGATTTGTAGATACCTTGTCTACTTGCCATATCCTAGCTGCTAGTACAAGCAATTTGGCTTGTTCTGCACATTGTCTGCAAAGTAAAATTGTTTTGATTAAACATAGATGATTTTTTTAAACCAAATAATTTTTACTCTTTTAAAACCACAAGGTTACATTATGTGACCATTGCAAACTATAGGTGTTTTGTTGCCTTGAGGAGTTATTTACTTCCATAAAGATATACTTTATAAAAAGACAACAGCAGCTGCAACAAGCAAAGCAGGGCCATTCCCTGCTAAATATATTACTATACATGAATGCTTCTCAAATTTTGCTTATAAAAAAATAACAAACCGAGAAAAAAAAAAACGTTTTTCCCTTCTCATTAAGTATCATAAACAATATAGGAGGGGGGATGTTGTAAAATGCCCCCCGCCCTTGCTCTGGCAAGCAGAGTAAGTCAGAAACTATTATTTGGTTAGTATAATTTTTCATCCTCCATTGAACGACTTGCATGACCTTTAGCGAAGGTCTTAAAACTCAGTTGCCTATTCATTAGGTTGACAAACTTGTCAAAACCCTGCAGAACTATGTCAATTATGTCAAAAATGCTTACAGGTGCCACAATATGTGTCAGCACTCAACTGATTCCTGTCAGCCATTGCTGAAATGACAAGAAACCCTTCTGGGGACAAAAGGAAGCAGAGGGAAAGGAGAGAATCCCACTCATTTTATTGACACTGGTCACTCTTTCACACTAGTGAGGGCTGTTGTTATTCTTTCTTATACTGGAATCTGTAACATTGTGGTTTAATGAAATGAGTAGTTAGCTGCCTCACAAAAAAGAACCTCAGGGTGGTGATCAACAGCCATTTGAACACAAGCCAGCAGTGTGCCCAGGTGGCCAAGAAGGCCAATGGCACTGTGACCTGTACCAGCAATAGTGTGGCCAGCAGGACCAGGGCAGTGATCATTGCTGAATGTGGCACTGGGGAGGCCACACCTCAAATCCTGTGTCCAGTTCTGGGCCCCTCACAGCAAGAAGGACATTGAGCTGTTGAAGCATGTTCAAGGGAGGGCAGTGGAGCTGGTGAAGGGTCTGGAGCACAAAACTGATGAGGGAGATGGGGCTGTTTAGCCTGGAGAAAAGGTGGCTCTGAGGAGACCTTATTGCCCTCTACTGCTACTTAAGAAGAGGCTGCAGTGAGGTGAGGGTCAGTCTCTTCTCCCATGTAACAAGAGATAGAACAAGAGGAAATGGCCTCAAGTAGTGCCAGAAGAGGTTCAGATTGGATATTAGGAAAAAATTCTCCACTGAAAGGGTGGTCAAGCATTGAAACAAGCTGACAGGGAAGTGGAGGATCACTAGCCCAGGAAGTGTTCAGAAAGTGCGTGGATATAGCACTCAGGGACACAGTTTAGTAAGGAACATGACAATGCTTTATTAAGTTGAACTCAATGATCTCAGAGCTATTTTCTGATCTTAACAATTCTATGTCAAGAAACTAATATTTCATGATTTTTAACTGTAGCTTTCTGAGCAATATATTAAAAAAAAAAACAACAAATCTTTATGGTTGAGAAAAAATTGATTAAAAGTACTAATTTACTCAGAAATTTTCTTAAAAAGCTCTTTTCCCACTCTGTAGCCAGCAATATTCTGCAGTGAAGTTCCTGAAAATCAGCAAACACACATATATTGCCATGTAGATAGGAATCTACAAACTGTAAAAGTTTCCCTCTGCTCTCATTCATTTGCTGATTAGTTGTTTCTCTCCATTTAAACCATCCATAAAGAATGCAGGGAAATAAACAGTACTTTGAGGAGAAAGAGCAGATGCAAACAAAACAGTTTATATTGGACAGTAGGTAGCAGCAGTAATTCTCCTTGCCTATTTAGACTGCCCTGTACTACTACCTAACTAAACAGTCCTGTTTTCTTTCTTCATAAACCTTTCCAATAAATGACAGAGCATGCTTTACAGGCCAATCTGGTGACAGCAGACAGTTTATAATGTCACTGGCAGAAGAAAGTGACTAGATGAATTGCCCTAGAAATTTTAGATTAAATAAAAACCAGAAGCTGCTGTGTATTAACCAATTTTTTTCCTTCCTATAACCTTTTCTCCAGAAGGTGGCTTGTTCCTCTCTGTCTCATTCGGCTCACTAGAACACCTAGTAGGGATGAGGGCTCCACTGGGCTTAATATACAGTGAATGCAATACACAACAGTGAGCAGCAAAGTATATCCAGAGACTTAAGACTTAAAAGCTAATTATATAGTAGGGACAAGCAGAGATAGGGAACACAGCAGGAAACAAGCAGTTTGCCAAAGTTTCCTTGGCATGCTGTTCGTTTCCATCTTTTATAATAGCAAAAAAAAGGAATAAAAAAATCAGCATACTGTTAGCATTTTTCACCTATAGGTCTCAAGGAGCTTTACAGACATCATTGCTATTCTCAGCTTTTGTACACTGGGAAAAAAAAAGTATGTACCCTGTCTGAGGACTCACAGTGGCATGATGATAGACTCAGGAGCATTGTATATTACACCAGATATCCTTCATATTGTTTTTCTTTTGTTGTATTTTGGTGGTTTGGGTTTCTTTCATAAATAAGAAACTGTTGCTTCCACCTTCTCTCACTCAGTTGCCACCTTTACTTTGAGGAGCAAACCAAAGGACAGTAGATCCTACGCCCTGTCCTACTGCATAAAAGGGCTCTGAACTTACAATAAGCACACAAAAGATACTCCTTCCACATAGCAGTTCTATAAATATATGTAGGCCTGGCTGCATTTCTCTCCTTTTGAGAAAAGGATCATGCTTATGTCCTAAATTCCTTTGTGAGGGCCAAATACTACTGTCACAACAAGTGCATAGATCAGACTAGTAACTTTTCATGGAAAGGATAAGAAAACTGTTCCTGGAAAGCCCAGCAGCTGTACACACTTCTGGATCCCACGTGTAGCTAGTTTAACATCATACCTAAATTGTGCTCTGCAAGTGCTCTGTAAAATACTTCCCATTCACCTCAGCAGAGGACATGGAATAGAAAAATAAAAGCCAAGTTGGTTCATAGGGAGGTGTCTTGAAGCTCCAGTTTATTGAGAGAAAATGGATTGGCTCTAGATATTTGCAAAAGGAAGCTTAAGAAGGGGTCTTAATCTAGTCTTTCCCCAATCTTTGAAATATTTGTAGCAGAGTTTTGATTAATTTGCATCTATGTAGTGAAAAATGAGTCCTGAAGCAGGAACTTCGTTTACCCCTCTGATCACGCAAAGGCATACAAAGGCAGGCAACAAGCCACCCTTTGCAAGTATCAGAGTTGGGCATTAAGAGAAACACAGATATCTGCAACAGCACTGTGTGCACAGCAAATGACAAATGCTGACAGTTCAACGAATGGCATCGAGAACAAGGAGCTAAATGATGCACTCGGCAGCTGAAGGGTAGTCATGAAAGTCATTAAAAATGAAAAATTACTACCTTAATACATTGTGTCTTCACAAGCAAGTACTTGCCCTGTCCCTGTTGAGACTTAAAAAATCTACTGAAACAAACCTCTAAGAGTGGAAGCCACACAACACCGAGGAGTAACACTGATCCTGATGGGTTCAATCATAACTGAGCAGTGATGCATGCCCAAATGAATGATTAAAAACCAGACTGAGGGTTTTTTTACTAGAAAGCCTTCCATCTCATTTCCACAATGCTATTTCTGCACTAGAAAGAAACAAAAAAGATTACTTGGAGCTGCCCAACTCCATATTTTGACTTTTCAGTCACAATGTTGTTTGTGTGGAGGATCACTCCATTCCTGCAGCATCCCCACAACACCCAGTACTTCAAATATTTTGTAGTAACTGCATGGAGTAAAGAAGCAATGAGTTCCAAAACTTCCTGCTGATTCTTCTTCATGTGTATACATCTTTCAGCTGAGTAGTCGGAACTCTCAGACGTGTTGGCATGGGTCTTTCTCAATCCTTCTATTGGTAGCTTTGTACTTTGCTTAAAAAAGCTATGCAAACATTAGGTCAGTGAAATATAGCACCATAGATTACAGCTATGGCCTCTGTAGAGCAGTATTAAAGTTTCAGTTCTTGCTTTGAGCAAGTTTAAAAGGATTATGTCAAACACAACAGCTAACAGAAAGACTGAGCAAGCTGTAGTTCAGAGCACTCATGGGGCAGATGAATGGAGCACTTTGCTCTGCTCCAGATATTTCTGGGATACAGTTTCATGATGCAAGGAACATGTAGTTTATAGCAGAGCAGTAGTAGCTGGTGAAATAAAGGAAAGCAGGCACATGTATGTTCCATATTGTCAAGTCCTCTGACCACTCAGAAGCAAATCTCTGTGTTACTATGAAATCATACTGATGGAAGATTTTAGATAGATAGTTTAAAAGTTAAATTTTTCATGCCTCCAAGTGTGTCAGAGAACGAACAAGGATTCAGAGGACTTAAACCTATGAATTTAGGCTGTACTGATAAGTACATTTTGGAGGATATGTGGTGCCAAAGTCCTTTTATGTATCTAACCTTATTTCTTCTATAGTGTTATTGATTTACCTAGACCTACCCCTGAGTAAAAGTACTACTCTGGGTAAGATTATTATAATTTGACCTTTAAAGACAATTTCAGAACATCCTAGTTAATTTAATTTTATAAGTGACATTAACACCTATCACATATTACAGATGCTCTTAGAAAATATTAAAATGAACAGTAGATGTGTAAAAAGAGGCAACAGAGCACCTAATGCACCTTAAAATATAACTACCTCACAAAAATGTCTTCAGTCATATTAACATCCATAAAAGAATAAAACAGTGCTATGAAGTCCTTTTCTTCTAATGGATATGCTTCCCAAACTGTTGTGAGGGGAGCCCTGGGAGCGGAACCTCTGAAGATTCTTGGCAGTCCTTGCAGACCAGTGAAACAAACCTCTTCCAGAAACCAGGGCCTTCCTGTGTCTATCTCAAGGGCAAAGTCCAGATCTGAACAAAAGGTCAGTAGAAGCCTGCTTTTGTCGTTAGTCTTAATAAAAACCAATCAAAATACAAAATATTTTGTCCTTTACAAATGAGACTAAAATGAATTAATGAATTTCACCTGTAATATGAGGTCCAGTTAATAAGCCTGTTTGAAACTCACATGAAGAAAGCAAGGAACCAACATTGCAGGTAATCCAAGTCTTAGGCAATCAAGGTTTTGACAAAGTAATATAAAAATTCTAAACATCAGAAACTTAACAAACAACATTTTCAACACAATAGTGCCAGTCCTAGGTAGATCTTTTTAAAGCTAATATTTTCATTTGCAGTTTTCCAAATTCATCTGGCTTCTGATAGGGTCCATGTTTAACTCCTGCTGTCTGTTACAGCTCTGTAACTCTGTTGTACCTTTCCCCCACAGCTTCCAAAAGA
>VZTZ01039767.1:1107943-1166201 GCA_013400955.1 Drymodes brunneopygia | reverse complement strand
TATTGTAACCTAAGACATTAGGATTAGATTTTAAATGCACTGCTTGGGACACAAAAAAAATTACAGGATTTGAATGAGCCCAAATTGAGATGACACTTGAATTTCCACAGATGTTTCCATAATCCTAATTTCAAAATGATTGTACTTCCTGAACAATAAGAAGCCATTTTCAGTTATTTATTCAGATATGAACTACTTTTTTCTGTGGGTAGAAAAATGTCCAGTCCCATTGTTGACTCCTTAAAATAAATGGATACCAAAGAAGATTTTGACTGGCAATAAATTCCACAAAACCAAAGTATCCAGATCTGAAGAAGGACGTCTGTAAGGATATGCAGAATCTCTAGTTCATGAAGATTATTGCTGTTGCTGTTGGACAGGACACAGGAGGTTGATCCATCACACCCATATGTGCCACCATATATTTACACTCCTGTGCTCACAGTGGAGATCTGTAGAATCTATCATACAAAGCCAATGCAACCTGGCTCTGCATCAGGAGAGCCTAAATTATTCATCATGAAACCAAGTAGAGCCTGAGGGCTACTTTGACTTAATGGCAGCTGGCAGTGGCCCCAAGAGACTAAAATAGCAGCCATTAACCCAAGTGCTCATTTGGTATTTTTTCCCTTGTCTTTTATCACAGTCTCTAAACCAGTGTCTGGGAGGGTTGGCATCTCACTCTCTACAGACATGAACTCCTCTTGCCTGGCAGCTGATGGAGTCTACTGGAGGAATGGCATGGCACAAGAACAGCATGCTCCATGAACAAATTCAGCACAATAACTTCATTCACAACATTACTATTGGCCTGGTAACGTTGGACCCAGATTGACAAACTGGCTGCAGAAAGGAGCTTATCATTATTATTAATGTATGTCCTTCTGGTCTGGCCAGGTCTTAGAATTTTTGCTGAAGGAACTCATGCAATTTAAAGCCCAATCCAACCTGATTTGGGAATAGTCCTAAATGATGTAACTCATAGTTTGTTCCTGGCCACATCTGTGGTACAGAATGTTCCAAAAACATCAGAAAGGATATGTCTGAGCAAGTTATTAATTTTCTGTCTAAAAATTTCTAAAATAATTAATAACTTTTAGCAGTGAGTTGGGCTGGGCTTGTGCAGATAGTTTTCATACAAGCTTCTCCATACTGCTGTGCCAGTGATCTGTAACATAAAACCAAGTGAAAAATAATCTCTTTCCACAATAAAAAAAAATCTATTCCTTTTTTCATGTTGAATTTTTTTTCCCAGTTTCTTTCTCCCACTTAATCATTGATTATAAAGCAATGCTGGATCAAATGTGAGTAACCAGGTTGAACTCCACCAACTTTTGAATAAGGAACATGATAAGAGAGTAGCATGACTGACTCTGGCACAACTTATTCTTCCATGTATTTTTGTTTTCAGACTACACTATGATCAATTTTTTTTACTAATTTAGGTCATGCTCCACCTTTGTTTCTTGTCAGAAATTCCCTAGTCTATGTTTAGGTATCCTGAGTGTAAAATCAGAATTTAAATTTGTAAAAAAATCAATGGTACTTTTGTGCAGCATGAGACATTGGAACCACATTGTACAAATAACATGCTGCACAAAAGTACCAGCTACTGTCAAGGGGAAAGGAGAGAAGGAAAACCCTGCATGGATCAGCCAGCCCTTGAGGCAACTCTTTACTTCAGAAGCAAAAACAAGGAGACTTTACATGAGTCATAGATCAATGCTGTCTCTGGATTTGCATCTGAAGAGCCAAGCAGCTTGACTCAGTAGAATCCATACTGCCTCTAAGGCAAACCAGCCCTAAATCTGTACCTGAATTGCCTGTCGAGATTCCTCCTCTCTTCTGACTCAAATCAGATTGGGAGGCAAAGGTGGATGCTGGGAAGGCTTCAACATCAAGTATGATTCTCAACCTCACGTCAATGTAAAACCAAACTGCAGTCCTACCTGTACAAGGGCTCCAAATCAGAACCCTGTAAAACAGGCATATACTTAGCAATGACAAGAAGCCACAACAAAAAATAACAAGGATTTGGTTTTTTTACAATCTCGCAGCTTCGTCTTGTCACAAAGTACATGAACAGCTCTTCCCAGTTTGCCTAGGAGCAATTATTCAATCTAGAATAGTGAAGACAAGAAACTCTTTAGCAAATGTCATGATCCATTGTTTGTTACCATCAGCAAAAATGGCACCTTTGACTCCCATTCAATTGATTAAAGTTTAAGTCCATAAAAGCTGCCCTCACATCATGTTTAGTGTTACTTATTTCATTAAGTGTCAGAGTAACTGGTAATTAGTTCAATAGAATTAGTAAATATTATTACTTCATATAAAATGCTCCATAACCTTTCTGCACATCAAAGCATGTGATTTACACCAAAATCATTGCAAGTCAATGCTTCCACACACCAGTATAAAATCAAGATGCCATACAGTGTATTCAGCTAAAATTAAATCCCTTTTGTTGATTCCTCCTCCTCAGTTTTTCTGTGTATGTACTTCATAATTTCTGAGAACTTTAGGCTAACCATATCTGTGGGCTGAATCTTGCCTAAAATAGACATCTTCAGGTGCAGTTGTAGCAATGCAAGCTGTAATAACAATAAAACACCTTTCAGTGCTCTTGTAATTGTAGACATAAGGGCCCTATCCTGCCTTACACAGTCAACCTATACGAGCTGCAGTGGGAGTCACATGAAACCAATGTCAGAATTTGGCCTACAGATAAGGAAGCAGTGCCAGCAAAGTGTTTCCACTGAAAAGTCAAAACAAGTTTACCAACTAAACAAAGCAGATTTCCTGAAAATGACAACAGGTATAGGTGTAATTTCAAGAACAACTTGAGGGTTTCATCAGCCCTCTTATTTTTTCTTTGTCTTTTGAGAAACATCTCGTTTTATCAGAAACTGCATGTGTGTACTTGTACGTGTGAACAAAGAGTCACTACAGAAGTAAAGTGGTAACCAACCTGAGGTTTTTCTCTCTTGCTTCCTGGCTGTATAAGCCTTTTTTTTTCTTTTTATTACTGTAATTATAAAATTATGGGAGGGAGTGGCATGTTGACCATCACATACAGGATTTTTACTGCAAAATTTTATTAGTGGTTTTTCACATACGTGAGTGTGTATGACTGTAAATGCTCAGTGCACACATGCACATGCAGGTTACAGTGCTGTGGTGTATCTGTGTCTGTGCATGCACACACATACACAGAGCAATATGCACACATAAATACATTGTGGTACAGCTGTGGTAGCTGCAAAGAGCTCCATGTAGTTGTACATCTATTTGCAGTAGGTTGCATTCAACAATATTCCATAAACACGTGGCAAAAGCAAAGCAAAAGTGGCTTTATCAGAAAATGCAGTCCAGTGTTTGATAGGTAAAGGCTGCCGATACTGTAAAAATACAACCTTTATAAAGCCTTTTTAAACCTTCTGGTAAAAGATGTGAAGCATAGGTACCACTTTGTTGGTTAGTTAGCAACAGAAGAAATACGTGGGTTACAGAGCAGCAGTGGTTTCACCAGGCAGGATTGATTAAAAGCTCTGCCCTTCTTTATTTACCTATTTTTATAGGGTTCTAAGGACAGTCAAAGATTGGTAAAAAGGGTCAACACCCCTGAAGGTTTACAGGACAAAAACATGGTCAATCATCTTTCTCTACCTCAGGAAAAAAAATAAAAAACAATTCCACAAGTACAAAACAATCTTGGTTGGTTAAAAAAAACAAAAACCATGTTTACAGAACAAGCATAAAAAACTACAGCTACAGTGTTACAACTTATGAGGCCCTGTAAAACCAGGGCGACACCACTTCTAAACTCTTCATTTACTGAACCACTTCTGGGGTTCAAAAATACTCAATCCATTCCTTAACTGACAAGTTCATATCTGTTATTACTTAACAACAGAGTAAAATATATATTTACTGCACATTAATCTAACAGATCAGTACCTCCAAGGAAGGGCTCTGGTTCGTCTGTCATGTCTATGTCTGCCTAACAAACACTTCCAGGAAGTTTATTTGTATTTAAGACACCTTACTGAGAAGTTGTTCTTGGTGCCATAATTTTCTTCTTTTAGAGAAAGTAGATTTTTTTTTTCTAAAATTAACAAATCAGAAAGTTGCTGACTTTCCAGAAACTTCAGCTGAAAATAATAAATCCAGGAAAAGAAAAACAGTAGTTTAGTTGGGAAAAAATGTCTGGTTTCACAGAAAACAGAGATTTGGCAGATACTGCCCTTTTGAAGTGAAGGTAAAGTTACAGTCTAACTCCTGACCTAAATACCTTGCTTATATATTAAACAACTATCTTGGAGGAACAAGTGTCAGGATACCTTGCATAACTTTGACACAGTAGGAGAAACCCAACTTGAATCTTTATCACTGGCTTCCTGGAGCACCAGCAAAAATACTTTTCATCAGCCAGCTCTGCCCCTGCCCCTGTCCAACCTCTGCCCCCCAGCCCTTCCTTCCTCAGCCACCTCTCTCGCCTAGGAAAGCTGAGCAGTCTGCTCCCTGAAGTTGCTGGATAGACAAAGGTACCTGAGTGAGTTTTATTCCTAGGACTACATGGCAGAACCACATTGTCAAGTCTGCTCTTTGGCTTTGTCAAGGAAAACCAGGGAGTGCTGAAACTTGGTCTTTTTTTCTCCTTTTCTCTGAAGTCGGTGTTGCAGGGTATGTGTTAGAGTGTCTCAGGTGGCATCCTCCTCATGTTCAGAGTCCTCTCCACTCATTGCTCACAGCCCTGTGGGGTGGCAGCAAGTTTGCAGAATGCACTTTTGGCTGCCTGTCTTCGGACAGCTGATGTCAGATTCCCTAAGTTAATCACGGTTTCCTGGAAAAATGTAGCATTAATTTTAAATGCAAATTATTGAAATGTACAACTAGTAATTCATATTTTCTAATTAATAAATACTGTGTGCATGATGCATTAGTAACGCTATTAAATATTTATCTATAGCTGGAGATATTGTGAATTATAATAAATTGTGAAAAGATTCTATTAGCTTTTTTTAAAGATAAATAAAATTGAAATTGTGATCAATATAATGAATACATGACATTAAAATTCCTCTTGCCTCACAAAACCATATCTCTTTATGTGTTTTATGAACAAATCTCATAAAAGTGCTAGCAATATTTAAAAACAAAATATGTTAAATAAAAATAAAATCTACTATGGAAAGTAAATTTAAATATTTAATGATATCATTAAGTCTTATTAATGTAATGTTCTTTATTTTTTTAGATTAAAAATTCACAAGGATTGTCATCCTCTTTCATCTTAATCAGATGGTATGTTTGTCATAATTATTTGTTATGTATTTTCATTAACATTTGATGAATATTAACTTTGCAAAATAGAACAATCTTTTTCCTGAACAAATCTGCTGAAGCAATATAAGGCCAAGTACCCTGTGCCTCTGCTGCAGCACCACTGAGGAGGCAGCAGAGCGACAGGAGGATTCTCACCAGCTTCAAGGACTTTTCCCTCCAGCCCATTGCCAAGTGCTCCTTCATGCATGAAGACAAGTATGCTAAGTTTGGGTTCTCATGTCCAATTTGCATTTCTGCTCATCTGGGTCAGACTTTCAGCCATGGCAAAGTGATATAACTTCATAATTATCCCAGTTCAAAGAAGGTGAAACTTCACAAAGTGTCTCCTCAGTCATCCTCTCCTGATGCTGCCTCTTCAGAGCCCAGCTCACTGTCGAGCCTCTGAAACAAGCACTGGGAAGATTTGGAGAAAGCAATGTGAGACCTTCAAGAGAGTTTATGGCCTAACTTTCCCCTGCTTTTCAAGCCTGTTAAACATCACTCCTGCAGAAAATTATTAGATCCAGGCAGCATCCAGCCTTGAGCTGTGCACACTGCCTAGGCAGTAGTGGGGATGACCACAGACATTAAAGGCAGTGGAAAATGAGAACCCCTCTCCTGAGGGCTCCCTTTAGCTTTTGGGTCTTTTATCTTGCACCACTCACATCAATGGGGCTACATGTCCAGTAACACATGACCACAGGAAGAGTTTTGATGAAATTGTGGCCTTTTGCATTATTTCAATATGTTAGGTTCTGAAACATCTACATATCTGCACAAAAGCTTGTTACTTACCTTAGCAAACCCACTGCAATATCACCCCATGACTGTTAAAATACTTTTGAGCTGAATAAAGAGAAAGTTAAAATATTATTAGAGACTGGGAATTTAGACATCCTTACATTCCACCAGTATTGTTTACACAAAACCATCGCATCAGATTATTTTTAAAGATTTGATTTTGTCTCCTTTTCAGTTAGGAAGGATAAAATAAAATTGAGTGACTGAAAGGAATAAATAGATAATGAAGTATCAGATTTTTTTTGTGTGCGTGTGTATAGAAGCTCCTTATTAAAATGACTGTTTCCTTCAACTGTTTAATTTCTCTTAAGCAGGTTTTTACTTGTTCTGCTCATACTAATGTACAGGTATCAGATCTGTTAATATGACACCTCATGGGTCACACCCTGAACTTGATGAACCACTTTAACCTCTTCATTACCCTGTGGACATAACCTGAACCTCCTCCCATGGGGCTGCTTGCCCTGACCTACAGAGGTGTGACTTAGTGTAAAAGGATGCATCAGCAGTCAGGAGGCATCACGGGGTACAGAAGGCATCCTTGGGATACTTCTTCACTGCTAGGACTGCTGCACAAGCAAGGCAGATGATCACAGTTATCTTTGTAAGGCCAAACCTAAAGCATGACATTTTTATCTGTTGCCATTGGTTTATATTTTGTCCATTGAAGCTAATGGAGATTAGGCACTTCACAAGAACCTTTTTATGACAGAGAAAACACTCATTTCCCCTGCAAGAAATCTCTCTCTGATAGACACATACACTATTAAAGTATACACAATATTTTCATGAACTAACCAAGCACCGAAATTATCTATATCCTAGCGAAAGAGTCAGTTACCTGAGGACTTGTTTTATGGCATGATTAGGACTGAAAATAAGTTTTATTTGACAGCTTGAAAAAAACAGAGGCAGAGGCAACAGGGAGTCAGAGGTGTGATGGGGGTCACAGAGAGAACAGCTACTAGAAAGCTGGGCCAGGGGTGAACATCAGTCAGGAAGCAAGTGGGGGACAGGATCAGAGGCAGGGGAGCTAGAGAGAGAGGAAGGTTTCTTGTGGAAACTTTTCATGTATCCACATAAACTTGCAGTGTAGCTGAGTCACCAGACAAAGGGAAGCCATGATTTCTGGGTAAACTTCAGGAGAAAACAGTAATGCTCTTGTGATCTTAACAGTCACTTTATGGTAAAAAATCTTCACTGGCCACCCTCCAGTTATGAAGTTTGCGTATTGTACAGGCATTTGTGAGCAGAGAGAATAAACTGCCTGATTTTGTTTCCCTTCACATTCATTTGGAGACACTTTTCCACTGTCTACTGTTTAGAGCAAGTAGGTAAGGGTCAAGGGACTGGAGTTCAACTCCAAGTTTGAGCTACTGTCGCCCTGGTTTTACAGGGCCCCATAAGTTGTAACACTGTAGCTGTAGTTTCCCATGCTTTTTCTGCAAACATGGTCCTTGTTTTTCTTAACCGGCCGGGATTGTTTTGCACTTGTAGAATTGTTTTTCATTCCTTTCCCTGGGGTGGAGAAAGATGATTGACCATGTCTTTGTCCTGTAAACCTTCAGGGGTGTTGACCCTTTTCACCAATCCTTGATTGTCTTTAGAAACATATAAAAAAAGGTAAATAAAGAAGGGCAGGGCTTTTGGTCGGTCCTGCCTGGAGAATCAACTGCTGCTCTGAGACCCGCGTGTTTCTTCTGTTGGCAGCTGAGCAACAAGCTACTGTCTCACTATGTGACCGGGAACAAGAAACCCAGAGAGATGGCAAACTCCCCTCACTTCCCCAGCATCACCTTGAAGTGCCTCTGAGCCTTTTGCTGTTTAATGGGAACAGGAAGTATTTGGTGGGGTGCTCTCAGATCAAGGAGGGAAATATGCCTAAATTATGAAAAGTTAATTGTGTTTCTGTTTATTATACATAGGTGCGACAACTCCACAGGCAGGTTTGAGCATTTTTTGCAATTAGCTTCAGAAACAATCTTTTGACTCAGCAGACCTCTGAAGGTAGAAACTGGTAATTTCAGATGGACAGAGCATGTACGTAACAGGAGTGGGACTACAGATCCCTGTAGTTGAATTTCAGCAGTAATTGCCATTTCCATTTCACCTTCCCTTTGAAAACTTGCAGGTTTTATTAACATAAAAAAGCCTTAGGAAATTTTGTGGGGTGTATTTTATGTCGAATTCTGACACAAGATACGATCTTTTCCAGCACTTAACGCCTTCTCAGAGGCTGTTGAGACAGCTGAACAAAAGAGGCAAACCTCACAATGGCTGAATCCCTTACAATCATTTTAACCCAAAAGCAAAACAGTAAAACAGATCTACAGGCACCTAAACGTTTGTGATCCTGTGGACATCAGTCAAGGAATCCTTGCATTTTAATCAAACTTTGACTCTCAGGCAAACACGTCAAAACTCCAATGTACTGCTGCTTTAAGTCTTCAGTAGAACTGAGTGGAGAAAAACATTTTATGTTCCAACTAGCCACAAAGATTGCGGAAGGAGCTGTGTAGCACTATCACACTGAGTATCCATTCCCTGGCTTTCCTGTTCAGAAGACATAAGCTGAGATAGAGAAGAGTCTACTTTTTCAGTGATGTAGCCTTTTTTTTATACCTGGTCTGTTGATTCATCCTTCCCATTCAGAAACAAACACAGACTGAAAATGTAAGCCAGCCCATGTTCAGAGTAAACCTGTTGCTGCCCCTGAAGCTTTACCAAGAAATTTTGTTTATAAGGAAGAGATTATAAGGGTTTATAAAGGGAGAATAGGAAGAAATGTCTCCATTTCTTTTTCTTCCTAGTGGACCACTTGTGAAAAGAGAAGTCACATTTTCCTTCAGATTTGGTCCTTATAAGAAAATTTAAAAATAAGGCATGAAGTAGGCTGGCTATTCCTACGGGCTATTAAGCTGTACTGTCCAGCAGCAGAAGAGGAATACACTGTGCTGTCCATTGTGAAAGTGGGGATTCAGAGAAAATGTCTCCTGGACGTTTTTTTAGTGTTGCAGCTCCAATGTACCTCCAACAAGGGAATAAGATACAATCTAATCTACAGTGAACGATCAGTGAGTTAATTAGAGAAAAAAACAGACTAAAAGAGATGAACACGAATATATTCCCAGGCTTTTGATGCTGTCTTTAGCGCATATTATTCTCCCTTTGACACCTTTTAGATCACCCATTAACCATAAAAGGAGCCACGTCCACCCACGAGTTACGAATAAAGTCCATTATATGATTATATTTCAGAGATAAATGTTATTGATTAAAGGTACAGAAAAAACAATAATCACTTTTTAGCTGAATGATTTTGCTACCGCTTCATCTGCAATTTTATTATCACTTCACTGAAAGGCAACAAAGATGCTTGCATTAATGAAAAGCTTAAGGTGTATCAAGCAAATTAATACGAAAGAGAATTCCAAGGAGAACAAGGTCTTTATTGAGGTGCAGAATGGCAGTCACAAAAGTACTTCATTGCTTCAGCCAGCTCAGTTTCCAGTGTCAGTAGCAGCGAAGGAGTTAATACTTGGGTGTTAATCAGACAGAGAATTTCCTTGTGACATGAAGTGCTTGTAGATAAGCAGTAATATGCCTTGTTTTACAGGTTTTCTGTAACTGGGGCAGAGTCCCTTGCTGCACAGCATATATTGAGAAAGATGGATACACAGAACAGAGGTAATAGCTTTCCATGTCACTGCAATATAAACCAGACAGTTTTTATAAACTGGAAACATGGCTTTAATAGTAGTTCTATACCAGAAATATCTCTCTGAAAACAATGATATAGATGGGAATTTTTTCCCCTTCCTAAGGAGAGGTAAAAAGGAAAGCCAAGGAACCAACATAAATCTATTCTCAAGCCTCACGGGAAACCCCATAGGTGAATTATGAGTCATAATAAGAATTATTTGTTGTACTACTCTATGCAATCAATCTGCAATTCAGACGTAGAAGATTTTTACCCTCTGTCTATATCAGATAAACCCCATAACCCTTTCAGAGGACTTTAAACCAGATGCAAATTGATGTGAAGCATGAGCAACTCCCAATACAGCCATATTCAGAGCGGCACTTCCCCTCCTTCAGGGGTTCTCAAACTTCTTCCACTCAGAACATCAAAGCTATCAAAATGGAAAAGAAAAAATAAAAAAAGAAAAGGCTCATCTTCCCATGGTCCCAACTGCACAATCTGATGGTTCCTGGACAGGTGGAAAATCCTGGCAGAGAAGTGAGAAGGAAGTGGGGGCTTATGAGCAATGCTATGTCCTAAAAAATATTGAATGGCAAAGTTTTTCAATTAAGTCCTGCTGAGGAAACAAGATACTGGCAACATGTGTGTGTGCTTATCTCTCTTGAAGCCACACAGGCTTCAAATGAAATATGAAGTGGAGGAAATATTCAACAGAGTGAACAGTACAGTAGGAGTGGAAGTGCAGAAAACATAAGGAAAGGTAATTCTTGCTTTGCCCTCTACCCCTTGCTTGTCCCAGAGTCTCACTAACAGTCAATTATTAGAGATGTTTTTATGCAATCCTTCAGAACACCAAAGTTGTGACTGTAACTCCTTATAAAGGAGAGCATATTAGATAACAGCCTCTACTACACAAAAATTTCTATTTTCCCTCTGAAAACCCCACCCCAAATTTTGTCATGATCTTCTACAGCACAGAGGAAAACATGGAAAACACTGATAAAGGAAGAGATTCCATGAACAACAGAAAACATTGTTTGGTTCTTTATGGGTTTGGTTGAGTTTATCTAAACAAAAAGTGTGCACTGTCCTAAACAGAGGGAGTAATGAGACTGCTATCCAGGCTCTGATTCATCCCATTGAGATCTCTGCATTTTGGGTAAATGTGTGTGAAATTTGTCAGAGGACTCTGAGCCACAGACACAATATCCTTCACACATCCCCCAGGGAAGCCCAGCCAACCACGGCAGCAATCTCATGAAGAACCTTCCCCAGTTCATCCCCAAGGGCAATTTCATAGCCCACAAATTCCACAACCGTCTGATCACATTTACATTTTTCCAGCTTGGCAAACAGGTTATTATGGTGAAGGCATTTGAGGACAAGTTGAACATGCCAACTGTGTTGTTTCTGGGTTCCCAAAATAAATGTGGGTGTCATCCAGACATGCTGCTACATCCTAGTCTAACATCTTCCTCTCAAAGTTGTAAATAAAATGCTGGAATGTTGCTAGAGCATTAGAATGGCAAGGAATAGGACAGGATTTACCTGTACCAACTGCAGAAAGAGGTCTGCTCTCAGCAGCCTGTCAGATGAGTTTATGCTCCCTGAAAAGGCATGCTTGTTCAAGAGCTTTAAATAGTTAATTAATAAGATGCAGAGGCTATTAACTGTGGTTAAGCAGGGCTCAGTCACCTCCAAAATAACTTCAAAAGGCCAGTACTTTATTTGACAAAGTCATGGTTATCCACTTAAGGTATCAAAATGGGAATTCCTTGGCAATCCTTTAAATGAGGTAGTCCCATGTATCCCCAGTTTCTGATTCAGATAGCAAATATCTTCTGAAGCCAAAAAGTCACTGTTTCAGACCAGAGGTTAACAGGTGAAGCATGGTATCTGCACTCTGATAGTATTCATACCACAAAGACTTTATAGTATCTCACAGGCAGTTAGTCTCATCAGCTTGTGGCTCCAATGTGGGGCCACCAGCGATTACATAAAGCTTCCAGTTTGTTGCATCCTGCTATGAGGGAATCCAAGCCTCTCTCAAACATGCCAATCAAAAGAAATTCAAGAGTGATACTCTGAACTGAACCAGAATCTGTGGAAAGAACAGTGGATGAACCCAGAATTGCTGAGCATGATGGGGCAATATGCAGATTTTATCAATCCAAACAGAGGTGATTTATTTTGGTTTTGAATAGTGAATCACGAAATACAGGTCTCAACATTAACAGGCATGAGCAGAACCGAGAGCTATCAGTTGACTCTAGTATTACACTTCAACTGAAAAAAAGCACAGTATAGACTGTTTAGAAATCCAGAATTCAATCTATATCAAAAAAGTTCCTGGATATTTTTCACTGAATGCAGGGGGAAACAGAATGACAAAGGATGAGGAAAAGGCTGAAGTACTTAATGCCTTCTTTGCCTCAGTCTTTAACAGTAATACCTATTTTTCTCTGGGTATGCAACTTCCACCTTCCTGAGCTGGAAGACAGGGAGAGGAACAGAAAGAATCCCCCAGAATCCCTGGGATAACAGTCAGTGATCTGCTACACCATTTAGACACTCACACATTTTTGGGGATGGATGGATCTCGCAAGGGTACTGAGGCAGCTCACCAAAATGCTCACCAAGCACTTTCCATCATTGATCAGCAGTCCTGGCTCACTGGGGAGGTCCCAGCTCACTAGAGGTTAACAAATCAACACCTGTCTACGACAAGTGCATGAAGGAGGATCCAGGGAGCTACACCCCTGCCAGCATGACATCAGTGCCAGAGAGGTTGTGCAGCAGATCTTGAATGCCATCACACAGCACACGCAGGACAACCAGGGGATCAGGCCCAGGCAGCATGGGTTTGTGAAAGGCAGGTCCTGCTTGACTAACGTGATCTCTCTCAATTACAAGGTGACCCACAGTAAGGGAAAGGCTGTGGATGTTGTTTACCTGGACTAGCAAAGCCTTTGATACCATTTCTCCTATCATTCTCCTGGAGAACTGCCTTCTCATGGCTTGGACAGGCAAATACTTGGCTGGGTAAAAAACTTCCTGGATAGCCAGGTCCAGAGAGGGATAGTGAATGGAGTTATATCCAGCTGGCAGATGATCACAAGAGGCATTCCTCAGGCTCAGTGTTGGGGACAGGCCTGTTAATATCTTTATCAACGATCTGGATAAGGGAATGAGTGCACCCTCTGCAAGTTAGGGACATGGTTTGGTGGTGGAATTGGCAACACTAGGTTAATTGCTGAAGGTCTTTTCCAACCTTAATTCTATGATGTTAAATTGAATTTTGCCATCAACAAAGTCTAGGTAACTGATCAGAGTAAGGTTTGTGAAAGAAAGAACCATGAACAAATTTTACCTTAATAGAAAATCAACTTCTTATAGCAGAATTAGTTGCCATGAGTCCATCACACACCTCGTGCAGTAGGATCTACAAGGCATCACTGTTTACCCAGTGGGTGGCACTCCACTAACCTGATTTAAAGTATTTGGGCAAGTTAGGGAGTCAGTGTGTCGGTCAAAAAATTACAGTAGTCATTTTTCAGACAATTGGCTGCAATTGCCAATGAAATTACATGAGCTTTCATTACATGTACGGAACAAAACAAACTTTAACTGAAAAAACAAACAACAACCAATCAAACAAAAAAGACCATTATGAAGATGAGCAAATTCACTACCATTCATGCACTTTATGCCCTTCACCTGCCTTCCCATTCCTAGATGTTTTAGTCTTAGATAGTGGCCCTTAATCTGAAAAACCTACAGAAAAACCTCAATTTATTTTGGAACTGTCAGTATTTGAAGACTAGCAAAAATAAAGACACAAAGTTGTCATGATAATCTGAGATAAACCAACAGGCAATTCAGTATGGAAAATTAACAGTGAGATGAGGCTACTGTTCCCACAGACGGACCTGTGTGTCATAGACAACAGAGGCTTCCCCCAAGTTTGCAAATACTGAACCCCAGGCACAAATTTCCCTTCAGCTGTTTTCTTCATCACCCTCTTAATCACCTCTGTAAATACAGGTTCAAATAAAGGCCATTTGAGGCACTGGCAACCACTTACAAAAAACAGGCTACCACTAGCTTCCCCTGACTGTGTGCAAGCCCTGCTGAAAAAGAAGCCCAAAGTTGTGGTGCCTGTTGGTCCCTCAATGCTGCATCCTTATTTTGACTCCCTGCACTTTCATTTCCTCTGCTTCCCAGTCACAGAGATAAGCAATGTCCCTTCTCTCCCTGTCAGCCCTCCAAGTTACTCCTTGGGAAGGTCTCACTTGCTGGGGAGTGCTGCAGGCTCCATTACCCATTAGAAGAGCTGGCTCCACAGTGCCAGTTTTGGCCAGGGTCTACCACTGTCCAGGCCCACTTCCTAAACACCTTGATGTCTCTGCTTCCACCAACATTTTTCTCTTTTCTCTCCTACACCTCTGGCAATGTCCTATTAGGGTCTACCCCTGCATGTGAATGCTCATGCCGAACAGTGGCCACAGGGATATTCAGCTTGTTATGGAACACACAGAATAGTAATTATTACAACCACCCCATTGCTTCAGCAATACCTAAATTAGTACACCACGGAGGCAAATATACCCTAAATCCTGACCCAAACAGTGGTTCTGACTGATGGCTCATATGACTCCATGTTTCTAACAAAAAACACCAAGAAAACAACACTGAAGCTCATTCCCTGTGGATTTTATCATGCAGTAGCAGCCATAAAGCATGTCACTGCTGTTACCAACCTTTGCTGAATTTAATGTGGCAAATTAAAGGTGAAAGGTCTCATTTTTCAACCAAAAGCCCAATCTATTCTGAAGCAAAGTATTTTCATTAATAAGTTTAAATTCAGATCATTCCTTTTGAGGGCATTCCGTCTGTGCTGTCCTGTGGTGCTATATTACTCTGTAAACATGTTTTTGAAATATTCTGTTCCTTCTCCATTACCACCTCTTCCTTACTCTTGGGACAAAAGGATCTTTTCCCTGACATTTTAAAGCATTAAAACAGCTTGGGGGGGTAAAGAAAACATTTTTCATGTAATCCTTGAAAAGTTTAGTTGTCAAGGAGACCAAGACCTGAGCGACCAGGAAGGGAGGCCTATTCAGCTCACTAACATGCTCGTGAAAGAAGGTGCAAGGACGCCAGTATACCTGGAGGCAAACATGCCTAGTGTTTCAAGAGTGTCTTGCTTCCTGACATACCTTTATTACACAACTAAACAGTGACTCAGATTTTCTTCTCTTTGGATGGTATCATCTGGTGAGAAAAACATGGTTAAAGGACTGTACTTGGATGATATATTGCCTCAATAAATCACTGGATTGAGGTATACTCTGGAAATGTCATCCACAGACTGACACTTTCCAAAGAAGAACAGGTCCAAGAGCACATTTTATATAATTGCAGAATAAATGACAGTCAAAAAGCAACAGATTGGAAAGATGCTTTCCTAACTCCAGGCAAAAGGGACACTATCAAATGAGTCTCTCTCTGATACGACTTCTGTTGCCAGATAGGGGCATGTCACAGAATGCCCATGCTGAGACAAATAGATGTTTGGCATTTTCAGTTTTCACAAAAGTTAAATTTTGTTTGCAAGTTTTAAGTCTGTCCATAGTCTGTTTACTAGCATTGGGACCTAGAGAAGTGGACAGCTTTTCACAGGAGACAATTCTTTCATAAGATTAACCACTAAACCAAACTATTTGTAAATATTATAGAAGTAAATGACAGAAAAAGCATTTGAAATCTGAAAGAGCCATGAATTTGCACCTCAAATACACTTAAAATTGAATAAAACATAATAAATAAAAAGTATTTTGTGATAAAATGCATAGGTAAGCATGTGCAAGGCATATGAGTATAAATCTCAGGAACCCCTAGAGATCACTGTCAGAACCAGAGTCAGTCAACATCTTTGTCAATGATCTAGAGAATGCAGTGTGTGGATAATACCAAGGCTTTTTTCAGATAATCAAGTGCCACATTGACCATAAGGAACTCCAAAAGCCAATTGACTGAGTGTGCACAACACTCAGGGGCAGGTGAGCTTCCATGTGGGTCACTGTGAAATTCTGTATCATGGGAAGAATGATCTAAACTTTGCTTACCTGGTGCTGAATTCAGAACAGTTTCCATTAGTGAAAATGTTAATGGAGCCATCAATAACAGCTCTTTGCAATTCTGAGTTAAGTTTACAACACCAGTCGTAAAATGCTGGGTGTCATTAGGAAAGACAGTCACAACAAAACCAAGAAAATCATTTTGCCACTGGGGACACCTTGCTCCACCCATGTTTTAAATGTGTTTGCAGTTCTGGTCTGTCCATCTTAAGACAGAGCAGAGCAGGAGAAAGACTAGAATTAGAAAAAAAAAAGCAAAAGCAACAAGAAAAAAAACACCAAAAAACAAGAAGAGCAACTAAAGTGATAGAGAGAGTGTACAAGCAAATTTACAACAAACAAAGAGATTAAGGAATCTATAGATGAGAAATATATTGTTAAAAAAAGGACAAATTATTAAACACCATACTACCATGTGCTATTTGAAATACTGTCCTTTGTATTTTTGGGGGTTTTTTTTGGTTGTTGTTTTTTTTTGCTTAGTGTGTTTCTTTGGAAGTCCAAATGTGTTTTCCAACTTATTGGCCCATTGTTCAGGGATCTAGTTTTAAGTGTACTTTAAGATGAAAAAATTGCAGACTACAGCAAGTTGCTACTCTGCATGAGTGCTAATAAAATGCCTACTTAGCAACAACTTCTTGTTTGAATGAAATCACCCTTCTATGTACACCACAGCCTTGCAAACCCGCATGCTTGTCACATCATGCCCAGCAGCAGTGGCCTGGAATAAATATAAGGAACACTTTGATATAGTAAAGAACACAAACACCAACAGTGGTGCATGTGTCATTAAAACAGACGTTACCAAGAAGAGGAAAGGTGTATGGTAAGTTGAACTCATGGTAAAATAAAGAGAGAATAGCTCTCCTACTGCAAGGATTGAGCATTTCTTAGCTGAAAAGCTTTTAAGGATTACTTGGATCCCCTGAACCATGTTGAACAACCACAGTATGAATTCTCAGTCATCCGATCAGTTCCACTCCTCCAATGCTTCCTAGATATTTAACATTTGTACACCAAAACTGACATCTCAGCTACCCACGAGGCAGTTTCCATACTGCAGTTTTAAAGACTTGTCCACATTCTATTTAAGAGTCCCACTTTCAAAAGCATTGAGTTAGCTTGCACTTGTTTTGATTTTCCTTTTATTTCAAGTGCTTTTAACTACTGCCTTTCATTCACAGCTATAGGATATCAGCTAAAGCAAGTTTAATTCCGTGAATTGTTTTGGTGGACAACTTCTTGCAAGAAAGAGGTGGTTCAATCTTGATTTTTTGTTGAAAGGAATTGTGGTTGTTTCCTACTCATTTGCTAGTTGGTTTTCATATTGGCAGTGAGAGGGAAAGGGCAAAACAAGTTTGAAAGATGGTAGAGAACTATTTTTCATAACAGTTGCAGTACATTTTTGTTCAATAACACAGAAGTTGGCCAAGCAGCACTGTGTGGCCAGTCAAAAAATTTCCCAGTGGAAATCCTAGGTTTATCTTTTTTAACCTTTATGAACTTATGGTTTTTGCACCTCCACCAGTGTATTCAATAAGTGTATTTTATTCAAAAAATGAGCACACTCATAAATTTCAACAGTTTCCTCCAAAAATTAAAAAACATGCACACAACCTATTTTTATGACTAATAGACACGTCCATGCAGTGTCCCCTCTCTTTTACTTCCTGTCCATTGAGCAGTCTAGCAGAGATCACTTAGACTAACACCTTCATTTTGTGTTGAAATAAGCATGTTTTTTGGGGGAAAAAGAAAATTACATTTATGGCTTTTATGCTAGTTCATCATTTTATCATCGCAGCAAACTGAGAAAAGAGCTTCTTAACATTTAAAGTTCTGGGTTAAGCAGAAAGTCTAGAACACACACACAGAGACACTTCTTTCCTCATTGAGTTGACATGACCTTGCACACGAGTAGAAGTGAGGAAGGACAGGGCATATGTAGGTCTTTTAAAATAAAGAATGGGATTCTGCTATAGTTGACAATTCCAATCTTCTTAAGAGGATAAAAAATGATATTTCAATCCCACCTCTGTTTAATTTACCTCTCCATTTGGGGGACTAAATATGATATTGTTTTTTGATCCTTACTAATTATTCTCCCTTTTTTCCCAGCCCCAAATCAATTGGAGCATCATAGCAGTTTTCAAATTAATTATTAGATTTTTTTTCCCCTGATTCATTTCAGACACTTTTATTAGAAAAGTGATTGATATATTAACACCATTAATTACTTATTTGACCCATTAATTTTGTCTATCTGCACAGACCTAATTGAAACAGCCTACACTGATTCTAGGATCTCATTTTGCCAATCGAAAATTAATTTTCAGATACTCTTGACTGCTGAGTCTGTGTGATGGTGAAAAACACTGTTCCCACCTCACACATCTGTTTAATATTCCCACTCTTCTTTCTCAGTCCCAAAAAGACCTTCAGATTCTGCCCCTGAAAGATTCCTATGAGCTTCGTTCTCTTCCCTCAATAAAAAAGACTATCTCAATAGGCCTCCATAAACGACAGTTCCCGTTCATTTGACATAATTTGCCTTTCCACCATCAAGCTAAATTTCTTCAATAGACTCTTAATTATTCTAACCCCATTATCTAATGCTATTATAAATGTTTAAATAATATTTGATATAGTCCTGGTCCCACTGAAGTTAATGGGAATATTGCTGTTGCCTTAATTAAGATCAAGATAAAATTTATATTGTTTAATTTGTCACATATTACTGTTGGGTAAAAACAACCTAGTTAGTATTCAGAGGTACTAAACAGACCCAACTCCCAGACTAGAACTGGCAGGGCCTCAACACTTCTCAGGAGAAGTCTGGGAGCCTGTGCTGCACAGTGGGCGAGAAGAGAAGGGAGCAGTCGCAGGGTCGTGCACTCTGCTGCGTCTCGGCAGCCCCAGAAGGCTTCCCACGCTCTGGGATGCTCAAAGCCTTTAAATGGAGTGCTCGAGTCAGGATTCATCAAAAGGACAGGAAAAACAGAGAAGTGAGAAAACGGAGAAAAGCCTTCCCCGATGTGAGAACAAACCAGATACATTTTTCCAAATTATTTGATGAAAAATCTGGACAATTTTAAGTGAAGCATTTTAAAAAATCTTTGGCAAAAGACACTGTGTGCATTGATCAGATCTGGTTCAAAAAGAACCTTTTAAATCTTTTAAATCAGAAACTAAATATTATTAATATGAAGATTTTTTGGCTGGTGACCATTTAGCTTTCATTAAAACATAAAAAATAAATTGCAAGCTTTTTTAAGTCTATAAGCAAAAGCCATGGTTATTCTTATACTGTGAGTAAAGCCATTATTTTTAAAAAAATGAACAGATAGACTAGAATTTAATGTTTCTTACAGGTCTAGTATTGTATTCTGTTCTCATACAATGCCAACTTAAGCAGAAAAAAACTAAGAACGGATTATTTTGTGACATCTTTGTTATGCTCACGGCCAACATACGATCACACCTACATTATAAAATCTCACAGTGCATTTCTTCCTGTGGAGGTGCCTCCCCAGAGGGTCTGGCTTACCAGAGAGACACGTTCCACAGTGACATCTGCAATTCTACCAAGACCTCAGTTCTGTTCCAGTCACTGGGAAATTCCCCCAGACACTTTCCCATTTCTCTACAGATGTATTTATCCCAATAGGCTGGTGGCTTTTAGGATTATAATCAATAAAGGCTGCCTGGAGACTGTTTCACCTCCTATATCGGGGAAGGGGTAAAGCAAAAGGAGTGTATTTTGGTACCAGGTTTTGGTAGCAGAGTGTTACAGAGGTGGCTTTTGTGAGAAGCTGCCAGAAGCTTCCTCCATGTCCAACAGAGCCAATGCCAGCCAGCTCCAGGACAGAGAGGCTGCTGACCAAGGTTGGGCAAACCAGAAATGGTGGGAATACATTTAAAATGGAAAAAAAATAGTTATTGCACAGATATAATTGCAGCCAGAGAAAAGCTCCAAGAGTGAGAATTTGTGAGAGGAACAACACTGCAGGCACCAAGGTCAGTGAAGGAGGAAGAGGAGGTGCTCCAAGCACTGGAGCTGAGGTTCCCCTAGAGATGTGGTGAAGACAATACCACGGGGGACCGCAAGGATGCAGAGATTCACCTGCAGCCTGTGGAGGAGACCCGTGCCAGAGCAAGTGGATGCCTGAAAAGAAGCTGTGAATCCTTGAGAGGCCCATGCTGGAGCAGGCTCCTGACAGGGACCTGTGGACCCATGGAGAGAGGAGCCCACACTGGAGCAGGTTTCTTGGTAGGACTTGTGACCCATGCCAGAGCAGGCTAAAGAACTGCACCACATGGAAAATTGACCTACACTGAAGCAGTTCACAGAGAACTGTTGCCTGTGGGATTAACTCATGTGGGAGAAGTTTGTGTAAGATGAACTTCCTCCTCTCTGTGGGAGGGACCCCATGCTGGAGCAAGGGAAAGACTCCTCTTCCTGAGCAGCAGCAGGAACAACATGTGATGAACTGAGCACAACTCCCATTCCCTGTCTCCCTGCACTGCTGAGGGGTAGAAGGTAGAGCTGGGAAGGGTGGGGGCAAGGTGTTTTTAAGACTGATTTTACTTCTCATTCTCCTGCTCTGATTTTGTTAGTAA
Organism: Drymodes brunneopygia; assembly: GCA_013400955.1. Lineage (NCBI taxonomy): Eukaryota > Metazoa > Chordata > Aves > Passeriformes > Petroicidae > Drymodes > Drymodes brunneopygia. The sequence goes on along the minus strand of VZTZ01039767.1, from coordinate 1,145,609 downwards.
TAAATTCAATTAATATCGGTAAGTTGAGTCTGTTTTGCCCATGATGGTATTTGGTGAGTGATCTCTCCCAGTCCTCATCTCAAGCCATGAACCTCTTGCTATATTTTCTCTTTCCAGTCCAGCTGAGGAGTGATAGAGAGGCTTTGGTGTCTGCCTGGCATCCAGCCAGGATCAGCCCACTACAATATTGCTGCTGCTTCAGAAAGCAGAGGAGCAGAATGGGCTATTGAAAGGAACCAATGGCCCAAAGAGATGGGCATTTATGCCTAACTCCTCTCAGTTTCACCCTGTCCTCCTCTCACTGTAACCCATTTGTTACCATGTCATCTCCCACCCACCTGAAAGAAAGCCAGGCCTCAGCTTCTTCCCAGGAGCCAAGTGGAGAAGGTACTGAAACACTGAATACAAGGTCCTTTATCACTGCAGCATGTCTGGATATGAGGAGCACAGCAGCACATTCTGAAATGCAGGAAAAAAGGTCATTGGTGATTTAATTTTAAAATATATGTGCAAACAGAAAGGACGAAATTCCTCAGTGGGATCATTTGCTGGGATTTCAACATGTATCCAGAGCTACCAGGTCTGAGCCCTGATAATGACTTTCTGGTTATCAGAACTGGGAATCCTAAAAATACAGTGCTTCAAATCCTTAAGCACTCTTGATGATATTTTTTTTTAATTAAGACTCTGATTCATTCAGTCCTTCACCTCCTCACGTGTCTTCAAATGTTGTCCTCTCTTTCTAGATTGCTGGAAGCATCTTGCCAATGAACAGGATCTATTCAGTGAATTCAGAAGTAAGGTTGCTTTGTCACAGATCTGAGATGCGATGACCTACAGCTGGAGGCATTAAGAGGCTCCTTTCTGTCTCCTTTTCTTAGATACACAATATCCCACAATGCAAAGAAAAGCACCTAGAAGCCTACCCTACACCACTGAGGAATTTGCTTTGGGAATTTGCTCTCCAAGAGCTCCCAGATTATAATGCTTTTACCGCCCCTTGTTCAACACAAAAGTGAAATGTCTTCAAACTGGTCCCTAGAAAGAAATTTCAGGACCAGTAACAGATTTCTGAATTATTGGTAGGATCTTGTAGTCTGAATTTCCTGAATGACCCCAGAGGTAGAAACTCATTCTACAGTTCAGACCTTCACTTTTACATCTGAGTTCCCATTTGGTTTTTTATCTACTATACTGACTTGCCCCATGACATTCTATTCCACTATAACATATACTCAGTACCTAACACTGGCTGCCCAAATTAACCTACCCATTACTTGCTTACATTAGTCCTAAACATCAATGTAGCAAGCAAATCAATGAGGAGTCTGTGTCCCTTTGGCAGACCACTGTGGTCTTTGACAGTAACTAATGACAATGCTACGCTTTCATCATCCTCCTAATCTTATGCTTCTATAACTCTCCTCTAGCCTGATATTTATTTGTATTGGAAGAGAATAGCAAATACATACTACAAAGTGCCTACTACAAAGCAATACTTGTATATAAAAGCACTTTCAGGCATTTGTAGTATTTACTGTAGGTCATCAAATATATTCCCTGCTGTGAAAGATCGTCTTTGTTGTTCTTAGGCTCTTCTTCTACTTTTTTCATCTTCCACGAGGAGAAACACCCTTATCTGTGCGTACCCACTCTAACACAAACTGCAATCTTCAGCTTTTATCTGTATTGTTCTTGGGGAAAAATACATCATTCCATATAAGCAGAGCAAAATCTGTGTAAATTATGTTACGAATCTATTAATCTACAGCAGTACAGCTCTTAAACAAGTTCTGGGCAGGTTTCAAATATCTGCATTGTTTGTCAGAGCCATAAACAGCTTGATATGGAAATCAAAATAAAAGCTTGATATGGAATGGGGCTTTAATTTATTTCTTTTTTAAAAAGCACATAAATGGGTATGTTCTTAATGTCAATTTTCTGTCATGACACTTTAAGAAAAACTCTGAGTACAGCAAGACCTGACTGAAAGATGGCACTTCTTGGGCTCTCCAACTGCAAATGAGCATCCACAAAGATCACATGCCTGGAAGCTACAAAAGATTATCCTTTATTCTTCATCTCTCTTTGCCCTTTGGAAATGCTAACCTACTGTATATAAAAACTGTGCATAGCCTGCCTGGTGAAAACCATCACCAAACTCCTCCAAACGGTTTTCCTCTGTGTTAATTTGCTTCTTGGCAGTCACTATTTTTAAATGCTATTGCATTACACTTCCACAGTCGAGCTCATATGTAAGATCAGATTTTGTATTCAAATATTCAGCTCAAGAAAAAAAAGAGATCAAAAAATACGCCTGTTCTATGCATATTGATCTCAACTGCCACTTCCCGACTCTTAAGCTGAGAGCTAAACCAATCTCCCAGTGACGTTAACTCAGGTTGCTCTAAGCTCAGTTGCTTGTCATCAGCCCACATAGACAGCTGGGTGTCTTGGGATGCAGGGATGTGCTGCTGGCCCTGAGCAGAGATGCAGCAATTCTCAGCACCAAGCAGGGCTCGAACTGCTGGGATCCCTCAGACTTGGCTTTGCTGGCTTACTGCCATCAGACCACAGCCATGGACTGGGCTGCATGGCACATATTTTATTTATTTTTTAAAGGAAACAAGGATGCAAAGCCAAAACAAGAATATAGGAAGTTGTGCATCCTAAAGCTCCAATTCTGTTTATAGAGAAAAATGCAATTTTAAAAATCCTTGTGTTTTTGTGGCATGCTTCTAGGACTGTTGAGTTCTTTACAAAATTATTCAGATTGTGGATTTTGAATATTTTGCAAGTCTGGATGTAAGGTCTTAAGTTTCAGTGTCTATAACGCAGGAATACAGCTTAAAATATCCAGTCTGTAAAGCGTAGGTGTTTAAGAATAGGCAGGTTGGACAAAGGATTGGAGGTTTCTTGAGAACTCTGTAGAAATTAATTTTTCATTGGGCACCTATCTGTTGATAATTTCTCTGAACTTTCAAAAACTTTTTGAAGCTTTGCCTTTTTTATTTGACCTTAAAAAAAATACTAGCAGATTATAAGCAAACCAATAAGCAGAGGGTTTGCATTATTAATAAAATAAGCCTCATCTCAGTGTCATTTTCTCTAATCACAACACATGCACTATAAATAATGGAAAGAAGGACATCTCCTGCCCTCAAAAAAATAAAGTTTGCTTTCTAACTTACTGAGATTACTGAAAGACAGGAAGCTACATGCAGAGTTTACTCTTAAGAGTTTACTGTGGGTGATTAATCAATAGAGACCAATCCCAATCACATCTTCCTTTCCTGAAAGGCTCAAAAAGACAGTGAAAGAGAAGGGAAGGGAGTTAAAACTGACATTGGAAAGAAGAGTACAAAGTAAATAGCAGCTTGCACAGCTGTAAAAGATCGGAGAGAAGACAACCTTGATCTACTTTACACATGCAGTTTACCTGAAGTCTAAAACAGTTCAACACAGCCAAGTGCCCAGTCCTACACCTGGGTCTGGGCAATTTCAGGCACACCTACAGGTTGAGCAGAGAAGTGATTGAGAGCAGCCCTGCAGAGAAGTACTTGGGGGTGATGGTTGGTGAAAAACAACGTGAGCAGGCAGTGTGTGTTTGCAGCCAATGGAATCCTGGGCTGCATTAAAAGGAGTGTGGCCAGCAGGTTGAGGGAGGGGGTTCTGTCCCTCTACTCTGCTCTCATAGAGACCCCATTTGGAATGCTGGGTACAGGGCTGGTGCCCCAACAAAAAAAGACATGGAACTGTTGGAACAAGTCCAGAAGAGGGTCATGAAGTTGATAAGGGGACTAGAGCACCAGTCAACACTGGTAGAGCAGACAGACCTGAATTCCTACCTGGATATTTGAAGAAGCACTGTTTCAGCTATTACTCGCATTATTCCACTACATGTTACTAAAACCAGAAACAGGTAGGTTAAGCCTGTGCTTAATCCTACAAGGTGCTGAGCAATCTAGGCTTAAATGAGATGTGACTTAAACATTTTAGGGGCCTGTGAACAGGTGTCTCTTTGTCTAAAAGGATTAAACCCTTCCTTAACACCACTGCTAAGCATGTTCACAAAAGGCAAAGTTCACAGCAAGAGTTCTTTAATTAAAGAAGAGAGCATATTAGCAAACAAGGCAAGCTTTTAATTGCAATTTCACAAACATTTAATAATATAAAGAGAGTATTGCATACCAAATAATAGTGCTGCCAATTATACTATTAATCATTATGTTCATTTTTCCTGAAAAAGAGCAGCATTCAATCTCAGATTAGTTATCTCAGTATCACAGAGATGGTAACTCATTCAAATCATGTCCTTACTTCATGGCTACAGAAGCGCATTTTGCTAGAAAAGTGAAACATCAAAATCTCACAGTGCTTTCTTTTTCTTTTTTAGCATACAATGGACTAAATTCTGACCTTGGTTACACCCATATAACTTCAGAATTGTATGGATGAAACTAACAACAGATTCAGGCCGACTTTCTACATATGTTTAATTGAGCTAACCAAGCGGGACAAGGTTTTGTGTACAAAGGACTTTTGTATTTGATTTTATTGTAAAAAGACTTTTTTCCCCATCTCCGCCTCACTCCTTAAAAAAAAAAATAAAGATGAAGCAAGCAGGAACAATGCTAATTACATTTTGTATGCAGTAAGAATGGGCAGGAGGATGGGGAGGCATGGAAAACAGGCCCCTTCAGGAAATGTGTTGAAGGATGAAAACAAAGTTCTCCTGAGATGGATAGAAGTTTCTGTTCCACAGGCTTTGAAATGAATGGTTCAGATGTTGTGCACACAATGGATAGTAATGATGATTACTTTTGCCAATGCCTATGGTGATGTTATAAGCTAATTATATTAGTCATTTACGCAAAGGCAAGATGCCTTTGATAACTACTATTTGGAGCAACAATTCAGCATGTTGAGTCACTGTTAAGTCACTCCTAGAGACAGGCTCCAATTCAACTTACACCCAAATGAGTCTTCAGCAACTTTGTAGGACACAGCAATTTTACTCTACATTTAAACCTTTATAGAAAAATCGAATTCTGGCTATTTTTCTATATACTTTCCTTTTTATTTTTCACAGTTTGTCTTAATCACCTAATCCGCACTTTGTGGGATTGTATTAATGCACATATGGTGTCTGAAGATACCTGATGTCCATAAAAAATATTAGTCTCCATTTAGCTTCATCTATTTTGACATTTACTACTCTGATTCTATGGAGCCATTAATTTCTCATTAAATGATAGTGAATCCAGCTATGTTACTCAGTGGGGAACATAAGCACCAAAATACTGTTTGTATCACTGAAAAAAATTCTCCTTTAAATCCCTCTTGAGGAATATAACTAAGCATCAGCTTTTCATGAAAACCTAAAAGTGCCCATCTTATTAACAAACCAGGATCTTGCCCACAAATCCCATCAAATTGCCCCAAGGTATGAACAACTTTTCAGAGACAGGAAAAGAAAAATGTTAATGCCTAATGATTTTAAAGGACATGTCTCCAGGATTTTCTAGATGTTTCTGCATCATGAGAAGAAGATAGATGTGGCAACCAGCAACCTATTTTAATATTCCAAGTTACATTCTCTTCTGTAGTTCAAGATTTTCTTGCTGAGAATGAGACTGTGAGAACACTTGGGCCTCCAGTCTTTGAACCCACTGGTCAAAGACCCTTCTCAGACTTCACCCAAAATGGTCCAGACTGAGAGGAGCCAACCAGCTGTTTTAATTTGTTTCCTTGCACAGATGTTTACCAAGGCCTCTGCCAGCAAAGCTCTGCTCTGCCATAATATCTCGGTAAGCAGATTATGTCCTACCATCCCAACCCGGCTCTGTAATCCATAGTGAAATCTTTCTGTCGGAAAATGGAAGGCAGCAAGTGCAGGAGATGTCCACCAACATTGTGCTAGCAAATAAATCTTCAGCAGAAGTCAGTTTTCATATGATGGTAGGGCATGAAAGGGCACTTACTCAAGACAGGACCTTTTCTATAGATCTGTAAGTCCACAGGTCTACAAGGCCATAAGTGTCACAAATATCTTCTAAATCCAACATAATTTATGGCTGCAATAGTAGTAAAGTGAAATTTCTGAGCCCTCCCAAGTTACTGTAGGTTAAAAGTCAATGAGACAAATGGCAATCTTTGTGCCCATTTCAAGAGCTGCACATACCACACATTCCTCTGGTTTTGACTGATCAGTCTTTCTAAGGATGGATGCTCTAGAGCCTTCCCAGCCAGGAGCTCAAAATTATCCCATCCTTAGATTCTTAGCAAATAAAGCCTGATTTCTGCCCTTCAGGTTATTTGGGATTTTTTTCATATTCATAAATCTGATTTCTCAATAACTGTACTATAGTCACAGAAAAAAAAATGCATCTGTGATGAATTTTCTTTGTTTTCAGTTTGTCTCCTGACCTTTGACATCTTAATCCGTACTAACCCAAAGCTTTCAAACCTTGCATATATGACAACTATTGTTACTGGAATCCAATCAAGTCTTTATTAATAGCTACTGAATGTGATAGCTACTAAATGTGATCTTGTGCAGAAGACCAGAGCTGTCATAATTGCTAATGGAAAGTAGAAAGAGATTTTCAGAAAACTGTGTCAGGACTTCCCCAGACCCAAGTCACTTCAGGCTTGTATTGCTGTGCATCAGGAAAGCCTCCAGGAAGAAGAAATAGCAATTCATATGGCAAGGATATAAAATATAAAATTCAGAAATCATTCTTTGTCTCTGCTCACTTTTATGAGTCAGTAATTTTTACAAGTTACCTTTATTGTGTATTTCTGCTTCATAAATTGTTGAAATTGTTTTCAAGCACAAAATTGAAGTAGGCACTGTTAGGGATACAATTTCTACTAATTCTTATATTAGCTAATTCCAAGGAACATGCAAGGCTCATCAGCAAGAAAATGCTTATGTTTATACATAATATATGTACAATGACTGTATTAATTTTTATAGTACAATTTATTCCAAACTTAGTAATTGTCAAGATCACTGACCACACAATACTCACTGCTTCACAAATCACTGTCCATTTTCCAGGATTCTGACCAGCCCTGGTGCTGCTGTTACTTCTTTTGCCCCTCAAGGGGTCAGTTCATTGCTTGATTCCTTTGAACTTTGCCTGATGCCAGGTGTTTAGAGGTGGATGAATAGTGACAATAGTATAACACACATTTCAGGAAGAAATGACTTTTTGAAGGTCAGTTCCAGGAGCTTGAGTTTGAAAAGCTATCTGAATGAATACGGTTTATAGGAGAGGACTTGATTCTTGACCTACGGGCTTTTTGTGCTTGCTAATTTTGAAAGACACTTTAAAGCCTCTCCTGGAAGATCTTTCTTATTTGTACTGTCTTTTATCTAAAAAAGCATTTGATGTCACTTTTGCTTGAGAGAAATAATTTTCTGAGTTTAAAAGTGGGAAGAAGATTCCTCTATCGGATTGCTTTGTTGCCGGGTCTTTGTGACTTCCTTAACTTTCAAACATTAATTGTTCATATTTATAAATCTTGTCTGCTAGGCAAGAGTGTTAAGAAATTTTTCAGTAGCCATTATGTTGTGAAATCCTACTTGACACTTGCCCAGATAACACTGGCATCCAGCTGTGCAGCTGCAGTTTGAGATCCATTGACATTCAAAATCCAGTCTTCTCAAATTCCATTAAGACTTCAGTTACTTACAAACTGTTTCCTTTACAAATACAATAAACCCATGTAAAATTTACTTATTCCAATATGTCAGTATTTCTGTTGTTTCTTGTCAAATCAGTAGTATGGAAATGGAAGAGAAAGTTGAAAGAGAGAACTAAACCTAAAACTGTATAAAATATTTTATTTTCATCCTCCCAGTTTGGTAGCAGTCAAAGGTAACATGCTGAGTGACATCAAGGTGGCATAATGAGAAATCACAAATATTATCCTAATAAAAATACCTTATCATCTCATTAGGGCTTACTATTTTTGAGGTAAATAATTCTGAAAGTGTACAAAAATTCGTAAAGGCCATGTAATGGGATCTGAATGGAGAACTACAAGTTCAACCCTCTCCAAGTGGAGTTCAGGGTAACATTTTTTTGTTGGTAAGAAAATGTACTACACAATTGTATTCTTTTTTCTTCTCTCCTCCCAAATAACTTCTGCGCTCATTGTCCTATTTCAATCCAGCTTGAAATGCCAAAGATAACTATGTTTCTATATAACTCACGAGAATTGAAAGTGGAAGGAGAACTGGGACAAGGTTAGTAGCTCTGCTAAGGGGAGGCACAACTAAGTTTGGCTCCCTCACCCTGTTTGGCCGACCAGGCAAGCATTGCATCTTGCCCTGCGGCTTCCCTGCACCTAGGGGATGATGTCACATGGGAAGGGAGGGAGATTAATTCAGTTCAGGGATTAAGAAACAAAAGCATTAGATCTCATTAGCTCTGCTGTTCTTCGAACAACAAACCCTCCTCCCCCCTGCCACCTTTATCCTGGTCAGCTTTTCTTTCAATACATAATATTAATCCTTTACAGTTCTCAGCTCTATCTGGCAAGTCCTAAATTCTCTGAAATAGAGGACCAGTTTGTGATTTTTTTTTTCCACTCTTGCTCACTTAAGTAGTCTCATTAACCCCACTATTCATGTAAGCCACCTGCTGTTTGCTTGAGCAAAGAATGCATAAAAGTAAGCAAGAGCTTTGGGAAAAGTAAAATTTCTACTTATACAGTTCACACGCCCAGTGCTGCATATATTGTTAACAATGGCACTACAAACACTTCCCATAAAAGAACATTTGGGACCAGATCCGTAGCTTTTTAACTCAATAAGAGTCTGATTTCAACAGAATTTTGGATCAAAGCCATAAAAAGCAAACTACTTATAGAACCCAGCCTTTTATAAAATGAGCGCTTGCTCGTAGGTGTATCACCAACCTTCAGCATTTTAACACCACACCCTGACATATGCGATTATTCATTATTCTGTGGGAAAAAGACCTTTATATGTAAATCCTGGGAATACAGCAGATTAAAATCAGGTAGAGTACTTAAACACATTTGTAATAATTAATAAAAAATTACAAACAGGTGAGAGAGCATAACTGCCTCTGAAACATTTATTCTACTAGTAATTTTATTACCATTGAATGCTTGCCAGCCAGGAAACACCTAGAGGCTCATGTTTCACACCCAGTATTGCAGAGGTGAAAAGGTAGAACATTCTGCCTTAACGAGTATGCAAAGAGCAACTTCAAGCGGAAACAAGTTTAGCACCCAGCTCTTACTGGCTCAGCCACAGAGAAACTCTCCATAATAACTCGCTCAGTTGCGCAGCTTCTGTGAGCTTCTTCTTTGGCTCTTGGCTGTGGGGAGGCATGTGGTGTGCATGCATGCTCCCCAAATCCACTTGCCCTGTGAAGGTTTCCACTAACTAGCTGCTTTTTCTGCCTGACTCCCTGCCATGTATATATATATTAAAAAAAAAAAAAAAAGCGTATCACAAAGTTATATTTAAAGAGAGCTAGCAAAGGAGCTACATTATAATCATGCAGGGTTCAAACTGCGTCTTTTCTAAACCAGTAATAAAATTTTGTAGTGGAATATTTATTCATCTCTTAAAGAATAAATCCTTCTGTTGTAATATACTATACAACCCAGAGGCATAGTGATCTCTCCAGATGACAGTAATTCTCACTATCCTTATCAAAAATGACAGTTGTTTCTTTGAAGCAGATTGCCATGGTAAGGCACTAGCTGAAAAGCCAGTTTTGTTCTGTCACGATAGGAACCTATCCCAACTCTACATATACTAACATCTTCCTTCTGTGCAAGCAAACAGAATAAATCTTTTCCATTTCTCCCCAAGATTTGTATGTCTGTTCATTGTGTGTGAAGTTAACTGGAAACCTAGATACACAGAGTAGAGCAGACAAAGTTGATCTGAACAAAGGCAGCACAAAAATATTTGCTTGGCTTCAGTCAGATTCCCTCTACACCTGCAAATACAGGGTCTTAGGCATGCCTTTATTTAGTATCCAGAACTATTCCTATTTAGGACATCCAAATAAGCATTAGGTATTTTTTCATGAATGTTGATCTATGTATTTCTTCAGCACATGTTCTGTAATGGTGATAGGAAAAAATGTGTACCAATAAACTCATAAAATGGCACTTAAATACTTCTGTATTGTGCCTGACATCATCTCTGCTGTGAGGAAGAACTGTGTTTGGTTTTTGCTTTTTAAATACAAGGCCACAGCATTGGCTTTAACACAGATAAAAGTATTGGCACCACTATTGACATTACTGCAGCTAGTACCACTCCTGCTCAGAATACTGGCACAGATACAAGTAGATACACCTTGAAAGGAACTCGTTAAAGACTGAAGTCAGTCCGATTTGGCCCAGGAAGAACAAGGTTTAAAATAAGCACCAGCAAAATGGCATTTTGAATGCCAGTCTGTATCATCTAGCTCTGCAAACTGCTCTTGTATTCTTTCCCTGGGCAAAATGAAAACGTGGAAAATGAACACGCTTTGGGGTGTGATATATTCTCGTAACAATCATAGTCAAAGCACAAAAACTCGACACAGCTAACAAGGAGAAGGAAAGCCTTCTAGTAAGCCTATGGTAGCATGGAAAAAAACCCAGATGTTTTGAGCACATAAACCTCTCTTAAGATAGAAATAGAAGCTTTATATTTACATGATGTTTGCAATTGTTCAGGCAGAGACTGGTAGCTCTCCCATGCTGCTGAGGTGAGCAGAAACACTACAGCGAGCACAGCCGTGTAGTAATCCAAAGGCTCACAGACACTCTTCAGGAAGGTTTGATGAACACAATTATGAATTAACAAAAGTAATTAAAATAATTAATCTGCTTACAAATAATTCATAGAACAGGGAAAGACAAACTAGTAAGATGAGTCTGTAAACGATAAAGATGGGTGGGAGAGAGAGTGAATCCATCTAGTAGCATGTGTATACTCATTACATCACTCAAATTTAATTTGCACCAGGAAGAAAGGAGGAGCCTTATCCCGTATCATCTTGCACTTGATGAGGTCATTTTCATCTGTGCAAAGTGAATATGAGGTCTTATTCCATCAGAATTCTGCATTCCCATATTAAGCATTTTACATCTACCACACACTGGTGTAACTGACCAGACATATTATCACCTCAGGCATATTGTCAGCCTGCATATGGAGCTAGCTAGGATTAGCTAAAAGATACAGTTGGAATTATTTTTATAAATAGGAAATAAATAGCACAGGATGGCAGGGAGAATGCCGGCTTATGATAGTAAAGGTGGTTTAGCTTTATATATATACATATATATATGTGGAAAATTTATACTTTGTTATAATTTGTTAGCACTCTGGACACATCATTTTTCATCATGTACTTTGAATGAGAGAAAGATACACTTTATAAGAATCCTCCATGCTTATATTATAGCATCATTCTCTCTTAATAGCCTTCTGGCTATCCACATGCTTCATAGTAGAAATTATCTGCCAAAATCACTTAATGCTGAAGATATCATGGGACTGCAGGAAAAAGTCCACATTGTAGTTTGTCTTCATTTCTTCTTCGATTTCTTTATTTTTCCATCAATCACAACAGTTGAGTCCTTAATGGTGCCCTTGAGAATCCCTACCAAGAAAGCAGAAAGTCCACAGACTCTCTCTCAGTCAGATGTTTCAAGCATTCTCTGAGGATCTTGTAAATCTTCTCTAATACAGAATGCATCATTCAGGTCTCAAAATATTTAGTATAATCTTTCCTCCAGTCAGCCTAAGGGACCACAATCCTTAGGGTTGCAGCCCTTTCCCTAATTTTCTGAGGTTTTGAAAATGTCAAGACTAATCTTAGATTCACATAGGGGGTTTTTTTAAGTAAGTTGCTTGACCTTTGTGTTTCACAGATATTCTGACTGATGCAAGACAATTACAAGGAAAGACTGTCACCTTTTTTTTTTTTTCCTTGGGATACTCATTGTCCTCTCTGCTACAAGAAGCAGCTTTTAAGACTTCTGAAAATCTATAGTTATTGCTGATCTGACCTCAAACCATTCAACAGCTACAAGTTCTCTCCTGGCTACGCGTTGGCCGAGGAATTGTCTTCCCTCACAACCTACAAGAATTGCTACAGTAATACATCAGTAGTAAGAATAAAACTCAGAGCATGTGAAAAGCTTTTTATTAACCACTTTCTTAGAGTTTTACAAAGGTGAGGAAATATTACTGCCATTTTAAGGGGAAAACTCAAGCACTGGGCAATATTACATACTCAAGGTCACCCAGTAGGGGAGGGTCAGAGCTGCAAACACAGACTTGGTTTTATAAGGCCACACATAGGATTCTAACCTTATTAACATGACTCAGTGTTGTCCAGCAGATTAACCAATCAATCACATACTTTTTCTATTTTCCATTTTAATATGAGCTCTGACACCTAGTCCCTCTAATAGCCTTGGTTAAGCCACTGAGAGGAATCACTTTTTATAGGCTAATGTCAAGGGTTTTTCCTCCTCACATGCAATTTAGGTTTTCATAATTTGCTTCTTGACTCTTATGCTTGCACAAGGATAGACATATTTAATAATTGACATTTTTAATTGTGTAACTTTCACTGACAAGTCCTGAATGAAGCAATCTGCAGATCTGTGCCCCAAAAAAAGGAATTTAAGATGCAAAGTCAAGCATATCACCTTTCCAAATCTAAATTTGTATACACAGAACTACTCTTCAGAAATATGACCTACAATGATGCCAGATGATACATGATAGTTGCCTATAAGTCTCCAAAATGCCATATTATTTTAAATTGCCATTTAATTATCCTAAAATAGGAACAAATAGGAACAAACAATCACAGACCACATTATGAATAACATAATTCAGCTAAATTTGCCAGGAGGTTGGAGGAATTGTCTCATTGACCCAAGACCCAAATCTGATCCTCTATTTGCTTATTCTGGCTGAAAACCAGCCAGTTACATCTACAAAGAACACAAATAAGATTTTCCAGCATTTCACAATGTTAAGGCTTGATCAGGGTCTTTCAACAGTTTTCAGTGTCTTTTCAAGTGTCACACCACTGTTCTGGCAGTGGATACTTGTGCACATGGAGAATATGTGATTCTACAGAGCATGTCACCAGATTTCAGAGCAATCAGACTTTGATGGAGATACTGTCACACCACTTATCCCCAGGAAGCATGTCTGTAACATGCTGTGGATATCAGGAAGAAACATGTGACTTTTCCCTTTTCAGATGCCTTGCCACAGTAGACAGAAAGATAAGGAAGACAACCTGTAATTTTACCCAGCATTCACTCTAAAAACATTACCTGAAGGTGATGGGACAATATAAAGTTTCCAAGAGAACAACTTTTCTACTCAAAGGCATAAGAACAGCACTAAGATTTCCTGAAATTTTCATCAACATTTCTCAGTATTGTCCCTCTTCTATTGTCATTATTGAGCTTGAAAGCTAAAACAGTTAAAATAGCATATCTAATATGGCCATTCCTACAGTACTTTGAGACAGGTGATGTTTGGATCTTTCCTTACATTTCTTGGTTATAAATGATGGAATGGATGGGCAAGTTGTAGGATTCTTTGCAGCTACTTTGTCTTCATGAACACACCTCAGGACACATTCTTTTCAATGTGTATATATCCTTCATTTCCTCTTCTTTACATTTGCAGTGGAGCTACTTGAGAAGTAGCAGGTAACCTAAAATTTAAAATCTGATTTGCTCTTTTTATAAGAAGGCTGTTAGTACAAATACTGAAATAAACAAGTATGAAAGACACAGACTGTGAAAAGGAAAATATCTTTAGAAAGAATAGATTTTACAAATCTTCCTAATTTTATTACATTCCAGCCAAAGTTACTAAGCAATCATTCTGCAAAGGTGTTGCACCTATTGTGAGTGTCATGGAGAACTGTGAAGTTTCCTCATACAGTATAGCACCATTACAGAAACAAAAAATAACTTATAACAACAATGTTCAAAATAACTTCAAGCTTTTCTACTCCAAAGTATTCCTTAATCTTTAAAATGTTTCCTTTCTTACCTGATGCTTTAATACTTGCATTATGTTCCAGACCACAACTGTGAGAGCAAAAGCTTTTTTCTTTTTCTCCCATCCTACTGACAAAGGCTAGTACTTCTCTTTAGTGACAAATATTTGCATCTACAGCTGTAATAAACACAGACAGAAATGTGGCAAGTTGGAATGAAAAAATCCACAGTGCAACACCTATTCATTCAGTGTTTGCTCCCTTGCCCTCATGTAAGTTGTGACTGTCACAACCCTCTCCCACAAATGGCACCATGTTGATCTGGAGAAAGGCCCTTGTCCAGTGGGAAATATGGCATCCACTTCCATCCCAGTGTCCTACAACACCGCTGGGGTGGAACACTAAGCCCAGCCTAAGTTGTTGCATGCACGTGAATTGCTTCGAAAGAGGGGAGTGAAGTGTTTCCCAAGATGAGTGAAGAAGAGTGGGAGAGCATTGAGCTGAACAAATCTAAAAATATCTGACCATGAAACTGGTCCTTGGTAACCAGAATAGAATCACTCTATCTACTACAGCTCCTGCAGGAGTACAAAAGAACAAGATTATCATTGCAATGGTCTTCAAGAGCATTTCCTTTTTTGGGAAAGAATTGTCAAGCAGCAAAACCCACACATCTGTCTTTTATACAGTGTTCTTCACCCATCTCAGTGTGGCAGACATCTGAGGTAAGAGAAGTGCAGAACGTTGAAAAAGGGTGGAGCCCTTCTATGTCTTCACAGATGTAAAATTCAATGAGCTAGGGTCAAGTAAGGCAGCAGGGTGAGGCAGCCTGAGAAGTACTTTTCACCCTTGTCCTGGTGACTGTTAACACTGAGTAGAGCCTTTTCTTATGTATAATACAACACTTCTTGTAGAATAAATAACATCTCAGACCAAAGAAAAACTACCAATAGTCTTCTTCCCAGAAATAGCACATTCTCAATTCTCATTCACTCCTTTATCCGCCAGCTGTTTTAACTGATTAGTCAAAGGCACACTACTTGTTGACATAAAATGTGTGGCAAAAACAAGTGTATAAATGAATAATTATTTCCAACACTTACAATGAGATTAAGCGTTTATTGGATTAGGAAAGTAACAGGATTTAATGGGGTCATTTATGCTGCAACTCTAGTATAAAAATGTACAGTGCATGCATACATATCAGATTACTATCTCTATAGTCCATCTAGCTATAACCATTTAAATATTTTATCTATACAGCACTAATACATTTCTGGTCTCTTCCTTTTTAGTACACTACAGGTGTCCTTGGGCATCTCTGCAGTGAACACGTGACACAGCTGTCATTGCCATTAGTGAACAAGCATTTTTCAGCATGAGCTAATTTCAGCAACTTATAACTTTCCCAGGTCTGGGGAGTTCCCTTTTAAGTCTCAGACACATACACAAAATGCCTCTCTCATTGCCTCTCCTCCCTCTGTATGTTGCTGGAGTCATCACGAGCATTGCCAGCCCTCACTGCAGTGTTCCTACAGTTTTCTGGGAAAAAGAAAGGGACAGGAAAGGATCATTTGGCAAATCCACACATGAACCACTGTATTGGTCGTGTTTAGCAAGGGTTTGGTGGCAGGAGGGTTGTAGGGGTGACCTCTGTGAGAAAAGGCTGAGGGCTGCCCCATGATGGACACAGCCAGCTCCAGCGAGCTCTGCAGCAGACACACTACAGAACACAGCTGAGCCCGTCAGGGAATTTGGGCTGTCTCTGAAAACATACATAAGAAAAGGTAGAAAACATTGGACAGCCAGAGAAGAAGGAGGAGGAGGAGGAGGAGGAGAAGGAGGGAAAAAAAGCTGAGGTAGAGTACAGCTAGGTGGGCATTTGGCTGCTAACCCATCACACCATTCACAAGTTCTAGATGGATCTTTTTCAGACACTGTGATGTACAAGCGGGTTTGTGGTGCAGTGTGTGCCTGTTTTCTCAGCTAATTTGAAAAATAATTATCCCAAGTATCTATGCCTTACTAATAAGATCAATATGGACATTGCTGAAAAAGGTTTTTTTTAGTCTAGACTGCAGAGCAATGAACTCCCTTATGCCACCTTGATCTAGAGAAGACCAGGAGAGTCAAAAGTTACTTGGCATGGGAAATTGTAGGAGGATTAGAATAAACAGAGATGTTCACACACAAAGGCTGACTGAATCCTAAAGAATACTCTCAAGTGTAGAATCAATCAAGAGAGGAAATAGCAGTAGGTATTTCTCTATTTTGAATGACTCTGTCTTTTGACTTGTCTAAACTGAAAGAAGTCTGGTTTACATACCATCTGCACTCTGCCTTCTGCATGCTTAATCTGCTATGTGTCCTTTAAAAACATGGACCTGGCAGCTTAAATTTCTGGAAAATAAGTACTAATATTGGACCCTACTTATAAGTGAAAGAAAACCAGCTTTTTTTCCAGGAATAAAGTTAAATTAAAGCATCAGTAACTAAAGCTTTGTGGTTGTTGATGCTTCCCTTTACAGGAAAATCAGAAGAAGTGAAAAACACTGAGCAAATATAATCTTTTTTAACAACATTTTTAGCTACATGAAATATTTAGCTTAATCTGAAGTGGACATTTCATTGAGATTTTGGGTTTATTTACTTTTTAAAAATACATTTCAAAGAAAATTGAACATGTATAGTATTTTCAAACTAGAAAATTATACCATTTATTTTAAAGTATTACAATGAAAAATAAAAAAATGTCTTCCAATTTATTTTAAAGAGTTTAAGGGGAGTTACTTTCTGTTTGATTGGTTTGGACAACTAACTTGATAAAATGAAATTAAATTCTCAGACTTGTTTGATGCTGCTGAACCTGCCTTTTTCACGCATATGAAAAATACATATAGTGTGACAGATGAAAAATATTGACAAACTTTACCTGGAGCCAGACACAATCCACCTGGAGTGTTAAATCTCTGGAGCTGCCACAAGGGAGAAGTCTGGGCAAAGCTGAGGGATGGATCAGTGCTTCCTATTGATCCCAGTAAAGTTGCTTAGGTCTTTGAATATCAGACAAAGCTATAAAACACATAACAAAACCAAATTAACAAAAGGTATATGCCCTTTGATGTTCTTTTATTTAGGTAAAACTTCTAAAAAAGTAAAATAAGACTGTACCTTACTTCCTTGGAAAATGAATTTAAAACTCTATTAATATCGCTCTTTCTTTAAGTTTGGTGAACAAAGCACAAAGTCTGGCCAAAAGAGGCAGACAGCACAGAATGCCAAACTGATTACTCCAAACCTGGATTCCATAAGTATACGTCAATATTAAAGAGCAATGATATTATCACCAAAACCATCTTCCCCTCTTATTGCTAGAGATGACGCACCTCGCACATTTGACCATTTAAAGAGAGGACCCTGCTCAGAAGCACAGGCTTACCATTAAGAAAAGGGAATATCTTATAAAGTTCAGGAAATCCTCTCATTATGAGAGCTGAGCATGTCTCTATGTCACTTCAGGCTCTTAGCAATTTCCTGTCCCTTGTATGTTTAGTAAGTATCATGTTCATGTGGTTAGAGTGACCCAAAAGTTGGTCTGCAGGGGGTACCCAGCTCTCATCTCTCAGCCTGACTTTTCCTAAGAGAGAATGGGAGTAGTTTGGGAGGTGGAAAGGCATGGTTGGCTCAGACCATTGCAAGGATATGAGGGTGAGCAAGGAGGAAAGAAGGGTACACAGCCCTACCCATACACAACCCCTACAGCCTGCTGTCATATTGGAGGGAGGGAGGAAGTCAGGCAGCAACACCTCTAACAGCTCAGAGTCAGAATGGGTGGAAGGAGCTGCTTCCAAGTTTCAGCAGAGAAGAAAGGGAGAGTAGCCTCACCATAGCCTGCTTTTTGTGGGACAGGACAGGAAGTAAGCCATCTGCTTACCCAGCACCCAGAAATCCAGCAGAAATACTAACTTTCAAGGTGGGAATTCTGAAATGGGATGTTGCCTCTGAAGGTGTCAAGGCTGGAACATGCTGAACCAGGACATGAGCTGCTTCTTTGGGCCTACTTTTCATCTTAGTCCCTGTTATGTGAAATTTGCTTGCACTGACTACAGTCAGTGAACCTCACACCTCATCTATGCCTGTAGTAACCACAACTGCATCAAGCCAAACTACTTCTGAAATTTTTCTGCCTTTTCTTACCCAAACACAGGCTTCATTTTGTGAAAGGCCAGTATCTTTTTGCTTTGTGATTTTGCTGGTGAAACTTCTTGTTTGTGACAAAACATCATGTAGGCAAAGTCAATAGGGTTATTTTCCTCACTTTGATGAACTTTTCCAGTAGAAAGTAGTTTCTGGCTATCAGTACTTATAACAAAGCTCCATAAAGAACGCAATCAGTCTTCCTTTGGAAAGGGACACAGATATAGAAACTCATACAGGTGGAAAATTCCTAGCAAGACAGAAATCCCAGGACCAAGTCAAGCCACCAAATCTCCAGTGTCATGGAGCCACACAGGATCTCCCATGTCCATGATGTGAAATGCATTCCCCCCATCAGACAATCCCACTGATAAAACCTTGACTCAGATTTTGGATGAAACTAGTCCTATGCTCTTTACTTAGTTTTCCTAAGTCCAAACAGATTCTGCTGCATTTTCTTAAGAATGGGCTTTCAACTTTTTTTTCTGTAAGAATGATATCTTGGACTTTTTGTACTTGCTCAGGCACTCTGAAACAGATATATATGTAGACATCTTCTCACCCTGTTCATCCCCAAAAATCTCCCCACATCTACATGGTCAATTTTCTCAGTCTCAGAATCAAACCAAATGGGGAAGAGTTTGTTTGATACCCTTTTCCATATCATCATACTGGACAGCACCCAGGTTCCACTATCATAATTTGTTTTTGAGGATAAAATCACTATCATCTAAAAGGAGGCACTTGTTCTCAGTGGTGTGCAAACAATGGTTTGAATACTCAAGGTCTGTAACTTAGTCCAAACACATTCTTTAAACTGTGTTGTCAAATCTTTTCATCTTTTCCTTAAAAAAAAAATAAAAAAGTTATGACAGTGTGAATTGCTCAAATCAAAATTGGACAGAAGTTGGAAGATCCATTGCTGTGATTTTTGCAACTGACCTACAACAAGATATGTCAAAAACCCTCCCATAAATCCAAAGTTCAGTAAATAATGTTCTATGCTGTTTTAGTGCAAACATTTAGATCACAATGAGGTAAAACAACTTAAGGGTTTTTTTGTTCCCTTTTAACTCTGTTCACACGTACATTTGCTGTGCAAAGCTAGGTGACACTTTCATGAAAACTTGAAGTAAATTCACTATGTTATTTTACTTACATATTCACCAAACACACAGATATTCACATACACTAACTCTTATCTACATCAGTGACCAAAGCTGAAAATAAAAACCAATTTTCATGTTGTCTGTGCCTCTATCACAGTTGCAAATCTAGGGCTTGAGAACACCTTCCCAGCTTGCAGCTGTTTTATATATGAGGATTCATGAGCTCAGCACAGAATTTCTTCTTTTCTATTTTCTTTTTGTTCCAATAAATACAAGAAAACAAACAAACCATTCATGAATCAAAATAACTGGACCTAACACCTTTTATCTTTACCCTTTTCCTATTTGAAGCCCTCTCATCATATTTTCCTACTTCTTTTTCCTCTATCATCTTAACTGAGCAATTCACATCTGCCCTCTCCCAAATGCTCCTTATGTTTTAATTCAGACCACCCATGCAGAGACATAGAAGTGATCATCTTCCTTATCAGAGGAGTTTGTAGACATCACCATCACCCACACAACAATGTCTCCCATATCTCCTGTGAGATCACTACAGATGGGCCTAGGCTCAGTTTTCCTTTGAACACTTCTCTCCTTGTTCAACTCATCTTTGTTTTCAAAAATGCTCTCTTGCCTCTGTGGTTAGATTTAGAGTAATCCATGTATATTTGGTGACCAAAATTCACAAGTGTAATCCAAGTATCCAAGTTTACAACAGCTAATCTCAAGAAAGTTGATTTACATGAGAACAGCCTCTTTGCTGAGAAGACATCACACCATTACCTCATTTCCTCTGCTGGCACCCTGTTGAAGACAAGGTAATATTCAAGGTTTCAGCCTGCACTTTCAAATCCACATATATAACTATTCTGAGTTATGCTTACGGTTTGTCCTCTGCAATCATGACACATTGCATCAGCTCCTCTCCAGATGTGAACAAAGTGTTTCCCTCAGTGCAGAAACATGTTAGTGCAGGAGACAGGACTTGGCCAGCAGCTGGTGTGCATAATTAGAAAGGAATTCACTTCTGGTACACACAGGAGGACCACAGAGTCATCACCTCAAACACAACCTACATCCCACTACATATCCTACAACATATATCCTATGGTACATCCCTAAAGCAACTTTCACAACAAAACAGCCTGAAACCAAAGCAAACCAGATGGATGGACAAAGAGATGCCTTTGCAAGTGTGACAGACTAAAAACATTAGTTTCTTTCTTCACAAAAGTTAAAGCTTTAGAAAATATACCCAGAACTTATCTTTAAATCGCTTAAAACACCGTTCCAAAGTGTTTATCCTGCAAACACCTTATCATGCAGACAGTGTCCACACTGCTCACACATGGGCACACACCTGTAGGCCAAGCACAGGTCAAACACATCAGTGTCACGCTGAAGGAATCCCCATCCCACTGTGCTCATTGGAAGGGTTTATTTATACACTGGATACTTCTGTGGTGGAGAGCAGATGGGATCTGGACATAGATTTGTAGTTTGCACAGTATGCTTAAAACCCCTTATGTAGGTTTTAACTTCTGTCTTAATTCCTGGTTGCATATTCATTTTCCACAAGCTTGAACATAACAGCAAAAAAATTATGAGTCAGTAAGAGTGTATTTCTTTGTAACTAGGAGCTCAGATTTCAGGCACTTGACTTTTGTATAACTTGGACAAATTTACATTAAGTGACAAGTGATGTCACACTGCTGAAGGACATAAATGTCAATATGTGATATACAGTTTATAGAGTTTCAGACTCAAAAAAGAACTGTAGTAGGGAAATTGGAATGATTTTTTTCAATACCTAAGAGAACTTTCAGGACCCATTTATCCCAGCAGGTGCGCATATGCTCTGCACTTCTCAGTTGTTCTGAAAACAGCTGAAAGGTTGTAAAGATAGGGACACAACCTGAGTGGTCTTCTCCTTCAGACACAGAAGGATTTATTCAAAATGTTTGTAAACCATCTATCTTGGACGTTTTTCTGTCTTCAAGAAATGTACAAAACAACCTATAAGGATGTATAAATGCCTCACTTCTCATCAGCTGCAGGATTTGGTAGCATCCCTCACACACTTGGAGGTTGGAAGATGTTTGTGTTATCAGCTAAGCCCACCAAAAACCAAACTGGCATGGGGCCAGAGCTGGAGATACCATCAGTGAAACTGAGGTTTGTTGTTCATGCTGGGCTCTTCTACCTTTATGGTATCATTTCCACTATGAGCTGGTGTCCTTCAGCTCCTTCAAGCCTTTTTCATGGCAATCCCTAGTTCCACCCTCTCAGAGAGTTACTTTTGTGGCCCACAGGAGATGAAAACAGTGTGTTGATCATGAGTCCCTCCACCTCCACGAGAAGGGATGAACTAAAGTCTGCTGTCTGCTGTCAACATGATGCATATGGTTTGCCTTTGAGATGAGACTTTAAATTATGACTGAGGGCTCCCACTCACACAAGTGACTCCAGCTTTAGCCTTGCACAGTCACAGTTGCCCAGGAAGCTATTGCCCTTTCAGATCATCTCAGACAAAATGCACCAACATAAAACTGGTTTCTGCCATGAACTACATTACAGTTTCTCTAACCAATGATTTTATCAAAGTTAATCTAAAAAACACCCCACTTTTATTTTAAAGTACATCCACTACCTTCATCAGTGTTTCATCCAAAGCAAAGATGTGTGACAGAGTGAGGTTTGAAGACCATTTTCTGACTTCTGAGTTAAATTAGCACATTTAATACAACCAAAGTAGTGATGTAAAAGTGGAAACCTTGTATGTGTGCAGGGAAGGTAAGACTGTTAAAAGAAAGTCCAAAAAATCCCCTAAATATTACCAGTATGCAAAATGGTATGAAACTATAATAAAACCCACAGCTACTTAAGGGAATAGGACATAGTATGACTGGATGCAGAAAGAAAACTGACACGTGTGCATATTGATAAGATGTTTAAGCTCCTGGAAGTCAGTTAAATCAACAGAGTGGCAAAAACAGCATAAAACAAAATGTTGCCCCTTCAAATGCAAAGGTTCTGATAATAGAGCTTCCTATCTAGTCCAGTATCTTGCCATACTCTATACCTCAGGGTTGCTTGAGCAAAGTGAACTGATACAGTGGGAATAGGAATGCCTCATCTCAAAGGCAGCTGTATTTTTAAATATATTTTTTAGCACTTCGTGATGTATTTGCCTGTGTCAGGAGACTTAAATATTTAAACAGGGTGACAAAGTTCATTTCAACCTCAATGACAGTCAAACCCCTTGACATGCCCCTTTTGTAATGTGAGCAGAATTTTCTTCATAGAAATAGCCCACCTCAAAGGAGCAGGGAAAGAAAAAAAAAAAAGGAAAAAAAGAAAAAAACTTTTGTTCCAACTTTTAAAGCCCTGGAAGTCTTTGCAATGTCTCCTTCACTTTTGCCTACTGATTCACCCCACTCATCTCCTGCCAGTAGATATTTATTTTCCAAATAAGCTGCAAGCACCCATATCGAGGAAAGCAGCTGCCCAGCTCGCCGCTCTCCCGGGGCAGGTGAGCGGAGGACGGCAGCCGACAGTGACCTCCCAGGGCCGGGCGCTCTCCAGCCTCACCCCAGCCCTGAATCCTCCTTTCCCAAGCAAAGCTCTCAGCTCTGCCGGAGGGGTGTGCCTGTCCTCGGGCAGACCCGCCGATGAGCAAGCGCCTCTGAAATGCGCCAGAACGAGAAAGGCGGATTCCGCGTTCCCAGCCGGCGCGGCCCCGGGGCTCTGCGGGCGCCGGGTCATCCTGGCGGAGCCACCTCGTGGCCCGGCCCGGGAACGGCAGCCAGGCGCCCTGCGGCCCGCGCTCCTCCTTCCCGAGGAATCGTGCTGATCCACGGGCCGTGCCCGCTCCGGCTTCCCCGCCCTGCGCCCGTTCGTGCGCCGCTCAGGGCCCGCCGCCGCTCACACCCTGCAGGTGAGCACAGAATCACAGAACAGCCTGAGCTGGAGGGGACACACACGCATCATCGAGTCCAGCCCTTAGCTCTGCACAGGACATCCCCAAGAATCACACCATGTGCCTGAGAGCGTTGCCCGAACGCTTCTGTGGTTCTGGCTCACCGTGGCTCTGGCAAGAGCAGTGCTGGTGCGAGTCCACGTTGGATGTTGTAGCTGGAACACGGAGGGGCAGGCAGAGCACAGTGGCAGAAATATCTTCTGCTGGGGTGGAAAAAGATAAAGGCTGTCCTCAGGTGAAGTACTTGGCTCGAATTAGGGAACAGCCACAGCCTGCTTGAGATGAGAGGCAGGAGAGAGCTCTCACAAGTGCCATCCTTGCAGGGTCCCTTTCTGCCGCTGTGGAGGGAGGGAAGAAAAGATGGCTTTAGAAAAGACCATTCTGGGGAAAAGAAAATTTTTATGTGAAATATGTCTTACCCTGAATACTACAAAGGTATGAAAAAATTAGTGTCTTTCTCATAGAGAGCTAGCAGTGACTCCACTGACAAATCACAGAATCGTAGAATCATCAGGGTTGGAAGGGACCTTTTAGACCATCCACTCCAACTATCAATCCAGCACTAGGACTGTAACCCCTAAACCACTCAACCAGGGCTAACCTCTAAACCACATCCAGCACCGGATACAAATGCCTCTTAAACCCCTCCTGGAATGGTGAATGCACGACCTCCCCGGGGGGGACATTGTTCCAGTGCCTGACCACCTTAACAGTGAAAATTTTTTTTCTAATATCTAATCTGGGTCTCCCCTGTCTCAGCTGAAGGCCATTTCCTCTGGTCCTCTCACTGCAGTCACAGTAGAAGAGACTGACCCCCATCTCACTACATTCTTCTTTCAGGGGATGGTAGAGAGGGATGAGGTACCCCCTGAGCCTCCTCTTCTTCAGACTAAACAACCCCAGCTCCCTCAGCCCTTCCTCACAAGACAAGTTTTCTAGACCTCTCATGAACCTTGTTGCCCTTCTCTGGACACACTCCAGCACCTCAATGTCCTTTTAAAAGTGAGGGGCCCCAAACCAAGTGCAGTACAGACACCTCAAAAATGGCTCAGTCAAAAAGGATTTAATCTGCTGAAAGGACTTGACTGAGTTGGGTGGGGGGTTTTTTGAATCTGTGGTTCATTTTTTTTTTCTAATCAGCTGGCATATGGAGGGGCTGCAAGGAATGGGGCAGGAAGAGCAGCACCTGGAGCTCCCTCCACCCTTGCTGTGTGTCTCTCCTCACAGTGGGGCCAGCGCATGAACACCTGAGCAGCCTGCGGGAAGGGAACAGAAACCAACTCGCTCCCAAGTACACCAGGGTGCTTGCAGCCCTGTTTTTTACCTAGTGAATCAAAAGGCATAAGGAAAAGGGAAATGGGGAAATCATGCCTCATGCTTTTCCAGAGCATTGCAGGCCAGTACCCTGTCAGACCTGTTTTTCAAGCACAGGAGTGTAGAAATGTCTTCCTACACACTCACAGGTCTAACACAGGAGTTCCCAGACCCCTTATCTTCAAACAGGAATGAGACTGAAGAAGCTGATTGCCCAAACTATTTTGACACTTATGTCCACCTTGGTCTTTTATTCGTCCTTAGATCCATCCTTCCATAATCAGCTAAAATGGGTATGGTCTTCCACACAGGGGACCAGATTTTATGTCTAAAAGCCATGCCTGCTGTACAGCCATGCCATTGGCCTTGAGACTCGAGGAGGAGCAGAATCTTCCTACCAGGAGCTTCAGCTTCCTATTCAGTCAGGGAGAAGGCAAAGAAATTAAGTTCCTCCTTCCTCCTCCATTTCCAATTTGCCCTGTGCAATCCAGTGTAACTAAATAAGAGCAACAGGATCTTGTTATTCCAACACATTACTCTAGAAACAAAGTGGGTCCGACATGTTCCTACCTCTGTATCAGTCTCTGCCCCTCCATTATGCTTGTGCAAGTTTTTGTGGAAGTGCTTAGTAAAGCAGTAGCTGAAGCAACCCCGCCTGAAGAAATGCTTTGACAATGAAAATACGGGGATTGTCCTCAAAAGATTTGTACCACTTGTATTGCCTCATGGAGCTGTTGGAATAAGCAGAAAGACAGCATTCTTCAGCCAGCCTTTCCAAGATGAAATGTCTGCTGCTTTCCACCATTGCTGAACCATCAGAGCCACAGGAAAAATGTTCCTTTAATTTCTGTGTGTGATACAAAGTCATGGACTTCAAGTCTCTGGGAATCCTGCAAAGCCCCATGGAGCCTTAGCCTGACACCTGCAAAATCAGCTTCCCTGCCTGAGACAGCAAGTAAGCAAAAGGCTGTGGCATACTCTGATATAGTTAAAATGGAACCTATAAAAGCACTGGAGTTAGAAAGTCCCCTGCCACCCTCTGACAAGGGGTTCTGGGTCAGATTTCTGGCTCTGAGGGGTGGTGACCCCCCTGTGCCAGCACAGCAAGCAGGCATAGGGCAGCTCTGTCAGCGTGGCGCTGTGCCCAGCTCGTCAGCTCTGCCGGGAGAGTTTCCTCACTGCCCTGGGTCATGTCTTTCTCACAAAGATTTTACAGGGATGTCATAACTATATATCCTCCCATATGCATGGTTAAGAGTTAGAGCTTTCCTAATCCTGCATAACTATTAACACGAGAGCAATTAGAGAGAAAGATCAAATAGCTTGTTATTGGAAGACCAATGAAGAACATAAAGAGCTACCAATTGGCATAAGAAATCTTGATTCCAGAATACTGGAATGAAACCCATAACCTATGGAGTGTTTACTTTATATTATATGATTTATATGCTATGGGATGTATCATTCAAATTCCACCTGTCCTGTACTGTGTGGGAACAGTATAATTCATCCTGTAGATCTCCAGGTGGAGAAGTGACATCTTGTGTGGCTGTGTAGCCTAATCCCACATTTTTATGGTCAGACTTTAGAATATTATTTTAAGTTCAGCTAAAACATTAGTTAGAGATTCTGATTTATAGCTAATTTTTTTTCATCATTGAACTGATAAAGTAAGCTATAATGAGAACTTTCTGGATGATAGATGTCATTCTTCTGAGCAGTGCTATTAGCACTTGTCCAGTTTCAGGAATATTTATTAAAGAAAAAAAAGACACACATATGGCTTGGTATAATTATGTAGCCCTTCAGAGTAAAAGAACTGTTTAAGAGAACACATATTCCTAAAGCTATGTTTATCTCCTTTTAATTCCTATTACTTTTTCCAAGTCTGTCAGCTTTACATATAATTTTGCATTTTGTCAAATGAAGTTGATAACACTAATTTCACAGAAATAAAGGCCAACATTCATAAACTACAATAACAAGCCAACACATGCCGGCATCTGTGAATAGAAAGGGGGATAGGAAAAAGGCCTTGTTTTGGTAGGCAAACAAATCTCAGTTTGCATTTCACAAGGGATTATCATTAGTCTTGAGCAAACTCGTTGTCTGTGAACATCTTACATTATTTTTGTGGACCACAGGTTTTGAAAAGCTAACTTGACTTTACAGGCATTTCTTTTCTCCCCCACGTACAAATTGGAACTGTGCCATAACTTAGCAGATAGGTTACAGTAAAAAAACCTCACACAGCTACCTAATCTGCCAGATATTTCTTTGGACCATGAATAGAAGGTTTTCCTAGTATTCCTTTACTAGCATTTACTGTTACTAGTATTTCCTTTCTTCTGTCCATTTTATTGAATTTATTCTTCACATGTTGTTGATATTTCTTTTCCCATGCTGCTATCTTCTCTTTACTTCCCTTTTTTATCATTAGATATTATTCTATGTTATCATCTTCTGAAAAGAACAAGAAGCTAATAATATTTCATGATTAGAAGTGGTCTTTGAATGGGCCTGTAATGAGGTAAAATGAGCTCACCCATCTCTAGTTGTTTTGCATACAATGTTCTCCTAATAGTGAGAAATACTTTGACAGAATCCCCTTAATTAAAACATTCAACAAACTGAGAGCCCATAGTAGCTGGCTTTGTAGGTTTTCACATCACTGTACCTTAAGCAGTTCTTAGGCTGAATTCAAGGATACATTTGTGTGATCTATGATTTCTTTAGGCCAAAGCTATTTTATACTGCCTTAGTTTTTTTTTATTTTAGTGTACTTAAACACCTTCAGAGTTACTTAATTACCCAGAATAATTTTGATTCACAATCACTGATTAATGTATGAGTTAGGTTCTTGTCCTCTTACATGAATCCTTCACCCTTAGTTTATTTTACTATAAAAAGCTTTGACAATGTTAGGGTGTGCTTCACGGGATGTGCTGTTGTTTCACCAATGAACTCCTTGTGAATAGTGCAAATATCAAAGAACTTTTTCTCAGTTGTAGGAATCAATTACCATTTCTTTTCCTTGCAAGCAACTGTGAGGTTTGCAGCTCTTTTCATAACATGGGTTTTTTTAAGAGAAGAAATGCAAAAAACTGCTGACAGAAAGTTACTTTCCCATTGAAAGTTACTACAGCTTGTCTGTGTGCAGAGAAATTTTCATTTAAAAGAAAAGTCCAGAAAAATAAGAGATGTTATAAATAAACAAACCAAACCTACTATTTCATTGTAATATCCAATCTAAAATCAAGCCAGAAACACAAGACTGCCAAATTGTATACCAGCCACTGTCAGTAAAAGCAAAAACAAGATTAGCGTATTGAGAAAGAAACACTACATTTTTGGTGTCAACCTTTCTCTAGACTTTTCTACACCTGTGACAGTTGTCCCAGAAAGGTGTGATGGACAGAGGGGAAATGGGAGAGTTGCCTGGCATAAGTGGTGCATTTGTTTGAAGTTGTAGGGCAGCAGCTTGGCTGGGTTCAAGTGAGTTCGTTGATGATACTTCTTGGAATTACTTATTCTTGGTGGTGTACTTTGATTAACTCTTTGAAAAAAATGGTGTTCAGATGTTATGAGGCAGGAACTGACAGTCATTCTGCAATAGTGTGGGAGTTTATAGTTTACTCAGCAAAAGCTTGCATGCTGGTGTATTTTAGAAATGTTGGTCACCTCAGTACTTGAGAACTCATTCTTTTTGGAGTCTCTTAGTTCTCCAGAACAGAAATTAATTGCATAGTTTCAGAGTTTGAATTTCACTTACTATTTTGTCGTATTCATAGTACCACCATTTGAACAAGGTCTCCACTGTGTAGTTGAGAATAGTTATGAACTCACATGAACCATCTGTCCCTGACCCAGCAAACTCTCCTTGTTTACTGAGCAGTGATAAATTCAAAGGACAGGGTCTTTCTCTTGATGAACTGACACAACTGGTCCAAAGTTTTCTGATGCCAAGGGAGGATCCTCACAGACCTCAAAAGTCTAGGGATCAAGCTGTAGTTTCAGACCTCCAAGAATGAAAAAGGGCAATGAAAAACAGGACTGTCATTAGTGCTGCAACCTTAATATAGCATATAAAGCTTTATAGAAGTATGGTGCAAAATCACATTTATACACATGTGTATAAACCACATTTTTACACATGTGTGTTTAGGATCAAATTTCAGTTATAGTTGCTGAAGAACTGTAATCACTGGAAAAGACATGCAGCATAATTTTAGTCTGCAAGGAATCAAAAAGCTGAGTGCAACAGCATGCATCAGAGAAGAGCTTGTCTGTTTTATGAAGAAGTGATGCGCTGTTATTAACAGCTCCGTCACAGCCTGGTCTTACCACAACCAGACTGCATCCATATCCTCATGTCTACCTGTCTCCTATGTTAGTTGGGCTGGACATGAGTTTGGTGGTGTTAAATGCACATTCCCAAAGCCTGCTCTGGGAAACTAAGGTTCCTAACATGTCTTTTCTGCTGTCTTTTGGGCATGTAGGAAGTTAATAATATTTCTCCATGATACACCCCATGCCCACATTCCTGTGTTGTCAGTTGTTAGTCAATGCAGATCATTTAGCACGATGTACTTCACCTTCCAGGAGAACATGGATCCAGCTGACCCGCTTATTTCACATTATGCTGGAAATGTCAGACAGTGTATCCATATATATCATAGGTGTTTGCCATAACAATAGGAACCAGAACAGATCTAGCTGGTTTTGCTGCTATCAGGATGATGCTGCTAGCTTGTGAAAGGCATTATGGGAAAACTCTTTGAATAATTTTTGAGGTGGATCACAACCACTGGGTTTGGAAAATGATTAGGTCATGTAGGCCAGCATTTCTCAGCATTGCAGTGGCCAGTAACATTTAATGTGGCATTGCAACATTTAATTACCAACATCTACATAAGGAAGGATTCAAACAGAAAGGACATAATAGTAAGGAAATAATCACAACTATTTGGTTTTAAATTAAAAGTGTGGTAGTGGTACAACACAAGGAAATACTTCTTTTTTCAAAAAAACACAAACGTTTGTTATCGTCTCCATTGATTTAAAGAGGCTGAGAAACTGTAGGCCCAGAAGTACTTGCAGCAAATAAAAAAAACCCCTGAACTTTCTGTATTTGTGAGGAGCTACTTAGTTGTTAGAAGTAATTGATAGTCTTCCTCTTAAAAGTAATGAACTATGTCCATATTTACATGTTCTTTTCACTGAGAAATACAAAGGCAGCATCATGTTCATGTGATTCCCTAGTTGCTGCAAGAAGTTTCAAGTGTCATCAGCAATTGATTAAATTAAGTTTCTCCAAGTTTTGCAGCTTCATTTAAAGCAATTGTACAGGTTCTTTAAATGCCAACAAATTTTTAGTTTCTTCCACAGGGAATAAATTTGGTGCTACTCCTTTCTGAAAAGTTCTTTTTCTCTTGTGCTTACCATAAACGGTTGCAGTAAAAGTACTCTACGTATAGAGTCATGTATACAATTAAAAAAAAACCCTAGAAAAAAAAGGCAGTGTAACAGCCATCTCTTCATGTCCATTATGTGCAAAAAGTATGAGCCACAAGCAGACGTTTTCATCTGTGTCAGAGGTGGCTTCTGTGTTGCTGTACATGTCATTGGTTAGGCCACTCTTAGGGGTTTTACTGTAAAATTTATCTTCCAAATGTTTGGGAAGGGCAAATAGTGATTAGATCAGTATCTTTCAGAAATGGAAACTCGGAGATAACATCAAAATTAGTCTTGATGACCAATACCTGACAACTCAGATTAAACTAAGCTTTTCTGAGAACTACATTGCAAAACAACACAAAACCGAAGGCTTTTTTTTCCTCCTTGTTCTTTTGGGTAAAAGTTATACAGAAAATATTAGTTAAAGTGCGATGAGCTGGCTATCTTGTGATTTGTTCCCAGTAACTACAGGAAAACTTTATCTGACCCTGTGGATGTGTGAGGAGAGTTGTGAAGAAACACATATTGCTTGTGCTAGAGACTGCATCCTCACTGCAGAAAGGTTAGTGAAAGTAGACTCCAGGCTCTAACCTGCCCTGCCTAGTTAATTCAGATGGTCATTTTATAAAAAGTAACCCTTGTTTTGGAGTTAAAGGGTTCAGGTGCAGAAAAAATTAGGAAGTGATGCAAGTTGTCATTAAATGATACAGAGGAGTTGGCAGGGAGCAAACTTTCTATTTCCTCCTTCCCACTCCCCACTTCACAGTTTGCCTCCCCCTGGTCATGCTGACACAACTAGATGCTGGGCTGTGAAATAAACCAGATCCCTGAAATGATCCAAGTAAAAATAGTCCTTCAGAAGTCTACAGTTGAAGTATAACTCTAGCAGAGCTCTTGGAGACCAATTTTAGTGCTTATTTTTTTTTAAATAAATAGGACAGAAATGATTAATTGCGTTATCAGAAAAACACTATTGTTAAGCATTATAAAACAGTGCATCATGCTTTTATCAATTCATAGATTTGGGTTTTTTTACAGTCAGAAGCATTATGAAGATGATTTCAAGTTCATGGAGAACAAATGAATTGAATTTTGAGTGAAAAGTAAAAATTGACACCCTAAAGTTAAAACTAGATCAGCAGGGTATCTAAAAATGCAATACTGAGTATTTTAAAAAGAGAAAGAGAGTGAGATCTAACCTTAATAACAAGAAAACATACAAGACCAAGTGTAAGGTTTTGAAAGATAAATTTACCCCACTTACATATTACTGCTGCTTGCTAAAGCTGTCTCTGCCTAGTTAAAAAAGATTGATGAAAAAATGCTAAATAATAGAAATGGAAAAGTGTGCATTTCAGACAAGAGAAACAGCAAAGAAGAGAATAAGCAGATTGCCTAGTAATAAATGTCTGTCTAAATGGTTGGCAGGGATAGCTTTTAAAACCAGTGCTCAAAGTCCTGCAAAAGAGAAGTGATGGTAGGCAATGGCACAGGTCCTTCAATAATATGGCAGTGGCATTTTGATTCCTAAATTATTTGTACAATGTGCACTGTATTGTATTACTGTTACTTTCACAAAGTACATGTGAAAATTATGCTGTTTATGCTAGAACACTTAAAGAATTGTCTGTGAAAGACAAGGTGCTCAGAAGTTAGCGGAAAAAATAATTAAAAGTGCCCTGATTGAAAGTGTAGTCTCAAAAGGGGGTTTTGGCCCTTTACCTGAATACTGCAGCTTTCTGTTTTCAGTTTGATGAGTTTCCTGGACTAGAGAGCACAGTTACAAAACACTTATTCAAGGAAATTTCATTTTGATTCCTGCAGCTTAGGAGGTCTCAGCATAATTTTCTCATCTGCTTCTCCATTTTGCTCACTTACTTGAAAAACTTTCTCTCCTCTGCTTGAGTTGAAGCAACCTTTCATCAGCATCATTCCAACCATCTCTTTCTTTCAGCTTCATCACTCACTACCAGATGGCATGGTGTAGTATTAACCTGTTTACATTTTAGATTCTCTCCTCCCACACAGTAGGTAGCTGGGACTTGTTTGGCTACAAAAAAAACAGTGGTGGGAAAATCTCCATTATTTTCTAGAGAAATTTCAGGAGGAGAGTGAAAGATTCTCTGTATTTTGCCAAGCAGAAAATAAGCTCAGATTTACTGAACCCTTTTAGATTGCACAAAGGGATTTACCTTGCTACAGCTTTGAGTAAAGGAGGAGCAGAGAAGGGCTTATCTACAATGCAATATAGTAATAAGATGCTTCACTGTTTCAGATTATGACAGTTCAGCCTTTTCTGGAACAGAAATATAACTTTTGAATGTTAGTGCCATTTCAAAATCATTTATTGCCGAGCTCTAATAATATTTTTTTCTTTAGAATGTCATTTTATTCTTTGCATATTCATTAGGGTTTTGTTCTCAGCCATAACTTCTGAGACCTAATCTAACATGAACAAAACAATATTTAAATCAAAAAAATTTTGAACTCAGATTAGAGCACTCATATCTTCTGCAAGCTCTTTGCCTTGGTGCCAGGTAATACATTTCTCCTTCTGACATGAATACGCACATGGTTTTTACTAAGCTTAGTGTGGTAGACAGACACCTTTGCAGTATTTCTTTCCCACATTCATATTTATCAAAAATCTTTTCAAAATGTGAATATAATCCTAAATGTTGGGAAGAAAACATCAGTTAAAGGGGCAATTTAAAAGGGTCAGTTTTCATTTTAGTTTACTCCTGTTTATTTCTTCTAAACGATAAATTTTAACACTTGTTATTTTTATCTAGATTCCAGGCCTTTTGTGGCCATTGTTGGGAGCAAGAAAAGAGAACAGTGAAAGACTGGATGAAAAAGATTTACAACACCTTTTCCCTCGTTAGTTACATCCATGTAATTATAGCAAAGCACTGAGTGGGTACCACTTTTCCATGCACCTGAAGCATTTTTTCCTTGACAGTGCACTGACAGTTTAGTAACACAGCCCCTACTGTGGCTGACAGTTGGTTTTGGACTAAATAATATAAAATTGAGTAGGAGACAGTGGCTATTGGCTAGTTCAGCCAAAGTCTATTTGGCAGAGTAGATTAACCTCCATGAAGCTCTGCATTATTGCACAGCTCCATTTGATGCTGGTGTCTGCAGCACAGGTTTACCCTTAGCTTGGCTACTAAGAGTAGCCAAAGGCAGCACTGTAGAAAAGCAGAAAATCACAGAGAAAGGCTTTCTTTAGCTGCAACAAAGATTACATGTGTGCCAAATATATCAATATGGCAGATGACCTGACAGAACCAGTAGTTAAAACAATTTCATCTTCTTAGGAATGTTGTTCCTGGGGTAAAAGCTCAAACCTCAGCTTACTCAGAAGAAAATTTTTCTAGAGCATCATTTCTGTAGTTAACACCTCAGGAAGGAAAAATGAGTAAATGAACCCTGTTACTTCAACATTTTTGTCTACTTCATTTAGTATTTTCCAATAGCCATTTCAATGCCATCTGAATCTGTAAATTACAGAAATGAAAAGCATTTAAGTCTGTTGATTGGGGGAAAAAGCAAATAGAATATTTCTATTGAAGAAGCCAAATATGAAGGTGATCTGAGAAATTGCATTAATGTAAGTTTTTGCCTAGAATCACAGATGAGTCTAGTCATCTCTGACTGAGAGATGAGAAAATAAACAGAAGAGTAAGGAAAAATTGAATGAAAACATGGTATAAGTCCTGCCATCTGACCTCTGCCAGCAGACCCCAATGTTGATGGGAGCTCCTATGTGAGTTTTCCAAACCAAATTTGTGCTCTTCTCATGGGTGCCAGGGCTGCAAGATTAGGGCTCTCAGGTGATCAGCACAGACCCCAGTGAGGGAGGAGATTGTCATATGTAGATATTCTTTACTTTAGACACCTAGACCAGTTGCAATTCAAGGTAATTAAAAGTAGGAGCCCAGGATTCCATTGCTTTCTCCCAAATTAAGCATCAAGTTCTTGGAATAAGTTAGAGTAGCCAAGATATAAGCCCAAGGTTGACAGGTGTAACACAGGCACGCAGGAGAGCAGTGCCCTTCTGCTGCATCAGCTGCCAGCCAGGCAGCTGACAGGAGGGTGTCTCCTGCCTTCAGGAAACTGATCCAAGAGCCTGTGCAACCCCCAGGAAGACGTAGGCACCTGAATCAGTTAATTCAGGGTGCTGAAGTTAGAGAACATGATTACAGCCCTCAGAAAGTATTTACATAGACAGGTGGCCTTGTCCATTCACCATTGCAAATACACATCCTCTCCTCAGGGTTAGTGACCTTTCTCCTGCCACCAAGACTGAGACTGGATTGTTGTGGAATGCTGGAGTCCTTTTCCCGCTGCTGACTTCTGTCCTTCTCCAGGAGGGAACTTTATTGAAGTGAGTCAATGGCAAAACTCTGCCTGATGCTGAAGCCTGCAGCTTCAGCTGTCCTTATCCAGGCTGCTGTATCTCACCTCTTCTGCTTGGCCTCTGTCTGACTGCCTGAGCAATTCACACAGGGTGGAGGTGATGTTTTTGCAGAGAGGTGGGGAAAATCCCACCCTTGAAAATAATACTAGGATGCTGAAAAGGGGGCATGTTTTGTACATGGCCTCTGGCAGGTTCAAATGTTTGATTAGAATGAGCAAAATGAGGGTTTGAAGCATGGGGCTTCATCTTCCATGTGAGTGTCCTAATATCCTCTACATTACTGACTTCTGCAGAGTTGCATTAGAACACTTGTTTCATCCTGATACAAAAAGGGAAATTTCTGAATTTTTGGCAGGATAGTAAAACCACCCAGCTACAGTCTCAAGGCATGCACCCTCTCTTCATGGGAGGTGAGCAATCACACGCCACGCTGTTCCCTCAGGTACTGGCCCAGCTCCACAGGGTGATAAAGAGGGATAATAGGTCTACAGCCCCACCTCCTTCCTTTGCCTTTTTGACATCCTGCGCCCCAAATCTGAGTGACAACAAAGGCTACCGTAGTTCTTGGGCTGCCTAGGACACCCACAAGGCAGCCTGTCAGGTCCTGCATGGATGCCAAGGCTCAGCTGGGAGCAGATCCTCCACAATATAGACAGCTTTGGAGACTCAAAAGCACTTGCTTCCTTTTCCAGCATCACCCTAGGTTATCTGAATTATTCTAGGGTCCAAAGTTTCCTTCCTACCCTGCCATTCCGCTCCTGCATCAGATATCCTCTCCTGGCCAAACCTCACCTGTTAGAGGGGCAGGAAGCGGGGGGAAATTAAGCAGTCATTGAGAAGGCTCACATAAAGCGGAAAGATAATGAGCGCTCCAGCCAGCGCTGGCAATCACGGCACAAAGTTCCCCGCGCAGCAGTGCCAATGCAGCTCGCTCCTGACTGCGGCACACCTGCTTGCTGAGCGCGGTGCTGCCCGTGCCAGGGCTGCCCGCCGCACCGACCGCCTGCCACCGCGCCGCGCTCCCGGCGAGGCGCACGGCCCCGGGGAGCCAAACCGCTCCGACCGCTCCGCTTTTAAACGCAAAGAGCCACGTTCAGGCCTGCAGCTCTCAGTGCTGATGTAGGAACGCATCCTTTGCATCCTTACCACCTGTATACGTGCCATATACCAAACCAGGAAGTCACACTTTTCTGTCCGTAGAATCCTCTACGTGATTTACAGAACATCACCGAGCACATTTTGAAAGAATTCAGTGCTGAGAAATGATTTTCAGTGAATCTTTTATTAATCTACACGTGCCAAATCATATCTGCAGGGGAAAAAGAAGATTCTAAAGGAAGCCCAAACAAAAATAATAGAACAATTATTGCTTGAATATTCTGAGTGCCTATAAATTATAAGTCTATTCAGCTCTGTGACAATTTATGTTTTCATTTATGAAACCATTCTTGTTATTAACTTTCAAAGGAAAGTAGGAATACACCAAGCAGGCAAATCATTTTAAACCATGTCTTGAAAACCTAGGGTTATGGCACACGGGACACGTTTATTACCACTGTTTTAGAGCACATGATAAGTTTAAAATGGGGCCCTATTTCAAACAGCAGGGGTTGGTTAGGACAAGGCAACTTACCATGACCGCAGTTTCTAATGTAAAAGTGTCAATGTGCTTGGTATATTCATAATGTGTTTATTCTCATTACAGTTTTCAATTTGTCAGTGTTTTACTGGCATGCAACCACAGAGCACAGACAGCTATTGCTGGTTAACCTTGTTATTGCAGACAAGTTACAAGTCCTGACAAGAGTCTGATAACTGTGCCTACTTATTTTAAGCCATGCATGAGGAAAGGGTAGGAGGTTCAAAGTAAGTTATGTTTTCCTGTGTGAGTCCCCATATGATCACTCAAAGTTACTGTAAATATAAAAGCAGAAGTGCCTGATTGCCATTTTGTCATTATGACATTAGGCAAGAAGGTAATCAAAAGACAGACTCAAACATGAGGCTGAAGTTACAAAAGTGGTAAACACTGAAGCCTCAATCCACTAAAGCAAATGTATGGATTTAGTCACCTGTGCAGGTCTTTGCAGGATGGAGAACTCATTCACTTGCAGATAATCTGTCCTGGAATCTCTATCCCAGAAGAAACAGTGAACAAACAGGTAAAGAGTGGAGATTACTGTTTCTTATGGAAAAAATATGCTTTTCTCCTCCTCCTCCTTTTCCTCTTGACATATTTACCACTTATTCATCTGTCTCAGCACCTTTTTGTATCCTGATGTAGACTTCGTAAATTTGCTGGGTCAGAATAATCTCTTTTCCTATTAATTTAACAAAACAAAAACAACTTTTAAAAAAGCGCATGATCTAGCTCTGATCTTTGACTGAGGCCACATATCACTGTTGGAATGTAAATATGACCTTACTAGTTGACCAAATGCTCCACAGCAGTTAAAAAATAAATATAGAGTCATGGAGGGGAAGAAAAAGAAAAAAAAAAACAGTTTAGTGAATTCCTGGGTGCAGTTTCACAGATCATGGTAAATCAGATAACACTCTTACAGTTTCCCAAAAAGAGACAAGTAAATAAAATATTTTTAATTTTCAGAGACACTGGTCATGCACTGTTCTTTAAAACTGAGGATCATGGATGTGCAGCCCTACAATTAAAGGATTTACTTCCTATTTACATTTTGTCATCTAAATTAGAAAGCCACCAAGGACTGCTGGGGGAAAAAAGGAACAAAAAATATAAGAAAAGGCAAAAAAAAAAAACCATCAGGAGAAGTCATCAATCTCTTACAAGCATCTGCCAGTGGCCATTTGCACATCACTTCTGATTGTTGTCCTGCTGTGGAGAGAAGTGGTGCTGCCCTGTGCATACCTTTGGTTTCAGCAGAACTTCCTTATCATTAAGGTCTATTAGAGTTCATTAGTGTCCTGCAGCATGAGCAGCCAACATATGGGAGGGAGACAGAGTAGAGAGAGCCAGGATTCTGCTCCCAAACAGCTTCTGATGCCACTTGGAAGCCCTGCTTCTTCAGTCTAGGAACATGCTGCCTCTGGAAAGGAAGTATC
This sequence comes from Drymodes brunneopygia, assembly GCA_013400955.1. Taxonomy (NCBI): domain Eukaryota; kingdom Metazoa; phylum Chordata; class Aves; order Passeriformes; family Petroicidae; genus Drymodes; species Drymodes brunneopygia. The sequence continues at coordinate 1,108,010 of VZTZ01039767.1, read as the reverse complement.
TTACACACATAGCATTCTTTCAGTGGAGACCCATTTTACCAGCAAATTAAAAAAAAAAAAAAAAAAA
>VZTZ01039767.1:1088093-1107918 GCA_013400955.1 Drymodes brunneopygia | reverse complement strand
AAAAGCTAAACTCAAAGAGCTGTGGAGCTGCTGTAAAATCAAATTTAAGAAAACCTTTTTCTGATTCATCTTTTAATGTTCCTTCAAATTAGATGGAGAGGAGAGATAGTTACGTGCTTCACCCTCACCCTTCTCCACCCTATCATTTAACCACAGAAAAGACTGATTTATAACAACAGTAACTTCTGTACTATCAGACATCTACAAGTTTTTCAGTCTGCAATTTTACCTCACATGAATAGACACTGCAGACTTAACACGCTTCAAAAAGTTAGAACCATTTAATGAACTACTACTAATGTGACTACACTTCTGAGGACATGCAGTTCTTTCAAATGTGTTTCCAAGTGAAGTAGCACTTCTGAGATTTATTATAACACATATATTTTTTTCTCTGAAAATTCAGGGCTCAGCTAGTTGCAAAGCCGAGAGTGGTGTGTACAGACATCTCCCTGTTAGCTCTGGACTGGACCATTTTCAAGAGAGATGGCTTTAAGTAGAATTGTGTTTAAATTATTCTAAAGTATTTGAAAACTGGTTATTTTCTTCTTTGATATCTGTTTTGATCCAAGCTTGGTTTAAAGAAAAACCAAAATAAATTAAATGCAAAACTGTCCATTTCTGCATTTGTTGTTTTGCAGTCTTACGAATGTTCTGCATTAGGATACTCCGAGTAGAAATTTCCCACATCATTTCACAAAGCTTCAAGATGGAACACCTATTCTTCTGATAAAATGTTTGTTTAGAGAAACCTCCCAAGCTCCCCGGTGCCAGTTTTGCTACCTTGGTAAATATTTATAAATGAGTCACAAGCCTCTGAACAAAACCTTTGGATTGGAAGCCTGACTGAAGCACTGATATTAGTACCTATATTCATATTTCACATGCTGACCTTGTATCTGCCACTTTTATGGGAAAATCAAATGCTTTTCATTATTACAATTCAATTTCTGTCTTATATTTCAAGCCACATCTAAATTCTACTCCTTGAGGCTCATGATGGTGAGTTTCTTTATGAATCACACAGTTGTCAGCACCATGAGTCTTGGGTGAAGTTAACACACCTGATGAAGCTAAACCATGAGGGACATTTTCTTGGGTCTGTGAGAGTGAAATGGCACATTTAAATCGATTTTATTTATATCCAGCGCATAAAAAAAGCTTATTTTTATACTCTCATACACCTTGGTATCAGGAGGTGAAACATCAAGCATAATAAGGAATAAAGGGGGCCACAGACATTCCACCAAAACAAACATAGTCTTTTGTACATGAGATGCCATGCCAGGGTTTATCCCATTTTTAGCTCTGTGGCTGGCAGTCCATAGGGACTGTGGTGTCTCCACACAGCTATGCTGCAGAGCCTGCCCATGTGGCTCTCATTGGACCAGTAGATTCACATGGCAACATACTGTTTTGGAAAAACAGCGGAGTTAAATTAAGGTTGTTTGTTTGGGTTTGTTGTTTTTTTTTTTTAAATTAAGTGCCAAGGAGAACTTAAGAATGATATGAGGTGTGTAGGTCCATCACCAAGGGATTCCTGGCCACCATTTCTGTCCAGTCATTTGCAACTTGGAAAAGCCAGGCCGAGTTTTCTGAGCCAGTTTCATCTCAGGATCAAAACAGAAATCAGACCAACAAGGTTCTCTGAAATTAAAGAAAAAAAAAGAAAAAAAGGAATATAATCTCAGTTGCAATCCTCATACTGATCTTCATGAGGCCAAGATCATTCCATCTACACCAACCACAACCCCTCTGATGCAACTGGAGACCCAGAGATGTCAGGCTTTGCATGTCTCTGTAAAAGAATGTTGGGGACATGAATCCCAGTGAGCCTCCTACAGAAATGCAGGGAATGTGCTGAAAGGAAAAGACCTTTCTTTCAGTCATGCAAAGTAAAACCACAAGCCGTATTTTCTTGAAGGTCTCTGGTCTACCTGGACCTTTCAGGTGTTGGAATGATATACGTCCTGATCTATAGCAGAACAAAATGAAAAAAGCTTTAAAACAAAGAAAAGGATTTACTAATTTTTTTCCCCAATGCTTTAGATTTGGAAAGATGTAACAAAGAAACCCTAAAGACAAGGGGAAACAAGACAAGGGAGTTCATGGCTAAATAATTAACATTCTTACTTTTACAGTCACAATGGCTGATGGGCTGAGGGCAGGCTGCTCATTAAATGGGAGGCATATGGGACACGATGGAGAAGGGTTCTTCACTACTGTGAAGAACACAGTAATACAAGTGTTACAGAGTAAAAAGGAGACTTATATTTCCATCAGTGTGCGACCTGCTTGACATGGTTTTAAACAGCACTACTCTTACTTAAAATGTGTTAAAACACAGTAATTAGCCTGAATTGTAGCATAGCTCATTTTTCTAGTGCTAATTATCAGGATTGCAGGAAGGAAAACTATGAAGACCATAACCTAAGTGCAAGCCAATATGGGAATACCTCCATGTTTGTGGACAGACCACAAAGGCATTAACTGGGACATTTCTCATGGTGTTCGAAAGAGTAACAAGATTATCCTCAGCAATATCCCAGTTAAGAAAGTGTGCAGGAACAGGCTGATTATCAGAAACAGCACAAATATTTTATTTTCCTGCCTGAAAATTGTTGAAAGCAATAGGAGCAAGTATTTGGTGCCAAAAAAATACAAATATTATCACTCCAGTATGGGATTCATGAGCCAGCTCTCAAATTTGAGTCCAAACATTACTGACAATTCTTTAAAAAAAGTTCAGTAACATGTTTTTTAAAAATTGAAATGTTTCTGCTTTTACTGTTTTCATCCAGATCACAAAGTAGAAGTATCAGAACATGTAGAGAAAGGTCTGGCAGTCCTGCTGAGCAAGATGAAAACACAAGAAGAGCTAGAAGACGCACAAAAACAAACAACCCCTCCCAACAGTTTTTTTTTGTGCATCTTTTTTTTCCCCTATTTCTCCAAACAAGAAATTAGGAGAAGTGTTTGTATATAGAGGATAATATCCCTACATTATTTCAAGTATTTGTCTCAATACTGATTATTTATTAGAATGTTATTTATTCATACTTGCCAAGGGTGTTCTCTCAAACAGACTGAAATCAAAGGGACATTAAAGCAAATTCCCCTGCTTCACCCCATTTTCTGGGACAGCTGTAGAGAGCTGTGAGACCCTGTGGTGGCAGAGGACAAGCCAGTCCCTGGTGGTGCCTGCATCCACTGGGTGGCTGCAGAGGCAAGCAAGGGTCCCAGGAGGTTGCACAAACATCTTGTACAGGAACCACAGAGATGCACATCCCAAATGTGCGTGTTGCTGAGCCCTGGACTTGCTGAGGTGGACAGACAGCAGCTTGTCACCATGGTCCGCAGAGAGGAGGGACAGAGGGAGATGCCTGAGCAGTTCCCAGGGTGAGATCCGAGAGGAGCAGGGACTGGGGCTCTGGAGGCAGACTCAGGCACAGGTGTCCACCACCAGAGTGCCGGAGGTAGGGTCACCTCGCCAGCGTGGGTCCAGATGGCACTGCACATGGCTCTGCTCTTGCCGAAGCCGTGTCTACTGAGGCAGCACCTAAGGTCACAGCAAGGCTTGGCAGAGACCTTGCAGAGCTCCCTCTCCCCCCACAGTTGCTTGGATTTGGAAGGCCAGTGGGTTTGCAAACGACAAGCTGCTCTCCCCTGAGCTGGGGAGCTACCTGGTGACCTTCCAGAAGACAGTGCCTACCAGCCTTTGCCCTGGCATGAGCAACTTGCCTGCTCCAGGAAAAATAAATAAAAAGCAAAGCAAAACATTATGGTGCTTCTCCACCTATCCCAAAATTACAGGCAGAGGGTCAGTCATTCCTTACCTAGGAGACCACTGCAGCATTATTTGGCTTGTGATAGGTACCCAGAGCAGCTGAGAATATTGGATCTGGGCCCAGAGGGAGCAGCTCTCACCAGCCAGGTGCTGTTTACCAGGCATGGAGTTAAAACTGGTGCTTGTCAAGGTGCCTTGGATGGTAGATATGGTGCCTGATCAACTGTTTTTGATGTTCTCCCCAGAACTAGTACTTTTGGATCTAGGTGGGATAATTGTGCTCTTCCTCCCTGCCTTCTCCAACCCCGTGAGTGGCCACATACTGCAGCTTATGTGCATATTGGTGGGACCTTCACATGGGATCAAGTGTGAGGATGGCTTTGCCAGGGATACAACAGTGACCGTGGGAGTGGGGACAAGTCCAATGACATGTCTCACATAGTGTGTGCCCCAGGGGCAGGAGCCAGAACCAATAGTTAAAGATACCTTGAGATTGACAAAAACTTCTGCCCAGAACCACAAACTCCAGGAGTCTTCTGCCCTACATATAGTTTTAATGGATTTTTTTAAAAATTCAAAGAGCATGAAAACATGACCTAAATATGAGTACAGTTACAACTATACATCACTCAAGCTGAAGCAAGAGTACTGTGCTGGACTGTACTGTGCACCTCAGTAAAGTATTAATATAATAGATGGTGTACTGACGTAGCTTATAAAACATTCTTCATTCTCACCCTTCTGATTTGGTGTTGAGGCACATGCCACAGGTTGAGCATTTCAGCTCATTTAAGGAGTTGTGACCCAGCACCATACCATGGCTACTGTATTCCAAAAGACTGAACATTGCTGTTAATCACAGCTTCCCAGCAGATCCAGGGAGGGAATACCATAAAATTGTTTAGTAAACAGTGCATCTGCTTTGAATAAAGATGAAAGCCCAATTTGAAATATTTGAAAGTAATTTTTAAAGAAAAAAGAAAAGGCATAAATTCTTATTGCATGTTTCCACAAAATCCTTTTCTGCTGCTATTATGGTGCACCTTCCTGGAATAAATGTGTGGTTTACAGCATCTACATTACAATGTGTAACTTCTAGCATTCACTCACTTGATGCAGTAACACACACTGAGACACTTTTTTTTCTCCTCGATCTTCTTTTGGATATGATTTCTTAAGGCTTGTCTACTCAGGGAAAGTTAAGCAGCATAGCTATTCCAGGATAACTACACTGTGATGGCTCCCTGTGGACACTTCATTGCAATAAAAAAAAAGACTTTATTTGGGAATAATTCCATGTATTGTGAGTAGCAGAATAATTATTCTAAAATAAAAACTAGCCTAATTCCAAGATAAAGTATATATACCCATGCAAGAGGTTTTGTCTGTTTGTTGGGGTTTTGTTTTTTTACCCCAGAATATGAATTCTGTACAAGAGTAGCTAGAACACTTTCTTTTCCCCCTAGAATAGTAGGTAGTCCATTTTCCCTTATGGATAAGGTTATGATATTGAGTTAAATAAAATATCTGTCACCTGGGTTCTTTTTAGTTTGAAATGTAGTTTTTCTCAGTCCAAAATATTTGTGTTGGCAGCCAGTAACAGGCTGATGCGCCTTTCCTTGACAAGGATTTTCCATTCCTTGGTAACAGAAGGACTTGTCCTCCCCAGCATATTCTTTAGATAGGAAATCTGTAGCTGGAAGCCAAAGTGTTGCAAATTTTATTTTGTGGGATCATGCTGGAAATTATCTTCTTTTTTTGTATATCTCTAGCAAAAAGAACAATTGTCTCTGGCCCATAAATCCAGAAGAATCATATTGTGACTGGCAAACCCTTATCTAACTGTGTTTTGTCTCTCTCCCTAAATGCAACTGGCTATTTATTTTAAGCAATTAGGTAACAGGCAAAGATTTGAGAAGGCCTTGATGCTTTGCCTGTTAAGCAAAGCTGAAATAGCTCTCCACCTGGCCAAGACACCAGCCAACCACAGGCATCTCTCCTGGTCTTGTAGCACTGATCTTTCTCCAAGTTCACTCAGGCATTTCCTACCTCCTGTATTTATGACCTCTCATGCCTTTGTATTTTAACTGGTTCTGCTCTCAGGCTGTGGGTGGAGAGAAATGTGTAAAACCACCTGCCCATGATGATGTGTTTCCATTCAGCTTCAGGAAAAAAAGGTTTATTCAGTCATTAAAAACTCTTTTTTGTCTTTAGATGTGCCTAAGCGCTTCTAGCAGAGCATAAGACATGCAAACAAATCCATTCCTCATCCATCTTGCTGGCCCACCTTTCCCTTTTAAAGCCATGTCATTGTGTAATTTTGGTGGAAGGTGATCTTCAGGGTTCTTAGTCCTTTCATAACTTAGCCTTTCATTTCCCTTCTTACCCTTTAGCATTTTTAAGAAGATCAGGCAGCAAGGGCTGTTTCAGCTACAGAATGTGTTCATGATGCTAATAGTGTTTTAATACACAGGCCAATGGAGATATTTAAAGCATCCCATCAACCATAAGGAGTTAAAATCAACTGTCTTCAATATGAATCAGTTTTATGTGCAGATGAATTGCCAGGCAAAGAGCAAACTGCAAATGTTGCTCCTGATTCTGTGTACACCAGCATTTTTGGTAATTTTTAAACATTCTATATTATCTTTTAAACAACAGATGGTGTTAATAAAATTATAAACCACACCCCATAAAATACCAAACAGCAATAGCATTTTCCACGGAAATAATACAAGGTATAATATTTCTGCATTTATGAAAAGCTGAGCCTGAAAAACATTCAGGTTGCAAAAGATAAGACCCAAAATACTCCTTTTCATTTCTTGTTAATGCAGCTTCAGCATTTTAATTAGTATCAATTACTGCGAATGGAGTTTTTGATGTGTTTTAACTTGTTCAAAAGTTTCAAAAAAGAAAGTTTTTATTTGTTTGGTATTAGTCTCACTGCAAGTTCAGATGTGCAATGTGTAAAAAAAAAAGGATCTGCTTTAAGAAATGGAGTTTGCTTTTAATCACTTAAACTGAAAGAGATGGATGACATGTTAAGTTTTCTGTGAGCTCTGAGTATTAAATTACTTAATAAAAGAAAAGTAAAATTTGGCAGTGCAGAGTAAGTAATCAGAAAATAATGAAAACACTCTTAAATAGGTGACAAGTCAAAGCTCTATCTAAAACGCCAATTCATATTCCAGGAAATCTCACATTAACTTTGATCGAAGCAAGAGCTTTTGGTACTTCCACAGATGGAAAAAATACAGACTAGTTAATGCAGAGATCTTTATTCGATGGACATTTTTCAAGTTTATAAACACACTGACTTTCTCCTTCAGACTAAACTTGCGGTCTGAATATCACTCCAGGAGAACACTACAGTAGTTTCTCAGCTACAGTATGGAGACATATGGACCAAACAAGTGTCTTCTATACACGCAGGAGAATGCCACCAGGCCTGTCATCACTTGGGTCATTCAGCACTTCCTCTGTCTATTTTGAGCCCAGCCTGCTGCCGAATCACACTATGCTGAAGGGAGAATCTGTTTCTTCTCTCCTCCATCTATCTTTCTGATATTCACAAGGCAGTTCTCTTTCCCCCAGAAGCCCAGCAGTCACGGCAATTCAGCTACTGATCTTAAAGAAATGAAAGTGGAGAGTGTTTGTTAGAGAGCTGGGCAAGGAATCTGGTAGTGAGGATCTGAGCATAGCTAGACTGCAGTACAACGTACTGTGAACCCAGTCAGACTCTGCGCTTAATTATGGAAAGTAGTGATTATGCAGGATGAAAGTCTTGTCTCAGCCAACTGCTGCCAGGTCTACCTGTCTTAAGGTGTTCCAGCAAGGTGTGTGGCTGAATCCTTGTAGCTCCACCCTCCTTTTGCAGTCTCCTGTGGCATGTGTGCATCTTCATTTTATAGTCTTCAGGGCTAGTCCTCTGAGTGCAGTTTGTATGAGTCAAGAGACTCACGCTGGCGTTACTGAGATCAGAATCTAGCCATTTGTATGTCTGAGCACATATTCTCCTTGAAACAAGTTTGTGGTAGTGTATTCAGGAATGTTTCGCACTCAGGTTCAGATCTGGTTCCAGCTGGAGTTCCCTTGTAATGTTCCAAACCTCATTAAGTTAATGAGAGTTTTTTTCCAGCAATTCCAACGGGATTCCCTGTTTCTGTGCCCACATCCTCAGCTCAGCTGCGCACTCAGGAAGCCAGGGTGAGTGCTGGGAACAAGAGGTCACACTCCATCCTTGGCTGCTCCCTTCACAGCAGGACACTGGGCAGGGAGGTGAGGCAGACAAGTAGCCACTCTTGCCTGCCTCCCTCATGCCTTGCCTTCCCCTGCTCCCCAGTTTTTTCTGTTTATTGGGATGGTCAGAGACTTGAATTTAGGAATGGAGGGATAGGGCATTTGCACAAGCAGAAGAAAAATTAAACATGAATTCTGTGGGGAGTGCACACTGACATTACAGTGATGGGCAATGGTGTGACCCCCACCTACAGGTCAAGTTCAATCATTTAACACATGCTTTCTTCCTTTCCAACTATATTATCAAATTGCCCTGTCACACCTGGCTGCCTTGTTGACCATCCCAAAATAAAAGAGACTGCAGACAGAAGAGCTTGCCCTCAGATGAACTGGGATGGCTGGAAACCTTGCACAGCAGGTGACAAAGCTGACATTTTCATGGAAAGAAGACTGGAGCAATCAGGACAGTCAAACCAGTACCTTTAATGAGAACTAGATTCACCCACACAAACAAGTTGAATGGACTCAGAGATACGTATCTTCTCATATCCAAATCATGTACTTCCTATTAGCACTACAATTATTATACAGACTCACTAAGAGAAGACAATCTTCCTAAATATTTATTTAGTGTTGATAGAATTGCTTACAAAACCTCTCTCTCATTCTGAGAATCTCTTACAAGACTCCCTTGTTCCCAAGTTCATTATTGCTACTTATATTATTACTGTAAATCTTTCTAATGCCTCAAATGCTTGGCTCAGAAGAACATTTTTATAATGAGGGTGGGGCAATGCAAAACTTTTCCTCTCCTAATTCATTGCTAAATTGTATTTGCAAGTTCAAATGCCAGAGTGATGAAATCACAATATTATTCATTGGATTTTGTTTGATTATTTGGTAGTGTCATAGGGAACGTATCTATAAAACAACATGAAAAGCAAAGCAACAGAGCTGTAGGGGTTTTCCGGAATTTCTCTTCCGCACACATCAATTTTGCTGGATGACTGTCCTGAAAGATTTATGCTTTGTGTTTTGAGGGCCAGGTTTTAAATGGCTTCACAGAATAAAAATATTAAAATTTAAATGCAACTTTAAAAATGTGTGTTGGACCTTTGGGCCTTCTGAAGAGGTCAAGTTCAAGACACTTATAAAAAGACCATTCCCAGAGAGACTGCATGGGAAAGCCTATTAACATTACTGCTTTCCCTTTATTTCCCCTTTGATCATAAAATAAGGTTATGGGTGGCAAAAGCTGTAATGGTGGGAAGATCCCAAATAGGATAGTATGATTTAATCTACTGAATTTAAAAAAAACCCAAATTACCGCAACAATATGGTGGGTTACCAAGCAAGAGTATGACTACAAAATACCTTACTAAGAAGAAACAAAAACAAAAACAAAAACAAAAAATGGGGAAAAAAGCCCTGTATAACTCCAGAGTAGGAATGAAGTTTGCTTTCTTTTAAAAGAAAAGGAAGAAGAGAATTTTCATTATACTCCTTCTTTAATTAAGTTTTATTTTGTCCATATGACAAAAAACATAGCTACTATTTAAAGTGTTCCAAAATATTGACTAAAAATAAACAAGGTCTGCATCTGGCTTAGAAAATACCAAAGGAAAATTATCTGTTTAGGCCAGGGACATGACTCAAAACCTCCATATTCCATACAGAGGATATCAAAGCCCTCTTTTTCCTACTTCTGCAGGTCTAATAGTGACAGTGAGTGATTTAGGGGAAGACAGGGAGAATCTACAAGTCTACATGAGCAGTTCTGAGCTCATTTTGATCCAAACAAACTGGCTTTGGACTGTTACATATATTTTATATTAAAAGCTGGGGGCTTTTCATCAATTTTACTGTGCGAGGTCAAATGTAGAAAACATACTCTATGAACTTTATAAATTCTTCCATTGCTGCTAAGGCCATTTTTTACTATGTGGGTATCAAAAAGTCCCTAGTGCAAAACAGACTTAAAGTCATTGATTTTAAATAGTCCCATCTAAATAAAAGCAAAATTTAGCTCTGCCCACCTCTAGCATAAAACTCTGCTACTGTCATGAATATCTTAAATGTAATCTTTTTTCTTTTAATTAACATTCTAAAGAGAAGAGGAAGTTGGAAATCCAGATAAATCTGTTATGAGTCAATTAAGGAGCTGGGATTAGCATATGCAATCAAGATGGGTGCAGCAAGATTTCATGGAAGAGTTCATGAGGAAGCAACCAGGATGTATCATTTGCATGGGCAGCCTCCTTGGTTTGTGTTCTGCTCAACCTCTGTATTGTTGACTTGACTCACTGCATAAATATTGCCAAGCAGTAGCAAACCACGATTTCATTTTCCTGCTTGCACAGATGCAACTTACCTTGGCATGTGGTTTTAAAAGAGACAATTCATGTGAACTATGAGCAACTGTAGTGATCCTTTTCTTCTTTCTGTAGATGTTCTTTTTAATAAAATCTCTTCCTAAAGCTCAGATTTTTTAGTATCATCACCAGATATTGTGAACTGTCCTACTCCTTCCTTGATCTGATAAATGATATTGAATACCTCTCTGGGACTAAAGTGGGATACTTCACACATGGGCCACCTCAGCAATGGAAGCCTTTAACAGGGTGTGACTGATTAGCAATATAAAAGGAATTGATGAACTCAGAGTTACTATCAGTCAAACACTGATATTCTAAAGCCAATGTCCAATCTACAAGAGAATGAAGCACTTTGTTTTACTTTTTCTTTCTTTTTCTTTTTCTTTTTCTTCTTTTTCTTTTTCTTTTTCTTTTTCTTTTTCTTTCTTTTTCTTTTTTCTTTTTCTTTTTCTTTTTTCTTTTTCTTTTTCTTTTTCTTTTTCTTTTTCTTTTTCTTTTTCTTTTTCTTTTTCTTTTCCTTTTCGTTTTTCGTTTTCCGTTTTCGTTTTCGTTTTTGTTTTCTTTCTTTTTTCTTTGTTTTTCTTTTTTTTTTGTAGTGAAGCAAAAAGTACATGAGATTTATGGTTCAGAGCTTGAAATCTTTTGCATTTTTAGCTGATGATTCTAGAGTTTGGTCATCGTGGAACATCTGTCTATCTATCTATCTATCTGTCCATGGTTTACCTTTTCTACAAATACACTGAAAACATGAGTATCCTGGGACAAAAAGCAAATATTTTCCTAGCTTCAGCTTTCACAGAAAGAAGATTTCAAGCGTTTTAAAATGTGATACTCAACAGTAATAAAAATAATTAAATATATATGTGTGATCTCAATTGTTTTGAAAAAAGCTGTCCATAACACTGCAGAACAATACAAATTTAGCACAGCTGCTGAAAGACAGTCAATACTGAACTCATTTTCAACATATGGTGTGATTTTTGCTTAGATCTACAGATTGAGGGAGTTTGATGAAAACCAAACAACCGTTCATAAATCTCAAGCCTCAGTTACCATGGTTCACAGGAAGCCATGCACCTAATGCCAGTTAAGAAAACTATTTGTTTAGCAATGACTAGAACAAGACTATAGAACATGAAATAAGAAAACTGAATTTCAGCCACCTGAAGCAGTGTTAGAAGATCATGTCTCCTTTTGCTGATTTCACATTCAGTAGTTATGACAGGCTTTGCACAACACTGCTTTCCCTCGTATCGACCAAGACTGATGTTGATACTGGTGTAACACAAGATTTTATCCCTTCAGATTCAACAAAGAAAACTATACTACATCACCAATGTAGTTTCCTAATTTGAAGTTTTTGAAAAAAAATACAATACTGAGGGGTTTGTGGGTTTTTTAAACATGCTGCACAATGAAGGATGGCAAGGCCCTAACAGTGAAGACTGACCACTGTAATCATGGCAAACACAAGCCTTTATTCTAGGACAGAAACTTCAAAGTATCAAAACAAACACATCTACTGGATCTCCTTTTGTCTTACTGAATCATCATAGTCAAGCTAAAAAGAAAAAAAGAAGAGTAAGGAACCCTGCAATTCAGAAATGCTCTACATGGACTACATTTTTAGATGGTGTAAATACATTAGAATATATCAATGTATATGAACAAATTAGGGTAAAAAGGTATGTTCCAGAGACTTCTCAATGTGTGCACACTATTAAAATCTGTCTGAGATCTGTTTGGCAAAAGCAACAATTATATTTCTTATTAAAGAATATGCAATTACAGCCCTCTTAGCACTTCCTGCTTCCTTCAACAATGAAGACCTGTCTGCACTGCAGATTATAAAGTCCTCCGCTGTTTCACTAGGTCACCAGACTAAACAGACCAATCCACTTTCACGGCAATTCATTCCATATTTTCTCTTTTGGGCCAACTTCTTTTATAATAAAACTGGGCCTAGCTGGAGATTTACAGGACTGCCACCGCAGGAGAATTAGCCCCTGCAAAATAGCATAGAATGCTGTTTAAACTTAAACACCAAAAACTTTTGTCAAGTCCCTAGTGTATTTGTTCTCATATCTATTATCTTTAAATTCTTCATCAGACATTGCAAAATATGATCTTCAGGCTTCTCACGCTTCCACAAAAGTTACCACTGCCATAGAGCTGGTGCAAATGCTTTGTACACTAAACCATTATTTTAGTTCACGGCATTTGTCTGTCATCAGAAAAACCAGAAAGTCTGCAGTTCAGATTTCTCAGGATCATAAATGGTTTGATTAAACTGCAGATGTTAATTAAGACCCAAATCTGTATCTTCATGCATAGCCAGAATAACCAGCTTGTTAGCTAGGAAAAGCCCAAGATATTTAGAATATTCCATATTGTAGGATGTAGATCACAAGTGGAAGGGTTCCAGGGCAGCTTTGTAACCTACTCTTCAGTTGTATCAAGCAGGTTTGGGGAAGGAAACACACACAAGGCAGACTGTCTGAACTGTGCCCATACATTCTATATGTGGCAAAAGCAGTCAGTTATGCCATGGCAGAGAAAATCCGTGCAATGGACTGCTGTCAAGTTTTTACATTTTTTTTGAGGAATATATTGTCCCCTGATTTTGGAAGTTTTCAAGTAGGCATGATGAAATTATTTTGAAAGAAGAAATAAGCATCTTTAAACATCATTATACTTTTCCTAGAAAAGGCCAAAATTTTAGTGTGTATTTCCATTTTAATTTAGATAAATTCCATAAAAATATAAATCTAACTTTGCATCCCACAGGACTCAAAACCAATGAGTGTCTAGCCATGTTAGCCATTAGAGCTTCTAATGGGAAACACTTACAGTGAGAATTTTCATTATAAATAATATGCAATCCAACAGTTTCCTGTGCTGTCCTTTGTGATGCAAAATAAAAATGGACCAGAAAATGTACTGAGAGAACAGTTTCCAGCAGATATTAACAGTATTACTGTTAATATGGAATAAACTGTTATGAATAATTAGATACTGATTTATATGGTTTATGGCCTAATCCTATAAAGGATCCTGGTGCTCTGACACTGAATTTTTTGTCCCATGGTTCCCTGCCAGGTATCCAGAATCATGTTTTGAAAGCATGACTTTCCTGCAGCATACAAGGAGAGACACCTGGGTGGCCAGGAAAACAGCCAGCACAGCATTTCTGGACCTCAACATAAGACAACTGGAGTTAACCAGGGGAAAAATGAGGTTTGTCCCAAATCTACAATCCTGCCTCCTTCTAAAGCCAAGGCTGTACCTGAGGGTTACCTCTAAAGACAGGACTCTACCCAAGGCTGTCTGAGAGATGCTTCCATCCACTCAATATCTACACCCTCGTTCTTTTTATGAAAATAGGTTCCTGTGATCTTTCCTTCAAAACTTATGTTTTATTAAAACATAGCTGGAGGAGAAGCTGGCTTCCCATCTCCCTCTATATAGCAACTCTGTGATTAGAGCACTAATGCAATTATGGGATTCATCTCTGCTGCCCTGAAAGGTCCCAATTTACAACTCCTCTCACCCCAGGGAGGACTCAGACCACCAGGCTGATGGTTATTTTAGAAGAGGCAGTCTCGACCCTTCTGCTGAAACAGTGCCCTTGAGCACAAACGAATTCAAGATTCCTTAGATCATAATCTTATGTTTAGGTTATTCCCAGGGCTGGGGCATACACTGAGTTTTCTCTGGATTATTTCTGTCTTCACTATGTTAAATTGTTGTGAAATACATACAACATTGCCCTAAAAAAATTAAAAACAAAAATAAGAGTAAAAATAAAAATAGTCCTGGGAATAAGTCCCATTATTACCAGAGTGACTCTGCCACATTTTGTCAAGAATGCAGTCATGTCAGGGAGTCTGGGCACACTCCAGGAGTAACCAGGAGGCCCAGCTGACCAAGACACTCTAAAAGAAGAATATTGCAGGTCTAGAGGACTTGGGTGGGCATGAACAGTCCTGAATGCCCACTTAGGAGTCCCAGGTGGAAAAAGAACTAACTGTAAGGCAAACCTAGTGCTTTGAGGTTTAGGCATCTTCTCAGCAGAGGTTTTGTGAATCACAGCTGTTTGTTCACATGTTTAAATTCCACCCAATTCCCACATTTCACACCATCCAGATCCTCTTATTGACCGAAACCCAAGTATTGACAGAGACATCTTCATGCTCACCAAAATATCTTTTTATTTAGGAAAAAAACAGCAGCAGTTACTGAAGACAGTTAGCATTGTAAGCATTGAATGGTTACCTTCACAGCATAATGCCTGTCATAGCTCATATGACAGACTGATTATTCAAAGTCTGATGCACCTATGGTTGGGAATCATATTGCAAGGCTTAGGGCTTGACACTAAAACTGCCCTGTCTGTCCCCAGGAAGAATTATGATAAATCCTATTTTTGCTTCACAATATTCCCAAGGTGAAAATATAATTTTGCAGAAGTAAAATGTTTATTTTGACATTGCGACTGATGTATTCTACTCTGTGACAGAAACATTAAAAAAAGGCCTCACTAACTAGATGCTGTAAACTCCAGACCAAAGACATGTTTCTCTGAAACTTCCTTATTCTGGGCACGTTCTGTTTAGGCCCTTACAAAATCTCTACATTTCTAGAAGCCAAGGGTACTTTTGTCTCTAAACAGCACAGTGGTGAGGCGTTGATATTATCACCTACAGCAGGAAAATCTTTTTCACTGGACTTTCCAAGAATATAAGAAAAAAGGCTAAATTTCTCCTATTTCTTCTGGGTTTGTAAACATATTTACTAAGATCTAGTGGCATCTTGTAACTCCTAGTTAGGTATTCAAAATTGCAACATGACTACAAGTTAAATATAATTTGTGAAATACATGCCATATTTGATAAAAAATGCATGCAGTCAGAATCATATGATGATTTAATTTGCATAGATGTAAAACTGGAATTTATTATACACAACCTATATTCATAAAAGTAGACAGTCACCTGGTTTCTCTTCACTGGTTTAATGTGGCAGTCCCTCACTAGAGGCAACAGAATTTTTAAAAGCAGCCAAGACAAACCAGACATCAAGCGGAAGGAGAAAAGAACAGACAATGTGCAGGAAAAGTGGTTCACACAAATATTAATATAACTCCTTCAATCCTTTAAAAAATGATACTTTTAAACTGATGGAAGAAGGAGATGGCAGCCAGGCAAAACAGAAGTGAGTCTGACATCACTGATGCACTTGCAAAAAATTGATCATCTATTCCAAAAAGCCAAGTTTTACAAGGAAATCTACAGAATGCACTTTACTTTTTTAGGTAATCAAAAGATCCCCTGTAACAGAGATGTGGAGCAGAAAGTAGTTACCATCTTGGAGAGAGACTAAATGGATTGAGGTACTGTGTAACATAAGGGCCTGGAAATGTGTGCCTTCACTGAATGATTGGAGAGAACTTAAGCCAGTCTGGAGACAGACAGATGAATATGTTATTATTGACATGATGCTCACTTCAGTAAACAAATTTTCAGAACAGATATTCAAGTAGCGAGGTGATATAGGCCTGAGCTCGAGAGATTGGTGTCTAACCAACAAGGAGTAGAATAACCATAAGATTGCAGAAATGCACTGAAGATTCAGAAAATTCAGAAAAATTCATCTGACTATCTTACACTGAGCCACTAGCAAGACGAAACATCAGAAAAGGTAGTGGTACAGCTGATAATGACCACTTGCATTTAAAATATGCACAGAAGGCTACTTCAGCATGGCTGTATCTGTTGACTACCATTTTCATCTACAACAGATAACATTTATAACTGGTTGGAACACAGTTTCTCAAACCAAATCTTAACATTTCATCAAGCTGCTGAGACATCCATGTGTAGACCATGCCAGTATGCAGGTTTCTTTGCTATGTTTCACAAGTAATAACATATAAATAGTTTTCAAAACATAGGCTGGAGTTTTTGTATGTTAAGAAGGAAAAAAGATCCAAATGTTATTTTTAGTTTCTGATGTGCTCAGCTTAAGCAAACCATGATGAAAGCAAACAGTTATAAGGAATGCTAGGTGGCATGTAGTGGTTTACACTGATACAGCATTATCCATACAACAAAGCTGGAAAAAAATGCACTTGATAATGTACATATTACTTGAGAATGACATAAGTATCTGAGCACTACTGAGAGTTCTGTTGCTCATCTGTAATTTCAGGCAGAAGATGGCCTTCTCTGTCAACCATGGGTCAACATAACTCTCAAGTAGGCACACATTTCTGCAGCATTTCTTCTCGATAATGAACATTACATTTCAAGCCCCAGGTAATATCAGATACAGGAAAAAAACCCACATATGTATGTATTTGGTTCTTGGATCTATGTTTATGCTTTTAACCCCACTCTACTCCTTGCTGAACTTCACTTTCCACCCCTGTGTACTCATGTCTAAACATAAAGGTATTTACATGTCTGAAAGGAACTGGAAAGCAACTGTGATATTTCCCAGAGGATTTTAAAGCTCTTCTCACACAAAGTAAGATATCATTATGTCACAGTAGCACTTCAACAAGGGGCACCTCAGGAAGGGTCTCTGACAAAGTTATGATTAGCAGATTCATCACTTTCAGTACCTCTCTCGTAAAAGAAAGACTGGAACAGAAATATTTTTAGTTAGTATTATCCTTCCCTGGAATCAGCTATGTCTGTAGGCCTTATAGAATGTGCCATCAATAAGATGGTCTTTGGATAAATGTACTTTTATGCACTGTTGGAAGTACCTAAAACTGATATGTCTTTGAAATCGTGTGTATATCTGTTGTTCCTTGGCAGGTTCTAAATCCACAAATTCATAAGTGCCTTATTGTGATTCATATGCCACTTTCATTTTTGGCAGGTAATGCTAATGGTATTGGAGAATGACTATTTGAATGAGATCTGCACCCACTTCCCTCAAATCAGGACTCTAAAAATGCTCAGAAAGGAGCTGTCAGCATAAATAAAAAAAAAATTTAAAAAGAATGCGAACACTTATTCTGCATAGGGTTTCAACTGTACAATTCCAGGCATCAGGGATGAGCAGGATGAACAGGACTTTCTATAGTTCCTGTAGAAGGCTAGGCAAGCAAGCACCTGGGGATGGACATTGAGGAAGAGGAAATATCTACGTGTCAGTAATAGGAAAGTTACATTGTACACCTGCTTTTTAGGCATGCCATCTGTGCTCAGTCATACCATATAGCTTTGATGACATGCCACAGCTAAAGGGCAGGCAATATATGTCTTGCTTCAGTGACATGAATGACACAACTTGGTAAAACTCATTGCTTAATGATATAAATCATAACTCTCAAACACAGTATATGGTTGTCCCATGTTTTTCAGTGTTTAGACCCATATTATGTATTTTGATACTGAAAGCACTCAAAGAGCATTATGGTGAAAATCAATGCACACTTGGTAAGCAAGAGCACCTTATCTATACTAATGCTGGACTTCCCATCATATTTTGTTGGTCTGCAACTATACTATAACATTCAGCTGATATTGTTTACAGTAGCCTGTTACAAGCAATTCTATTCCCATTACTACTCATAGTCTGATGTTAAATATTTGTATCCAAAGTAAACTGCCCCATGTAGTTGAAAAGTATTACCATACCTTTTTTTAAAGATGGATAAATCTTATCTTTTAAAAACAAAATGTGACCTTAAAAAAAAGCATGTGTATTATGACTAATATACAAAGTTGATGAAAAATAAAGTTTATTTTACATTTCCATTTTAAGGAAGGATTTTCCATCGTGCACTTGAGGATCTTTAAGAGGGAGCTTGGTCTAAATTCAGTTCCAGTTCTGGATCTGGTCTGAAATCCATGTGTAGCCTCAGGCAAATGTGTTAATTTTCCTGTTTCAGTTTCCCTGCCTTTAAAGTGGGGATAACGTGACTAACCCAAATAGCTTAGCTGCAATTTGTAGCAATGAGTAACTTGATTATTAGATTTCTGAGACATGAAACATGATTATTATTACGGCTTACTGACCAGCCAGTCAGAAATGTGATACAAATAAAGGAGATGGGTCTTTGACAATAGAAGGATATAGGTTAGTCAGTCAGTCAGTCAGAGTAGTCCTGCAAGGAGGCAACTCTAGGGAGTGGATAGTTGGACCTATAAAAGTGAGAATGTCCCCTTTGTACTGATTTACTATTTATTACCCCATGGTATCAAAAGACCATAAAAAGCTAGGTCCTCTCTGAGAAATGAATAGGTCCAAACAAATCAGCTGCAGGCAAATAAATTTTTACCTGTGTAAGTGAGCTCAATGTTATTTTCTAGTGGAAATGTCAGAACTGATTAAAGACCTAGCATTTCTATTTAAAATGAGAGAGTAGGGGATGATACATTTTAAACAGAGAAAAAGTCAGAGGACTGATAACATGGAGATAAAGGGGTGAATTAATTTCTGGTGTTGTTGCAGTAATTTGGTACTCAACATATTGAGTCCAAATTTGCACCACTGTACCTAGTATAAATAGTGCCTTTTAATAACTGTGACAAAAATACTCTCCCCACTGGCAAGGTCAATATTATTAATTGCTATTCCTATTATTAACCTTTGGGCTTGTGTATCCTCCATGGATTAATGATTATTCAATAACTGAGCTACAAGGTTAACTGACTAATAGCAATTAATAGAAGGACATACTGCTGGCTAACCAGGAAAAGCAATGACATATCAACTTCTTGGCCTTGGTCTCGTTTCATGCAAAGGTGCCTACGGGAATTGTACCTGTCAGTTCCCAGAACTGAAATAGAAAATCTGCCTCAAACTTGAGACAAATAAAAAACGGAGATTGGGCTGACATCCGGGGTCCCCTCTCTCGTCAGTCTCCTAGGGAATAAGAAACAGCCTCAGCTTTCAGAGGAACCTGCGCTCATTTCCAGGCTCATTCTCCAGGAACTCCACTTCCAAATCCTGCATCAGTGAAGAGGGGAAAGAAGGTCTTAAAAACAAAAAAAAAAAAAAAGGAGAGAAAAGTACTTCCCCTAGGAGAAGTTTCATGAATAAAGGCAATTCTCAAAAAGCGTTGCGGAGGAGCACGTGGTGCCAGGTGAAACACCAGGCAGGAGCACCAGAGTGATGCGCGGCGGGACTCGGCCCCGCTCCCGGCCCGACGGGGCAGCGGAGCTGCCCGCGGGCGGAGGCCTCCGGGGGATGCCTGCCCGCACCCGGGCATCCCCAAGCCGCGGAGGCCGCCAGCGCGGTAGCGGAGCTTCTTCTCCCTCAGCCATCTCAAATCGCGGTGGCCGTGGGGCGCTGTCTGCCCGAAAGGGGCTGCCGCCGGGGCTATGGGAGTAGCGGCGGGGGGCGGCCGGAGGGCGCGGGGACAGCTGTGGAAATAAAGAAGCGGGGGAAGGATGGAGAGAAG
>VZTZ01039767.1:1071513-1087258 GCA_013400955.1 Drymodes brunneopygia | reverse complement strand
CCGGCCGGGGGCGCGCCCGTGGCGGTGGGTGGCACGTCCCCCCCGCCCGCCCGCGGCACGACTCGGCGCTGCCGCTGTCACAGGGAGCAGTGCCAGGAACTCGTCTCTGTGCTCCGGGATTTTAGTTTTGATTTTTCCGCTCCGTCTCCGAACCCGCCACCAGAGGTTTTGCTAAACTCTCGCCCCTTTGTCGCCGTCTCCGCCGGCTGCCGGGGGGAGCGTTCCTGACAGGCACCTGCCCGACCCGGAGTTTCCCTCTACCAGTCTCCAGCTTTTTCTGACTGCGGGAGAAACTTCGCTACAATCTAAGTTTTCTGAAACACTTTGCACCAGTTCCTAAACGGAGATGAGTTTAAACTGCGGAAAGCTCTCCGCTGGTTTTAGTCCGTGCTAATGAGCGCAGCGCTTCTGCAAAAATAATTCACAAATTCAGATGCAGAGACTCCAGGGCGTGTGATCTGTAGGTGCCCTTTCATTCTGGTCCGTGCTGCTTGGGTGAGAGTTTGCAGCGGCCCCTTATTTCTACTTTATATTATTTTGGTACGGTGCATTCATATATTTGTCTGCTGTAGTCTGCTGGCAAACATTAGCATTCAAGCTTACATTTTTGACAAATGTGCAGACAGGAATAGCATGAATAGGCATCTTAAATATTAACAACCTAAGCATCTGTTGTGAAACAAATTTAATATATTTACTCTGTTTTTCTCACATTGTTAGGAAAGGTTACAATAAGTGTAAAATTTCAGCTGTAGTTAGCACAAGGAATGCTTTGATATTTCACTATCTCTTCAAGCATTTAACACAATCACCAGATAGAAATGTGTCAAATCAGGCGCACTATTCAAAAACAACTTGAAACTGTAAGCGTAGAGTGTATAGACATGAATATAGGATATTCTCTGCATTTTCTATCTTCTAACTACTTTTCAGCACAGAATTTGAGAGTGCTCTTTCCAGTCCTGTACTCCTATATGCTCTTCAATGTTTATACATACACACATTAATTTTCTAATTCACTTTCTATTTGAGATTGTTATTGTTATTACATTGCTTTTCAAGTCGAAGCAATGGTTTTGCAAGGAAATATGAAATAACAGAGTAGGTAAAAAATGAGCAGGCAGAAAATGCAACATGTTCACATATAAGCATGCGTTGGAACAGATAGTGTACATACATAATAAGGCAATAGAAGAGAAATAAAAATCCTTGGCTAGTATGCTATGTATGCCCACTCTTCAGTACAGCTAGTGGAAAAGAAACAACTGACTCCAAGGAATTCCTCTGTCCTTGTAATAAAACTGTTCAGAGTAGAACAAGAGCACAGAAGAGCGAAGCCTCCAAAAAGGCTGTAGAGTTATTTCAGGAATCAGTGCATTCCTTCCCTTTTTCCCACAAGTTCAAATATGTAATAAATAAGTCCTTTGTATGCAAAATAGTCTACTGGAACAAAAAATATTTAAATGAAATGCTTTTTGTTCATGAATTTTGAAAAACTGGCCATTTCCTTTTTTATATTCTTTGTTCTTGATACTTTAAATAGCAAAGTAACTCTCGCAGTTTCCCCTCTCCTGCTATTTTAGCGACTCGTGTGAATCCTAACCTGCTGCTGTGCTCCCAAGAAAGCAGCATGAAGCAGAGTCGATCTGTAACTCACTGATGGGACACAGTGCTTTGGCAGCATCAGAAGCAGAGAGAGGCAGCAGGGCACCTCTCTGGTTGCAGCGTAGGCCCAGCAGGTCAGCGGATGAGCACCTGCCCTCTGTGGCTGTGCCATGCCTGCAGCCCTGCCAGCATCCCACAGGCACCAACCACCACGTCCTGCCCTGCTGGGGACATGGGCACATCCACCCCTGCAGCACTAAAACCTCTTGAGAGAGGTTTCTCCCACATTGCAGGTTTGGGATAGAGTTTACATGTGTGCAACTGCTATTTAGGAGATAATCAGCTGAAGTTTGGTGTTCTTAAAAAAAAGGCTGACAAAAAACCCCACCAAATCTTTTAGATGTATCAACTAGTTGATTTTTCAAAGTATTGTCACCTTTTTAATGTCATCTATTTTTAAAAATCTAAATATTGTCAGAGGAATTTGAAGTAATTCCTTAGGCTTCCAACTGTATTTGAAAAAAAAATTAGGGAGATTACTTTATTAATAAAGTCGTTTGTAATATATAGAAAATACATTAAAGTACATTTGTGAATTAAAACTGGAGGAAATATGACTTCTGAAATGTTTTAGTCATATTTCTAGGAACTATGGTATTTTAACATAGACTCTAGTGAAGCATTTTATTGCCTTCTTGTATATAACTGCCATTGCTCTCTCTAGATATATTTAATATATATCCAGTGAAGCCACAAACTTTCCTTCTACAACAGTTTAAACACATCTGGAACATTTTACTTTCTTATAATTTATGTTAATAGATGTAGAGTGTATATACAATCTTCTCAGACATCATTGCTTTTTCCAAAGGGGAATTTTTTTACTTTCAGTCAGGGAATATATTTATAAGAACAAAATAACTCAAAGTATAGGCAATTCTATATATCATTTTATTTTCTGTTATATTAGGTTGATTATATAAAGCTTTCATTTAGAGCGATGGGATGATGAAATTACAGAGGAGTGATTGGCTTTTGTTTTTTCAAATGGTTCAAGTTGAGGGCTGCAAAAATGAATGTTTTTGGTTAAGTTCTTTGAGTGCATAATATTTTTCATAGAATTCTGACAAATTAATTTAATAGAAAAGCCACAAGTCTCTTAGCCAGGTAAAATGGAAGTTCTGTTTTTGCCGTTATAGGCATCAGGCTTCAGTAATCTGCTCCTCTTGTGGAATGAACACTTTCTACTTAAAGCTATCATGCACCTACTGTTTATTTACGCTGCATTAAACTGACAGCACAGCAATCAGGGGAAAAAATATGACTTACTTTCCTGAAGTAAACACCAGTTTATAGGTTAGTGCCTGTATTTATATTCCTGTCGCCACTAAATAATGGCTGTCTCCATTTTAATATCTACCTATGGTGTTACCCAGGGCAGCTGGCTCTTCCTTGTTTAAAATAAGGGAAAAAGGAAGGGAGGGTGAGGAAGAGAAGAAAGTTTTGTTATCATTCCACTCTAAGAGGAACTTAATAGAAAAGTGATTCGGTATTCCTTTCTGTGGCAAGCCGAAGCCAGTTTTAAAGACATAGTATTCAGTTTTACTTGGTGTAATTGAATTGCATCTCAAACAGGGAAAACAGAATTCCTTAACAGTATTTGTCTATCCAAGACACTGAAATTGTATATTCAGGCAATGGCAGATTAAGGGCAGAAGCATTTTATTAATAACTGAAAGCACATATGTGTGTGTGATGAAAAATGTTCTGCAAATCTGTCACTATGCAATCAAGTGCATTTTTTAAACTTTAGTTGTCACAAAGTTGCTACTGATTCTAAAAAAAAAAAAAAAAAGAAAAAAAAAGAAAGAAGTAAAACAGTTTGACGGTTAAAGAGTAACTTACAGCTCTTACTGCCTGTTATACGGAAATTTTGCAACTTTATAAAGTCAGTGTCAGAAAGCCCTGTTGATGTTACTTTTAATCTTGGGCTAATGAGTCCAAGTAGCCGGGGTTTGAACTGAAGATAACTGCAGTCAGAATAACCCACAGTTTGCAAAAAGCTTTTCCAAATTCTCTGGTGAAAGATTCCATTAATTACCTTTACCTGAGAAGTTCATTTCTTCCTCAGATTCTGAAAGTATTATACTTAACACTAAGTTGGCTTGCTGGCCAGTTCCCTTGACTGTGGTATCACGAACTCTGAACAGCCCTGACCACAACTTGTAACTGTTACTTCCAAGAGGATATACTATGATGTTCCCTTCAAAAATGCTGGTGTTTTTGAACATTTGCCATCCTGTGGCGTCTAAGTTTACCACAGTTATCACCAACATTTCATTACATAGTGGGTATCCATTCTGTTGCTTTGCAAATGTCAACTCTCTGCACAGCATTGCTCTCAGTAGGTTTAAGTCTTGATAGAGATTAATTTTAAGGAGACTTGCCAGCACTGATCTTATACATATGATCTGATCTGGTCCTTGTGCCCTCTGCCAGTTGCAATCTACTCTTAATCTGTTTTATCTGGTGCAGTGTACTAGGAAGGGCATAGTAATAGTAGAGTACAGTAGTAGGGTGTAGTAACATACCTCAGGCACTGTCTGAATTCTAAATATTTCCTTTTAAACTTGCTGAGCCTGACTTTGCTCCCATGCACATTTGTGTGTCACTGCAGAGCTTAGTTTTCTCTGTTCTTGTAGAGTCTCAGCGTTAGGTGTTCAGACAGGCTGAGGGACACACTAACACTTAGTATTTGTGCCAAGGTCCACCTTTTAGCTATTTATTTAGAGCACCAACACACAGCAATCTCTTTGGAGATTGATTTCCTGGTGAGATGCTGTGCATTTGTGTATGCTGGGATTGGGACTGTAAGACTTGCTTTCGCCGGAGTGTAGGCTAGCTGCTGTCTCAGAGCTGCTGCTGGTGACACCTCTGCACAGCTACAGGTTCACAAGAGTTGGCTCTCGACACCTTGTGCTTCGCTGCTGTGAACTGCGGGTTAGAGAGGCAGAGGAGGCTGCTGGCCTGCGGATGGGCCTCGATCACCCCAGCTGCACCTGGGTGCAGAACATCAGGATGGGCCACGTCTGCCAGCTGTGTTGGCCTTACATAACTTCCAGCGACTATCTGCTCTATCTCTTTCCCGTGGCGCATTATGACATGATATGACCTGAGGAGATGAGGGAGGTGCTTTAAACCTCAGGTGAATCTCATCTTCCCAGGATCCTGCTCTGACAGGATTTATTTGGCCAGCAGCAATCATTTGTGGGTCGTTACACTTGCTGCTCACTAGACAAAGTGGTGATGCACTCAGATCACATATACTTGGAGGACTGTCTGATAATCTTTCCTGGTGTCTGGACTCCTGGTTCTGGTTTCAGCCCTAGAAAAAAATGTCTGATTTTGGGTTAATAACTGTTCATGCCATGTTTGCCATCCTTAACATTGTAACCCTGTTTTTGAAAATGCTCAGCAACAACTTCATATGAAAGAAAAGGAAGCTGCAGCACACTATCCTTTTATGAATGTGGCCTTAATATGCTCCTGGTTTATTTATCCAACTATAAAATTAGTAATGTACGTGTTCCATAGAACACTGATGGATTAAGTAATTCCTTATACTTGTAAATCAGTCCTAGAGTGGAAAACATTTTCAGCAGAAGTGCCAAGATTTGCTGCTCTGAACTCAAACCCACATGCAAGGGTACGAGAAAAAGGTATTTCCTTTTCAGTAACTGCACTTACAATATGTGTCTGGTCATAATAGCCAGGTAATTAAAAACATCTTCAATGAAAAGGAGGAAAGTGCTAAATGTCATACGCACCCTATATTCCTACTTCTATTACATTAAATAAAAGACAGAAAAGAGACGAGGGGAAAGAGAGTGGGAGAGAGCGTGTATGCAGTGCAGGCTCTCAGAAGGACCAAAGGCAATAAATGAAGTGGAGAGGAATTCCAGACTGAGTTTTTAAATGTTTATAATCAAAGATGAAATTAATATTATTGTGGAGAGCAGTATTAGAAAGATTTTAAATCATTAGCACTTTTCATCAGAGGTGGGCTTCCTTGATAAATGTAAGAAGTCTCAAGAATAATTAAAGGCATCTTAAAACTTAAAAATGACAGTTTTAGCTTCTAAGGATTCATTGTAATGTAATAATACTGTATGCTTTTTAGTGTTACTTCTGCACTAGACATTTAATTACAGTCTTTGTGAGACATGTTATCTGTATAGTAACCAGTGCATAAAAAGAATGATATTTACTTTTACATACAAGCTCTTGCTTGCCAGCTTTCTTTTTAAGATTATAGATTAAGATCTCCAATCCAGAATGTTCATGACTTCAATGAAAACAACTTAATTTTACAGAATTTTGGGGAGGAATGGAGCATTTATTGTAATAGTACTGCTTCTCTAGTCACACTTTTTGCAATAATACTTGAACTGCTGTTTAGCAGTGGAGTTTTTTTTCTGTGCAAGGGCCCGAACTCACTGTTTCTTTGCTTGTTCAAAGGGTAGATTTTAGAACATCAAATGAAAAATCATGTTTAATTATTATATTGAGAAGTAGGATTAAAAAAACTTCTAAGAGTAGTTTGGTAGGTTTTTCACAGGTACAGTTTATAGCTGAGAGGAAATTTGGAGCTTGCTTTTGCTGTGTTAGATATTGACTATTGTCTGAAACATACACTGGATAATATAAATTTATAGGATTTGTAGCTTGGTCCACCCATTGCTGTGGAAAAGTGATCACATTTGCAAAAAGGTGCACAAAATTCGTTTTTCTTTTGATACGTTCCCAGATTCCCCTAACTGTGAAAAGTGCTGCTCAACACAGTGAACTTCCCCCAGTTCCCAAGTTCTGCACTGCCGTCCTTGCAGGATGAGGCACAAGGGAAACCGCATCCAACTCTTTTAAAGCAGAGCTTTTCAATTGATAATATGTATCATACATCTTCTTTTGGGTCTTGTTTTTCATTTCTTATCTAGCAGTCCTGTGCATGAATGGTATGATGTAGCCCCTAGTTTCAGTATGCTTTGTAAGAAATTCTCACGGTAAAGTCAATCAGTCGAAATCAATCTCTGTCCCATTGACTGTATTTTATTGACTTTCTTTTTCTTTTTTTCTTCACTCGACTCACTGAATATCATAATCATTTTTGCCATTCCTGATGAATTTTGTTATAATCTTTTCAATTCAATTTTATAGCATGTTTGTATTTGAAACTTGTGATTCTACTACTTTATTTGGGTTGCAAGCCCTACAAGTAACAGACTTCTGCATTGCCGCTTAAAATGACAATTAGGATACTCATAGGTGTAGTTATTGTTTTCTAAGCATTCCAGAAGAATTTTATAGATATCATGCAAGAGAATTGAACCAGTAGAATTTCTTTATATGTTTGGCAGGATGACAGTTATGCTGTAAGAAGCATTATACTGTCTGATAAATTGCATTACCAAGCACTATTTCATATAGGTTCTGTCTCTTTAAAAATGCAGTCTCCTCTATTTGCCCTATTAATTGTTGATATGTTGCCATCCACGAGACAAAAATTAGAGCTGTAATTAAATAATCATGTGATGCTCCTTAGTGCCAGTGAGAGCAAACTCATTTTTCCAGGCCCTGATGGTCACTGATTATTGTATTACTACTGGCTTGCTTTATTTTTTTTTAATGGCTCTATATTGCTGGGTTACCTAACCACTGCCCTTCTTTTCAAAATTAAAGGAATTGAAGAACATTAAGTCACTTAATTGGCCAGTAGTCTATGGGGATACAAAGTAGTCATACCTTCTCTGCTTTTTGGTCACTCAATTGGTTCTACTGGGAGAACTACATCAGTGGTGTGGTTGCGTGCCATTTAATTTACACTGGTGTTTTGGCTGGGATGGATGCATATAGGGAATGCCAGAAGAATTACAAAAGGAGCAGGGTATTAAAATTCAGAAATGATTAAAATTGAAATAAAAGGATGATGCTGCTTTGCCAGTACTCTGGCAGTCATAATGACACATAGAGATTAGTTTCCACCTTCATCTTTTCCTTCTTTCTCATTTCCTCTTGTTTATTGTTGACACATTTTCCTTATGTCTCTGCTTCTCAGCGCTTTTTTTCACTGTTATATATTCCTACTTTTTCTCTTTCCTTAAGCATGGAGAAGCTTACTTAACCTTATTATAACAATAACAGAATAGGTTATTAATATTTAATATGCACATGATTAAAATTTCTCTCTTAAACATAGGTCAGCTCTATTATTAACTGACATGTTATTTTTCATTAAAAAATTTTTATTCTGCCCTTACGGTTTCTCAAACACCCTTTACTTTGGTGGTGATTTAACACATAATGTTTAGAAAACTGTGTTAGGCTAGTGAAAAAAAAGAACTTACCAGTCATGGATAATCAATTATGCATGAATTCAGATATAACAGATGGAAACTGGTGAGTTAAAGTTTCTCTTTAGCTTCATTTTTTTGTTTTGTTTTTGTGACACCTGTCTCTTATGTATAGATAAACATCTAACATAGCATACTGCTTTTCATGCGTCTTTGTGTTTTTTGCTTTTTGAGTTTGGGGATTTTTGTTTCTTTTTGGTTTTGTTGGTGTGGCATAAACTTGTTTTCTCCTGTTTATAACTTACTATTTTTAATTTGTTTGTCTGTGAGCATTTCTATACTGCCTGCCTTTTCTAGGGCTGAAGTGTCCTGTGATGAAGCAAGCATTTAATCTTCTAATAAACTACACAATGTAATTTGACCTTAAAATTGTGTCAGCACGATACTTGAAATTATAGGAGTTCATTTTTGCCTTCAGCTGCTCATGGACTATAGTGTTATGACATTAAAGCAACAGGGTAGACTGCGGCTGGGCATATGTATTCATATATGCATATATGCACATTCTTGTGATTGTGATACTTATATAGGCGTTCCCTCCAAAGGCATTAATTAAATTTCTTTCAATCATTTGACAATGAAGTAGATTGCTTTACGGCTTTTTATTAAAAAGTTCAGTATGGACTAAGCACAGTACTTCTTTTGGTCATGGAAAGATTTTTACGGAACTAAATCAAATAAAAAGGACAATAATGCTTTGTGATATGCCCACAGCAATGACCACTTGGTATTTAGTAAATGAAGAGTTGAATACATTTGCTTTTTCTTTTTACACAAAAATATCTAAAAGAGTTTTAAGCACAGGCTTAGATGTGAGATACGTGTCTGTGTAGCTCATTCATGGCAGCGTATTGAGCGATTCTTGTACTTGAAGGTATCCCGTGTTTGAAAAATATGGGGGTAAGTTGATTTGGACATTATTTTTCTATCACTGCAATAATTTGGAGCATTTCTTCACCTGGCCCCACCCACTTTGGAAGTGGAATATTTGCAGATGTGCTGCAGAGAGATTTTCCATCTGTACACCTATAAAGGAAAAATGCGCTGAGAGAATGCACTGCATCTTTCATGAGCAGGTTATTTCCAAAACTTCTCATGAGCATTTTGCCAACATTTGTGAAGGAAAAATCTAATACAGGAAAGAGTTTGTAGTATAACCTGACAGAGGCAAATTACAGAGAAGAGATCTGTCCCCACAAATTTTTGTATTTAACACAGGAACTAACTTTTACACACCTGTTAAGGCATTTCCTTCAAGTGCTTTCATGAGTGTAAATTACTTCCACAAGTATTAACCTAATTTTGCCCTAAAAATACTGTATTCTAGTGGGTTCCAAACTGCTTCTCTCCATCTCTGTTTGTTTTCATTGTAGCCACTTCTCAGGAAATCTAGAAATATAGTTGCTTTAAGCAAATAAATACATCAAATACTTGAATATATTTTTGTTAATTTATCCCTTTTTTTTTTCTGAAATCAGAAAAAAAAGTATTTTTAACATTTACGGGATGCTTGGTGTAACATTTTGAAGTTATTTGGTTTTGCTTTATGTTGTTTGCATTAAACTAAGCATACTCTGACACATCTATAAATGACCTTTATCTTAGCGACACTGCATAGGCTAAACCTTTTTTAGTTAGCACCTGATAATATTAACAGGTATCTTGTTCCTTAAAAGAGCTGTGAATATTA
The DNA here is from genome assembly GCA_013400955.1 of Drymodes brunneopygia. Taxonomy (NCBI): domain Eukaryota; kingdom Metazoa; phylum Chordata; class Aves; order Passeriformes; family Petroicidae; genus Drymodes; species Drymodes brunneopygia. The sequence continues at coordinate 1,077,556 of VZTZ01039767.1, read as the reverse complement.
ACAGCTAATTGCTCCTGAAAAGAACTGTGAAAAACTCATTCATTTCATCTTTGTTACGTGGAATCATCTGAGTTTGAGATTGGAAGGAGCCATAGAAGAAAATGCTAATTTGGCCAAAACCACCAACTTTCAATTTGTTTTACACCAAAACCACACATTTTGCATGTATTTTATGTACAATGAATATTGACTCCTGTCAAGTTTGGCCGTAATTGGATGCACAGTTTTACTTAAAAGGTTTTGAACCTTAGAAAAAGTGTAGTAGAACCTGTGCAGAGTTCTGAGTTAATAATGAAACTGGAAACAGGACATTTCATGTGGTTTTGTGTTTCATAATGAAAGTTTGACATAGTTCAATTCATCAATCAGTTCTAACCATTTCCTTCGACTTAAAACTCTTCCATGTTTTCAGTTTGCATCAGTAGATTTTTATTTGTACTATCAGGTCAATGACAGAGATGATTCTCCTGTTGATGAAGAATTCCTATGTAAGAACTCACTGCGGTTTGAGCTCAACAGCATGAACATCTAAGCTCTCGATAATAATACTTGAATAATCCTCTGTAGGGCTAAATGAAATGGTTCAGATGTTTTCTACTGTAATGCACAGCTTTGCTTGGGCTGTGTGAAATTCATCCTTACCCAGAACTGTTGGATCAAATTTCTGTATTCCTAAAAGCATACTAATTGGGATAGAAGCACATTGGTTGAAAGTGAGGGAAAATGAGTCACTAAATGAAAAAAAAAGCAGAAACAGTCAAAAAAATTCAAATTACACTGAAAAACTAGAAAACTAACTTGGTGTAACTTTCCTTTTAACAAGTAGAAATAACAGGAACTACGGCCTTTCTATGTCCAGGGATCATGATTTACATACTGTTAAATTAATAGAGCTTCTATTCAGACACATCCCTAATATTTTATATAACCACTTATCAACTGATTTTAGGTAACAATTATATGCCCATCTTATGCCTAGGAGTTATCTAGTGCTGTGATGACGAGGGCTTTAACAGGAACCACTCTTTTTTCATCTCTCAGTGTCCCACATTAAACATCTTCACATGAAAGACCTAAAAATTATACCTCTGGGGAGAAAGCTGTGAAATTAGTGACCTGCTGAACATACATTTATGACATGGGAAACTTGGCTGATCCTAAGATGCCAACTTTCCTCCTTTCTTCCAGCTGCCTAATTGCATAAAATATTATTATATAAAGCTCTATTGCATTTTTTTAAATTTGTTCTTTTTTGTGGAAGTAGTTGGCTGTAGTTGCCACATGGAAATTACAAGCATGACTCATCAAGGTCTTAGTCTAGTGTTAAGGATGGAAGAGAATATGGTCTTCAAAATGCTTTTTTTAAAGTTGAAGCTTTTAATTTGAAGTGGTTCTGAAGTTCACAGTCATAAAAGATACTGGCCTACATTCAATAACATATCGATAGTGTTTGTGGGAGTTGATGTCCTACTATAGATAGCAAAAAGTGAACTCAGTTTGTCCACATAGCAGGAAAGAGACTGTGCAACTACAGAGTAAGATTTATGTGATTAACCATTAATATTGATTGCTGTGATCTTTTATGGGAAAGTGGGCACCTCTCTATTACAATTTTAAGCAGCTAAGATTTCTTGTGGCAACCAGGGGTGAAAGACTCATCATTCTCATTAGCGCTCTTGTTCACCCTTCACTACATCATGCCAAACAGATTTGTTGGATTTTACTCCATAATTTTCTTCCAGCATTTTGCCTCTCCATGACTCACCAAGGGGTGAACTGAAATAACTGTTGGGGCCACATCTGCAGAAGTATGTATTTACTTCAGTTGCACAAGCATCTTTGTCAAAATAGACATACAGCTAAGAAATGACTTGCACAAAATGGTGCGGTAGTTTGACTAAAAGTAACTTGTTTTATCCAAAATCACATTTTGCATATTCTTATTCAACTGCATTTTTAAAAAAGATTCTGTGATTGAAGTACATTGCAGATAATATTTGCAGGAGTAAACGAGCCTCGTCACAGAGGCAATCAATAGGGAGATGTCTGTTTGTATATGATTTTACATATCTGCAAGCTAGCTGAGACATCCAGCTAAAAAATGCTGCACCATGGGACACTGTGTAGATATCTGATACTTCCCAAGGGCCTTGGGGTCTGTAAACTAATGAATGCACTACATGTAGCCATATATGTAGGTTTTTCACCTCTGACGAATATGGTAAGGATAATTTACTTCACTTAATAACCAATTAAGTGTAGTTCAATACAGCTGACTATCATAAGTTAAATATTCATTTTACGTAACTGTTTCAGGACATGGTGTGTGAGAGAACACAAACGAGCAGAAATTGCTCATGCAAAATGTGAGAGGGGACAACAGCTTGTGTGCGATGCCTTTCAGTGCTATGAATTTCATTTCATAGCACTTTTGCTTTTTGACAGGCATCCTATCCAGGCTGGGGCAGGTTGCAGTCAAAAAAATCTAGGTTGGTATGCAACTTTTGAATTCAGCATGCGGGATGTCGCAGAATGCTGTGATTCACATTGGTGTGCATTGGATTCTTGGGTCGTATGTAAATTGCGATTGCCGCAGTCAGGTTGGTTGAAGCATTTGAGCGGTGCCAGGCAACTATTGTTGTTCAGGACTAAGCGAAGAGGAAGTTAGTCTGAGGAGACCGAAAAACAACTTCAGTCAGAGGTGCAGAACTTGCAGGGTTGCAGGACTGTGTTGGCACAGCAGCAGTGATGTGCTGAGGTTTGCACAGGTAGATGTGGGAAAGGACTGTGGGGTGCATCCTTCCCACCACTCAAACTTCTGTCTAAGCCACGTGGCAAGTAGGCACAAGCCCCGGGGAGTCACCCACCTTCCGGCCACAGATGTTTACCTTCAGAAAGCCATGGAGTGGTACTGTCACTGCCTTGCTGTCCAGCAGTTGCCACTACAAATGCGCACCCATCACACCTTGCAGTGGGGGAAATGCATTCAAATCTTCACCGAAGGGAGTTTCCCAGCACTCCCACAGCTGCTGCACAGCTCTGCAGCACCTCCAGCACGGGCTGCTGCTTACGGGTTGCCCAAAGGGCTGCAGCACTGTCAGAAGTACATATGTGTAAAAGGCAATCAGCCTGATCTCCCCAAAGAAATCTGATAAAAGAGAATACACAGCCATGCTGGTTTTGCTCTGCTGCCAGGTCATTTCTGTTTGCATTGCACAAGACCCAAACCTCAAGATTTGGGCCTGTATTTCCTAATTTATTTTGAACAAGAAAATATTGGAATAGAGACCTTAGGAAGCACTGAGGCAACATGCCACACTGGAGAATTTGTTTTGCTTTGCAGCTACTGAGACTGCTTCTCAAGAGTTAATTCATCATGGGGTTGAAAATATGCAGTCCAACTTTTAAAATATTTGTCTTATTTCAACATAAGCTAGGGCAAAATCCATTTATATATAATAAAAACAGTGCAACAACTTTATTAAGGATTAATAACCTTTATTAAGCATATATTTGCCTGCCGTATGTTGACTAGAAGCTATGAAAAATGTGATGGTACTATTGCCACATGTTTAAGTGACTGCCTGTATACGTATCCATGACAATATCTATTCATCTTCTGTTCTTTACATATGTTTTTATTATAAATATCTTTATTCTAGCTGAACATTTTAATATCAAAGTTGTCACAGTGAAGTGCAAATTGGAATAGGTCAAATGAAAATCAGATATCTGTATGTTGAATTATTTCCAAGTAGTTCGGTATTGATAAGAGATATCTGATTGTTGTCTATCTGTCAAGACGTAGCAGCCTTCAGTAATTTGTGCTTTCTAGTCAAAGCAAGGGTTCCACGCTCAGCTTTCCAAGTCTGTAGTAAATACTTTACCAGGCATAAGTGGTGTATGGGAATTAGATTAATCCATGTGGTAGGGAGTTTATAAGGTTTAGTGCATATATGCAATTTCAAGAAGAGAGTTCTTTTCCATAATCATTTATCTCAAGCATAGGAAGCACATGCATGATTATATAATTAACAGAATATTTGTTTGTCAGTGTTTGGTGAGTGTGCGTAATAATATCATTATTAGGCCTTCTGTGCTCCTGTATTATCAGATTGTTATCTCCCTGCTCCTTTAATTCACCGTCTCTGCTTTTTAGATTAATCACTTTGCTTTAATCCAAACATTTTAGTTCTTTTTTTTCCATGAACAGAATGATTTGTGAACACCAAAGCAAAAGTTATTTTTGAAGATTTTAATATTTTGTTGTTTTTATCTGGTTTTGTTGTTATTGTCATATCTGGTAATCATTTTTATAAGGTGGTATTTCAGTTCCAAATCTTGTTCCAGATCATATTTGCTCTATTCTAATCAGCTCTGCATCTCTTAAATTATCTTCCATGTCCTTTTCCTCCATCATGCTGCAGGCAGCATACTGCCAGCTGAAACTCACATCCTTCATGATTTTCTTCTTTAGTGGTCAGTCTTGCTTACTGCTGAAGTTTAAGTTTACCTTATCAGGTTTTTTTGAAAAGACTGAAAAAATCCTACATGGATATTTTCCATTGTGCCTACAAAGTTTGAATTCAACTAGTTAACACAATTTTTCTCCAAGTATTCAAATGTATTGCAATATATACATATATATTATTTTTTTAAGAGGGACTGATTGATACTCTATCTTGTTGAGAAAAGGTTGGTTTCTAAACAAACAACCCACTAGACAGTTACCTCTTGATCATATGTTATGGAAGATGTCATCTACATTTTCCCTTGTTTTTCTTTGCGAAACGTGTTTCTTTGGTTTTCGGTTTTGGTTTTTATTTTTCCTTTTCAGCAGTCTCGGTAATGATCTTAGTAACCCTTTTCAAGACACACAACATAGGTACAACTTTTCATGTTTCATAAATATGCCACCTTCACTTGCTCTGCTTTGAATAATAGTATTATGTAACAGTGTATTCATTTTCCAGCCTTGCATTCCTTTGCTTCTGAGATTATAATCTATTTTATGCACTGCAGAATATGATAAATATTTCATACATTTTGCCCTGTTACCATTTTTTTTCGTGGGTGCCCTATATGCTATTTGTGCTTATTTTAGCAAACATCAATGTGATTTTTTACCTAGTCTTGATGTATTCCTCTTCTTTAATAACAAGTAATATATGTGTAGTGCAAAATTTTCTCTTTTTAGATTTAATCATGTGCCCTTTCTGTGTTCAGAGGACATACTATTTTGTGTATTACAGAACTGGTATTAGCCTTCTCACTCACCTACTTTTGCTGCTGCCACATGTTTGTATTGTTTTGTTGTCGGTTGTTTTAAAGTTACTGCCCTAAACATTTCGGTTATATACCTGTCTATGCAGTAATTAATGTTTTCTTTGGTCGATGATGCAACTTTTCCTTTAGACATAGTCTATTCAAACACTATGCATTTTATCAATAAAGAAGTTTAATTTTTCTCTTATCTCGCAGCTTGTACAAACTTGTTGCTTTCAAGTTTGGCTAGTTGGGTTACTTTTTTACAAGTGCATGATGGGAAAGAGTCATGTCTGTCTCGCAATTACTTACTTTGTCAATACTTTACCACCGCTTAGCTTTCACCTTTCAGGGGTGGCTTTCGGTCCCGCGCTGCGGACTCGAGACACAGGGCCAGTTTTGTGGCGTGGGGATGTGGCATCTCGCCGTCCCGAGCCCGGAGCGATGTATCGCTCTCACCCACGGTGTGCTGCAGCTTGCTCTGGTTGGCCGCGGCGAATGGTGCCCTCCGCGGAACGGGGCCGGTTTCACCCAGCCTCGGCCACCTTTTCAGAACCGTGCCTGGTGGTTTCCTTTCACCCCTGTCGGTATCGACGGCAAGGGGAGGCAAGGAGAAACTTCTTTGCCCACGTGGGCTGCTGCTCCCCGGGGCGGCCCCCCCGGCGCGCCCCCACCTGCAGGGCCGGGGCCGTGCACCTGCCCAGCGCGGCCCGCGCAGGCTCCGCGCGGAGGGGCGGGGGCTGCGCTAGCACGGCGCACCCGGCAGCGCCGGCAGGAT
>VZTZ01039767.1:967711-1069621 GCA_013400955.1 Drymodes brunneopygia | reverse complement strand
AGGGGGGGACCTAAAAACATCAGTCTTGAACTTCTTCGTCTTCAAGAGCTCGGGCTGCAAAGGAAACCTCCTTTGTTTTTGTTATTTATGTGCTGTCAAGTTTTGAAGTGGTGAGTTTCGGGTCGGTTTTGCTAATTTCACTCAGAAAACTGCAGTGTTTCTGTTTCTAGATAAGTACTTTGCTTCTTTGTCTCTTTAAAAGGTCACAGGGAAAGCTTGGCCTGGATTGTGAGAGCCATATGGAACGGATAAGTGCGGAGCCTCTCTCAAATGTGATTATGGGTTTTTATGGGGGAGGGAGGGAAGAGGAGGGGAAAGGCATGGGGAGGGGGCTGATTCAGGAGGAGAGAAAGAAATAATGTAATACCGGCAGCGTTACATCGCGACAAAGGAGATACGGCACCGACTCTCATTCAGAAATTGCGCGGTGTGCCTGTACGTGTACGCTGGCTCCGGGAAACTGTGCCTTGAAATTGTGCTCTTCTCTCACTGATCTGTGATGAAAACTTGTAGTTGTCAAAGATGCCTAAATGCGAAACCCGGGGAAACTCCTGGCCTGGAACCGGCGGAGATGATAGGTCTTTCCTGCCACCTTCTCCCTGGGCAGGCCATGCTGGTTGTTGCTCATCACTATTCCAAACTGAGGTTTCAGTGAACTTTAGCCTTGGGCATGGAGTTTAAATGAGTAAATTAGGTGTTTTATGTGCATGTAATTTTGCTTTGTAACATAAAGCTTTTTACAAGATGACTAAGCGGTGAAAGGATGCCGATGGGTGGGTAGGGTATTCTCCGGCCAAGCGAAAATGACCCATTTGGTGTTTTGGTTGCAGTCAGTGTATTAACTAAGTGGCGATCTATCACTTTTATTCACTGTACATGATGTAGTGCGATTCTGACTCATGATGACTAGATACTTTTTGTAGCAAAGAACCTTCGTGCCTTAGAGTACTTCTGAAGTTGCCAAAAGTGATGAGGAATTTCTTGTTCAAAGCTTTTTTCTGCGTATGTGTTTTTTTTTTACTCTTTCCCCCCACACCCCTTTTTTTCCTTTTTCTTTTTTTGTTAATCCTCTTTTTCTTGAGATAGAGCAGTCTTAGAATAGCAGCCCTATGGTATGTTAGCATCGTTAGAAACATCGGAAGATGTTTGAGTCTGATACAGTTTGAGTCTGTAATTCTTTGCTTAGGTTACACTTAGCACAGTTTAAAAAATTCTTTTTGAAAAGTGGCTAAAATAGGCATGTTTACTGTTAATGAGACGCATGACCTAAAACAGATGGGATAAAGATGAATGGTGAACCTTAGCCTGTCACCTAGCAGCATAAGGAAAAATAACGATTGTCTGAACTTCATCTATTTGGTTGCATTCTTGAGGTTGCTTGTAAAGGTTCGAATTAATACATTGCCTCTTTTTTCACCATGTCGGGAAAAACAGCATGATGTACAAACAAGAAAAAAATAGTCTACAAAATTATCATTGGCATGTATACTGGTGACATAGAAGTATATATATAAAGATTCCAAGATATTTAGGCTCTAATAACTTCCCTATGAAATGTGCAGAAAATGTATTGAATTACTAGGCAACTGAAAGAAAATAGCAATTATCTGATTCACACCGGTCTTTCTAAATATGACTTACCCAGTATTAGTATTTGTACTTGCTAATGTAAATACTAGTTCAAAGATTAATGTCTGTTGACCTGTCCTTAGTGATTATATCATTTTTATATATACAAAACATAATTGTCTGTGTAGTTATACCTTTCCCTGTCAGGGAAAGGCAGGTAAAATACCTAACAATCACAACAGCATTGATTAGTGAAATCATAACCAGAAAAATGCCTTTGCTCTCAGCAAGGTTTTTTAATATAGTTCGCAAAACAGATTCTGATGAGTGGCAAAAATCCTTAAAACTTACTCTGTTGTATTGTAAGCTTGGGAGATTTTTAATGATTTAACTGTAATTGATATTCATGGACAGAGCTTTCAAAAGTTTATTAAAAGGGAAGTACAAGCATGCTAACATATATCTTTTCTTAATTTGCTCTTGAAATTCTGGTTTTTTTGGTTTCAAGTTGCTGTGTCAGCATCACCCAGGTTCTGGATTTTTTTATATTTAAGGGCTTCAAAAGTATTGTAGAAATTGTCGAGGATTTTCCCCCAGCTTTATGTTTGGTGAGAAACTATTCAGTTATTTTTCTTAATTGAATAAACTACTCAGTTTAACACTTAAAGCTTAACATCTGAAAAATTGCGTATATTGAACTTTGCAAAAGTTGATAAACTCTTTGTAAAATATTGGTTAGGAAACTCAAAAGCAACCTCCTCCCGCCACTGCTTTCTGAAGTTAAATGTCAAATTCTTTTCTAGCTTCTGTTTTTAAGGGGGCGAGGAATTGTAAATGGACAATAGTCTACATCTCTAATAAATCTGTTGCTCATTCAACTAAAGTTTTAACAATCTCTCTACTCTTGTTCATCCATTTTGTAATCAAATAGATCAAGAAATTTTTCAATAGAATCTTTCTCTCTCTCTCTCTACAATAAAAACATCCGCGATTAATAACAAACCTTTCTATGAGATTTGTAACAATAGCTGTCTTGGAGCACACACCTTGACAATCATCATCACTTATGAGTCTAGACTCTCTCAGTTTTAGTAGAATATCTCCAAAGATTTTCTTATATTTTTTTAAGAGGTAGTCTGGTTGGCTTTTAAAAAATAATTCCACTAGATTATGATACAATCTCTCTGTAAACTGGGGTATGAGGTACTTTTTGAAGAATAAGTTTGTTTCTTTTAAAAAAGGCATTTCTTTCTTGTTAAAATAGTTATCTACTCTTCTTTATGAGCTTATGATACATATATATCTGTCTCTGTACATGTGCAGGCTGTGTACATATACATATGCGCACACGTGTACAACATATATATTTTTTTTGAATCATGGCAGGTGATCTTTAGAGGCGGGACTGAGTATGGATCATTTGAACGAGGCAACTCAGGGGAAAGAACATTCAGAAATGTCTAACAATGTAAGCGATCCGAAGGGTCCACCAGCCAAAATTGCGCGCTTGGAACAGAATGGGAGCCCATTAGGAAGAGGAAGACTTGGAAGTACAGGAACTAAAATGCAAGGAGTGCCTTTAAAACACTCTGGACACCTGATGAAAACTAATATTAGAAAAGGTAACACTTTTGATAATTCTGCATTGGAGAAATATGATTTATAATGTTTGGGGGGGAAGCATACTTTTGCAGACTCTACTTCATTTATATTTCAGGATTAAAATCTCCATTCTAAAATACTATATATTCCCAATCCTGATATAAATCACATTTGGGAAATGTAAGGTTCATTCTTGGGTGGAGCATCTTGCTTTTCAGGGTGGAGTCTGATTTTTGTTAAGGTGAAGGCTAGCTGCTCTGATTAAAGCAAATTCTTACATTGAAATAGAAGTAATTTGGTGCATTAATTATTTGAGTAAGCGTTGGGCTAAGAAACGCAAAAATATGTAAGAGTAAATACTGAACCCCCAAAACAAATTCTCGCCTTTCCTCCTAATGATGGTCCTAAGATTGGAAGGGCAGCAGTATTTCCATAGCAGTTGCGAGTTGGTTTAAAGGAGAGAGTGTAAATCTTTAGGTATCACATTGGAAAAGTCATTTATGATGTCAATCTTTGCAGTTTATTTTCTTAAGTACAATTCATTATTGAACAATGAACAACTTGGGTGTCATATTTTTCAGTGGCTGGTTTGCTGTAATTAGACATTTACACAAGGAAAAGGCACATTTAGAATCACTGATGTTTGTATATGGATGGCTTTTGTTTGCATTGAAAATACTTTTAATGGACAATAATATACAAATTTTACTTATCAAAATTTGTAAGTCTTTTTGACCATGTTCTGTGGGCTTGCTAATTTAAATCAAAATATGCTGCATGTAATTTGGCATTTGTCTTAAAACAGCCTCTACTTTTCCTAGTATAATCAGTTATGTTTATAATCCAGATTTTTCTTGTATTTGCTAAGCAAAGTGCAAAATGCAACCAAGACTATTAAATGCACAAAGTTAGAAGGCAGAGGAATTTCATTGTGTCTGATGCATAACATTTATCGTACAATCATTTATTTTTTCCTCGGTTTGGCGAAAACAAAGAATATATTGATCCTGAAATGAACAGACACAGCAGTCCGTATTGTTAGATCTTTATCTATTAAAAATGGAAAAACAGCACTTCAGCAAATTCTTTGGCCTCTGCTCATGATTACCCTATTTATTGATTGTTTGCCAAGAATGTATGCATCTTAAGAAAGCCAGGGTAAGAGCATTAAAAATATAATTTATTACCGCTTTTCAAGCAGAGTGCATTAACATTGTACAGTGAAGCAGTGGGGCTGTATAAAAAGGACTTTCTGACGCCTGCAAACATATAAGTTCCATAAATTCCTAAACAGGAGATTTCAGCTGTCTCTGGTATTATGTGATATTTGCACAGCAAACTTTAATGCCAGGACAGTTTTAGACAAGGATTCTACAGACTTCACTGCTCCTTATGGCAGACGTGCTGTTTACACAGACTCGTAAACCTTCAGCAAAAGCTCTAACACTGCCTTCAGGTTTAAATCATGCTGTATTTTTAGCACAGAGCACTGACCAATGCTCTCCCCTTTAATACTAGAAGGTTATGAAGTTGCTGCACTTGGAGGTCTTGCCAAGTACTAGCAGGAGTGATCAGCCAGCTGAGATTGTGCTCTCCTGTATAACATTTTTCACATTAACAGAAGGACACTAGTGACAGTTTGCTAAAAGATTTAGTGGCTTGATTTGTAGTCAGATGATACCTGTGTCACACTACTGGGATCCACCTCTGATAATCTATGCTGTGCCTCAAATTTTGGCCAGGAGGCTCTCCTGTATTGTTTAAAGTACACATTTTCCAAAATGCTGCAACTCAGGAAACCATGTACCAGGCAAAAAGGGTCCTGATAAGCAGCGAAGTACCTGTGTGTTGTCTGATTATAGCTTAATTTGTAGGAGCTGATAAGGGGAAAAACAAATATGCTTTAGCTGGTTTTGGATGTATCTGCACTGTTTGTTAGAATGAAGCTTTGCTTACACTTTATCTTTGGGAATTACTGGTGAAACTACTTAAGAATTTTGAGCCCTTGCTCTGAGTCAGACGGTAGTAGGTGAAACATCAATTGTGAGAGCCTGGAAGGGAGGAAAAAAAAAAAACCAAAAAACCACCACCTTTTTGCAGATAAATTGTGTGTATCCACAGCTTATTTAAAACCAGTGCAGTAAACACTGCTTTGCATGTACTGCTTTTGCTTTGGTCTTCTCTCCCTTCCTGGCCAGTCTCACTCAGATTACAAAAATTAAAAAAAAGCAAAGAAAAAAAAAGCTCCTTCCTGCACTACATAAATACTGGCAAGCTTTTGCTACTGTCTTTCAGTCTTTCATGCTGAGCCTATTGGGCAAACTGGAGTGAGTTTGTGAGCTTTTCCTTTTAAGCCTGAAGGGGTTTGTTTGCCAGAGATTTGTTCTCTGGTGAACAAATGTAATTTAAATATACGTGCTTAAGAGTTATCTTTTTTATCATGATTTCTTACTATACGTTAGAGCCCAAATCAGCAGACATGGTCTTAATCTGTTGTCAAGAGTAAAGCTTCCTTTTAGACTACAGCATGTCTTCTGCACCTTAGCAGGTTAGGAGGTTTCTGTAAGTCTAGAGGGCAGTGGTTATAGAGGCATTAACATTGTAGGACTAATTGGAGTTCCTGGGTGCCCTGTTAAAATAACCCTTGTCATCATTTATGCTAAAGATGATACCCCTCTGGCAGGCTGCCATAAGACAATTCTGTACATCTCCTTTTAACCCTTTTGCTTTCTGTCATTAAGAGATCCTAACCTGTGGTGCTGGAGACAGCGGAACAGGATCAGGGCTTAAGACCACAGGTCATTGTGTCATCCATGTCCATCTGCGAGGCTGGGAGGGATTTTCATGAAGTCCGGGAATCTGATTGCTGGGAGAGACTTTGTCCCTAAAACAGCTTGGGTCGTTTGTTACTTCTTCTCTATCATCAAAAGGGAGGAAAAAATAAAATAAAATAAATTCTAAAAAAAAGGCAAAAGGATATAAAAAGGTTATTTGCTTACTATTCTGTGCAGTGTATGGAAGGGTTTGCTATATGATGCTACAAAACTGGAAATTAGTAATTAACTTTCAGGCATGCCAAAATAGCGTTGTGGGATGTAAAGTGCGGGAGACAACAAGAAGAACAACAAAAATAAGCCTGAACTGCAGGTACACTTCTTAAAGCGGCATTGAGATCATGATTTGTTCCTTAAAGATGCAAGTGAAAGTAGTGCTCAAGTGCACTCAGTGAATGAAGCACGAATTAGTGTTAACTTTTGCCTTGTTTCCTTCTGTACTCTTTCCAGAGTGAATATATAACACACAAGGTGATTTGTTGTTGATGTTGAAGGCAATTAAATATTTTTGGCAGGACTAAGAAAGTTTTAATGTTAACAAACAAAATTATGTGGCTGGTACTAAAATGGCTTACAGTGAAGACATCTGCAGTATGTATTTAGGTTCTCATGCTGCCTGCTACTCACAACAAATCAGGCAGGACAGAGAGAATCAACTTCTCTTCAGTCAACCTTGTTATTTCTATAGAAGGTAATTCTTTAAATCTGTATCTGATCAAGGGAGATAAATTTGCATTTCTGCCTTTCAGGAAGATGTATGTTTTGCAGAACTTTCTGTTTTTTAGGGAGGGTGAGGGGAAAGGATTCGGGGAATATGTTGATCAAATATTTGTGATGATTCTTGATGCCTCCTCTGCCTGTTCGTACAGGTTTTATTTACATAACTCTGTGTAGACCCACCTACTCTACTATAACTCAAGTTTAATATGTTAAATTTAATTTTTGTAATAGGAAGTATGCTTCCAGTTTTCTGTGTAGTGGAACATTATGAAAATGCCATCGAGTATGATTCTAAGGAGGAGCATGCAGAATTTGTGTTGGTGAGGAAGGATATGCTTTTCAACCAACTGATTGAAATGGCATTGCTATCTCTTGGATATTCTCACAGCTCTGCTGCCCAAGCAAAAGGTAAATAAGATTATGAAATTGTACAATGAATTGTGTTTGTTTGTGGGGTCTTGGGGGAGGGGCAGGATTTCTTTCAGGAATGCAATGCAGGTTTTACTTCTTAAACTTCTTGCAGATTCTCTGTCTGTATTTTTTTTCCTTAATGTGTTTTTATTTAGTTAGTACACATTTTGTTCATGGGGAATGTGGAGGTAAATTCCTTTTTTTTCTTTTTTTTTTTTTTAAAGAAGAAAAAAGACTTCAACTGAATCATTAGTATGCTTATTGACCTTAATAATCTGCTCCACTGAGGATCCACAAGGAAGTGTAAAGCATATTTGAGCAGATGGACTGTTGAGAGTCAACTTGCATTTATGACTGAATATCCAGCTCTGTTTCTTTTATTTTGTTCCTGATGGTTTTATAGACTGCAAAGTATTTTTTTTGTGCTCAGTTCTTGCACTGCAAAATCCTTTCTAATTTATTAAGAGGAATGTAAACTATTATATCACATCCTATTGAATTAATGGGAACTTAGGAAAATATACTTCTATACATATTTAAAAAATCTCTACTGTAATGCGTTTGTATAATTTCATAATATAGATAAGGCCTATCCTTGGTGGTGTGTGGGTGGGGGCTTTTGGAGAGGGGGTGTTCTTTTGCCAGATTTAAGAGGTTAGAAACAAAGGTGGTGATCTTGTTAAAATCAGATATTTCTTTTGCCCCTAGGAATTAGGTAAATCACTTTCTTTCAATTTTTCCTGCTCTTCTTGCCCACTCCCCTTCCCCTCTGAAAATTACAATCCTGCAGGGCTTATCCAGGTTGGAAAGTGGAATCCAGTTCCACTCTCTTATGTGACAGATGCCCCTGATGCTACAGTAGCAGACATGCTGCAAGATGTCTATCATGTGGTCACACTGAAAATCCAGTTACACAGGTAAGTCATACACCAGTTCTGGGATGTGAACTGTTACTTGTCTGCTCTTAACTGTTAATATTGCTTGTATTTAATTCCCACTGTGCTTTGTGCTCAAAGTACAAAGGCTGGCCTAAATTCCTTTTTACTTACTCTAATTCTTCTTTAACTTACAGTATACTATTGCAGAAAACTTTTATAGCTCTGATACATAGATTTTCTTTGGATATCTCATTAAAACTATATTGCATTTTAGTCAATTAAATGATGCATTACAAGAAGGCATTTTACATAAAGTTTACTTAAGAGAAAAATATTTTTGCATATCATGAACAGTACCATCTGTGTGCATTTTGTAAAAGAATTACTTGCTCACACTTATTGTTGCTGTCTAGGTTCTTAAATTTCACAGCAACAAAAAAGAAAAAACGGTTAATATATTAATGCTTTTCATGATCACTCGTGAGAAAGCATTACACCTTAAATTGTTTTACCAAGCGCATCAGAGCAGGAAGGTAGAAGTAACATGAAAAAATAGTCGCCACATGCAGCTGATGTATAATTCATGCATCAATACAGCAGATGTGTTGTATAAAGTAATTAACTAATCGGAACAATCAGGAGACCGAGAGCAATCTCCAGATGCATCTGCTTGATGCGCAAAATGAAATCTGTCTGTCTTAAAGGAATGTTCTGCAGCAGGATGCAATCTTGTAATAATCCCTTTTCTAATCTGTGTTTCAAATAGTTGCCCTAAACTAGAAGACTTGCCTCCTGAACAATGGTCTCACACAACAGTAAGAAATGCTCTGAAGGACTTACTGAAGGATATGAACCAGAGTTCATTGGCCAAGGAATGTCCCCTTTCGCAGGTACTTAGCATAACATGTAATAAATAATAAAGCACTATAGGCAACGCTGATGTGAGATTTGAGATTTCTACAGACTGTAGCAAGTAGTACCCGTGGAGTGGATCTGCCAAAAATGCAAATACATTTGACCACTTCATATCTTTATAAATATGCCTGATTCATTTTGTACATAGTCTTACAACATTTCCCATGGGGAGTCGTGAAAGGTTGTTTACACCACACTAAAATCATCTCACAGCAAACTGGATTTTAACTGGTTTTTGTCTGCAGTCTTTGAACTGCTTTGATGCAACTACTTTTTTTCAAGCACGTGTGTTCAAAATGTTAAAAGGCTCTTTACTTACTGCTGTCAAAAGTACTATTGAATCTGAATGCTTGTTAGATAACCTACAGTAGTTTTAAATGCTAATTCATAAACTGAGACAGTCTTTGGCATGCTATATGAGAAGGGAATAAAGAATAAAGCTCTTTGGGTGATATGTTGTTGTTGCAAAGAACCAAAGGAAAATCAGTCATTTATTAGTTCTAATCAAAATATACCTAAACAAAAATTTATGCATTGCTAAATACTGAACTGGTGTGTTCCTCGAGCTTTAGTCATATTGTTCTATTCTTGCCATTCTTTTTGTTCTTCTCTTGTCAAATTACTGCAAAGGCACGCAGTATGGTGTCCAATGATACTGTGGTGGGAACATGGTATTTTTTTTACCTTTTAAATTTTAAAATGTGTTTCATTGTGGTGCAGTGGAGACAAATTCAGTATACAAATAAATGATGTTAGTTGTGGCAGGGAGGGAAAAAAAGAAATTAAGGAAGTGAAGGTATTTTTATGGGGATTTTATTTCTCTTGCTTAGAATACTGGAGTCTTTGTCTCTGAAAGACTTCAGTTAATCTACAGAAGACTACTCTCATCCTCTGTCTATTTTTCGTGAAGTTGATTAGCAGACTTGTTTCCCATCACTCTTTTTTCCCCTACGGTTAGATTGTTTTCAGTGATGTGGCTCCAGTGTATGAAGTTTTGAAGTGGAAATAATGAAAATTATCTTCACTGGTTGCAAACCATTCCAGTAATATGTCTACAAAGTTATCTTGTATGTACCTACTGTAAAAGCATGTGAGCCTTTGCACTGCTGGCTTATGGAGGCTACAGATAACTTGGGATTTTTCTCCATTTTAATCAATTGTGCTACTTTTTACTTGATACTGATGGAACGCAAATAATTTCTATTGAGATGGAACATCTCATTTCATTTGGACATTGTGTTTCACAAAGGTGTTTCTGTATATGTGTATATATAAAGCAGAAAAAAGCTTTTAAAAGAAATGCTTTACTATAGACAGTATCATGGTACGAGAGACAATTCAATAATTACATTCTTCTAAAGAAATTTCTTTTCAAACTATACTGAATTTTTATGTAATAACTTTAATGGACGAAAAACCATCTTGCTTAATAGCAGCTCTTCAAGTTAATGCTTGATATGACTAAAACTCCTCACTACAGAACTGTGATTTGGGCCTGTTTGTTTACTGGTTTGTATTTTTTTATTTGTAAAAGAATATACTTAAAGCCATGAGCTTCTTTCTGTTGTTAAAAGCGTGCTCATTACTTTTGCCATCTCTGTCTTTGCCAATGCTGCCATAGTTGGGTTGCAAGAACTTAAATAGCTTCCGCTTTTCATTTTTCTTTAAAAACCAGATCATATTAAGCTTAAAATACTTTTATTTTCTCTTACCTTTTGGAAAAACAAGCTGCTGCAGCAGCTGATCAAGAGCCCATCAGTCAGTCTAAATCCTCCTGTTTCCCTCTTGGAACTTGAGGGAAGATGAGTTGGTCTGACAGTGTCCTTTTCACAGAGTAAATTGATCTGAATACTTCCTGTATTTGCCTTACCTCTAACTCTTTGTATACCACTCCTATGGAAAGGGCACTGATTTAAAAATGCCGGTGTTTTATTAAAGGTATTAAAGTTTTTGCATTGCCCTGCCATAGTAAGCTCCTGCAGCAGAGGTGAGCAGTAAGAGCAAGGCAGAGATCAGGAGACAGCGTTTCCTTAGGGGATCCATCAAAGGACCAGCGTAAGAGATTCTTCTGAGAGCAGAGAAGGGCTCTCTCCTATTATGTTCTTCCACGAGTATAGGTAATGCCATATGAAGTGCTTCATCACAAATGCAAACTAATGCAGTGACACTGTACAATAACTTATTAACACTGTTATGGATATAATTTATTAACCACAGAAAAATGACTCGAAGTGGAAACAAGGGTAGTTATCGTTTTTTGTCACTGTCATTAGCAATACTCTTTTTTGTGTAGGTATGGAAGGACTTGTTTTAAAGTAATTAAGCCACTGTGCTCAATGCATGGCATCTCTGAAGCCCCATTTTCACTTAGAGTTTATTGTATTTTCTGAAGCAATCTTACATTTTGTATATTAAAAAATTGCTCATATTTCTTCAGAATACTGGCATTCTATGTATTGAAAAAAACTAAAAACAAATAAGCAAACTATTTTATAGTGCAGATATACTTAATAGCTCGAAAATATGTGAACAAAACTTTGACAACCAGTCTGTTTCAGTTATAGAGTCTTGAAAACTTAACAGCATTATTTGCTAGAGTAGTTTTTTCTTTTCAATTTCTTAGCCATTTATTTTCTTGTCCAACTAAAACCTTGGGGTGTAAAGGTACGAACTCTTCACACCTTTCTAGATAAAATACCACTGTGACACTTGCTCTCATTAGGAGAGTTGAATACATGGTCCTTTTTGAAGCTGCTGTAATTCTCACTCTGTGAATGTGTGGCCACCCCTGAAGGTCAGTTTTATTGCTCAGTATATGAGCCCACATCATGGGGAATCCCTGTCAACATGACTTGGAGTGCTTAGGACGGACCGGAGCAAACGCACGGCTCTGAATTCCTGTGGAATTGCGAACAGCCGTCCAGACGTTTAATCTCAAATTTTTGGTATCAAGCAGTCAAAGTAAAAGGACACTTCAAATTTTGCATGGAAAAGCCAAGCCTGTTCTGAATTATGCACTAAAGTGTATATTTTCATTCTTTACATCGGGTTTGCAGATTTTATTGCTAGAGACTGGCAGCATGTGCAGATGCGGCTGAAAGACTTTTTGTGTTTGATACGCACAGCTTGCTTCATTTCTGTTTCCTCTCCAGACTTCTTTTAATGGGGAAGGTAACTTGGAATTTAATCTAGGGCTCAATTTTGGGCCGTCTTGTGCATTCCATTAAATTGGTCTATCTCGCGAGTGGCCTAGATCTCATTTCCCTCCTGTTTTGGCTCTTCAGTCTCCAAAGGGTTGTAAAGAAATTGTTCTACCATCAATTCTTATTTCCAAACCCTTGCACAGAAGCTCTACTCTACCTCAGTCTTCTGGGAGCTGCTCTAAAGTGATCAGGCGGGCAGGCAGCTCTGTTGCATTTACTTATTTAATGTTAGTCCTTCAATGTCTCACCTTAGTCTTAGCATTTTCGTACTTCACAGTTTTGCTCTGTTTTGATTTTTAGTGCAGAAGTTTCTTCTTACTTCCACAGATAATAACTGAAATATTACAGGCTTTATTTATTCTGTTATTAATAAGGGGTTTTCTTCTCTTTTGCCCCTACTGAATTACTGCATCTTTCTATGTTTCTTTGTGTATCTTTATATATATATATATGTATAAATATATATATAAGTATGATATATATAGTTGGATCAACGTTTATGAGGAAGAGGAGAGCAACATGGGGTATTGATCTGAGAAAAGGACAGGAAATTATTTTGATAATTCTGGAACAAACTCACAGTGTGCTTTTGAACATTTAGATATACCCCTTATCTTGAGTTCCTGTAACCTTTTCCATGAAAAGAAGATAACAGGTCGCCTACCAAATGAAGAGATTGCAGAGATTAATTAGTATCTGGGCATTGCTTTTGAAATATGGCAGTGATCAAATGACATTGACTTTTCTACTGGTATTATCTTGCCTGATTTTTTTTCTACAAAAGGATATTCTAAATGATTGTCATTAGTATTCACAAACAGGCACTATCAAAGCACTGCAAAAGCACTTCTGAAGCAAGGTATTCTTTTTCTTACCCCATAGTATCCTGAAATGTGAAGGTATTTGTTTTGGTTTTTTTCCCCCTCCCTTTTGCTCATCCTTAGAGACTGTTTGTATCTAGTCTGACTCTCAGGACAACCACGAGTCAGTGCATTATAGATGAGAAATTCGTGATATATAGTAGAATCTCAAATCTCAATGGCTTTGTGTTCAATATTTCGTAGGGAACATGCAATATTTCAAAAAAATACATCCAGAGGATGTGATACTTGGGGACATAGTAATTTACAGACTATTTTAAATTTTTTGGAAGATATTTGTGTGTTCCCCCTTTTCCTCACCTATAATGTAATTTACATAATTTTGCTCCTGGTGATGAGGGAATAGCATTATTTCAATCAGAAGGATATATGCTTGCCTTCCATGAAATGTATGCATACACAGAACAAGTGCTGGTACGATACCCAAGTTTGCATAGTTTTGCACTTGTGACAAATATAACTATTCTGACTTCATTTTTAACAAGCTTTCATGCTGTAGTGAATGATGCTCTGCATCCAACATGGGCACGGTACAGATCATATACTTTCCTTTCTGTTCAGATATCCTGCCCTGAATTTGCATGCTGTTTTGTGCAGACTTTATATGATCTGGCAGAGACAACAGACAGAAAGCTTTCTTGGAACATCAGTGTTTCTCAGTTCACCTGATCTGAAGGCACTTGGCCATCATAGAAAATAGGCAGCTCAATAGAAATCCTCTCACATTTCCACATTGCTGTTTTGATCCACCCTTCCAAAATCCTAACCAAAAAAGTTGTGTTTGCTAAAATTAAAATTTCTGTACCTGTAGATAATCAAGGAATGAGCTATTAAGAGTTGCCAAAATACATACTTTTTATGAGCAGTTTTTGATTCATGCTTTACTAAACCAAAAGGTGTTTTTTGCCCCCTTCCCCTTTCAATTTTACCTGCCTAGACCTGAGATCAAGTCCTTGGATTTTTTTCTTGCTTGTAAGTCTCTTCTGTCTTCCTCCCCTCCTGCAATAATTAATAACCTGAGTAAGGAATGCAGCTCTTTTTTCTGCTTTAGAAGTTACTGTACTTTAGATTTTAAAGATGTCATTAATTATTTCAGGGAAGTAAATCCTTGAGGGCCTGGGCTCAGCTTTTGGCAGGCAGGGCTTTTCAACCCACCCCCCCCCAGTTGCTCAAGAGCATTCACTGTGATATCTCTTCAAGCTGACATGGTATCTGGATTTTTAAAACAGTTGCAGTTAACTATTAAAATTTGTGCCTATAATTTTTAGTAATCCAGATAGAATGGGCAGTGCAGAGCCTATTGCTGATGAGATGAGCAAGATGTATGTAATAGGTGTTTTGGTACAGCTGTGTGAGGACATTCACAGGGTACTCAACCTTTCAATCGATTGATTGTTTGATCATTGATTTATGTTCTTTAGATGCACCTAAACACTCTCAGTGTTAAAGATATGCCAGTCTATCTGCAACTGTTTTATCTGTGCAGCACCCTA
This sequence comes from Drymodes brunneopygia, assembly GCA_013400955.1. Lineage (NCBI taxonomy): Eukaryota > Metazoa > Chordata > Aves > Passeriformes > Petroicidae > Drymodes > Drymodes brunneopygia. The sequence continues at coordinate 1,055,115 of VZTZ01039767.1, read as the reverse complement.
TTAAAGGCAAAAATATATAGCTATATTTTTCTGCCTCCTCATTAGAATTAAGTATAACAAGGATGTAAAGTCACTTTCCAAAACAGTTATGAGGTCCGAAATTATTGTGGGAGGAGGGGGAAAAAATGGTTTGTTCTTCAAATAAATGCAGTTTCTGACTTCAGGCCTGTCTGTAAGGTGTCAGCGTGTCCCTTAGTATCTGTGCTGTAGTGAGGTCTTGTGTTTCTGCTTCTGCAAAGTGGAGGAGTCCAAGAGAGGAATGGTGCTAGTGTTGAATTTTTTTGTTGTTGTTATTGTTGTTGTTTGATTTTTTAAAATTTTGCTTTGACACTCCTAAAGTCAGGAGTTATAGGCACCTCTCCTCCACCAGGCTCTCTTGTGAAAAGTACAAAATTAACGCATTTTTGGGACTGTGTGTCCCAAACCATTTTTTATTGTATCTCAGCAGTTTTGAGAACTGTGTCATGGGAATGATTATCTGCATCATGTGGGCTTCAAGTTTTAGGGAAGTTACAGAATGAAAAAGGAACACAGCATGTTTTCTTCTGATATGTTTTCCTCCTAAACCAAGCATGTGTTGTAGAACTGAGCCTTATTTGACTTCTGTTTTCACGCAGTGTTCCTGAGAATGGTATATAGAATAACTTGCATTTTAAATATTTGTGGTGATGTTCTTCTCTTTGTAGGTACATATATACACAAAACCATGATTTTTTTTCTTCTGGGTACATTTAGTGGCTTAAGAGGCAGTCAAGTAATGCACTACTACAGAATTTTGTATTCATTCGTATTCGTTCATGTTTCTTGCATACCTCTTAACACAGTCATAGCCAAGTGCAAACCCTGATTCATTTATTTTTTCCATAACTTTATTAGAGAGTTAACAAACCACTTCTCCAGTGTTCTTTAAAGCAAGATAGCAAATCTTTTTTTTTCTTCTTATTGGCAAATTTTTGGCTGTGGAGTAGTGCACAAGTATAAACAACATGAGAGATCCTTTAACATAACATGAGAGAGCCTTTAGTCGCTTTGCTCCCTAGCTTTGGAACTCATTGCCAATTGAAGTAAGGAAAGCTTGGCTGTTGGGACTTTTAAATCTAGACTTAAAAGTTATTTGTTCTGTTTAGCATTTTTAAAATGATTCTATTAGGAATTGTATGTGCTTCAGTTTTAATTTTAACTCATAATGATTGTAAAGCACCCTGGGATGCTTGCATGAAGGGCGCTACAGAAACCCAAGATTGTATTGTACTGTGTTGTAATGTATTGTATTATTACATGGTACTGGAGTTGGACCACGGACAATTCATATAGAAAGCATTAGAATACTTAGCTAAAGATAAGGAGTGTGTATGTAGGGGTACTGTCTTTTCTTGCTTCTTTTCCCCCTTTTCTGTCAGTTATTTTATTAAACTAAATTAACATGGCAGTTATTCCCTAAGAAATGCCAGCATAATTTACTGCTGCAAAGGGGCTCAAAATGTAAACCAGATGATAAACTAAAAATAAAAAAGTCCACATTAAGATTTAATTGCACTTCCCTTTCTATATTACGTTCTTATGTAAAATACATTACAAAACAGTACATTCTTTATCACTTCCTTCACTTTTAACTGAATTTCATTAACAATAAAGAAATATATTGTCTCTATTTTCAGTAATGTCACTTGACAGTTAATCCCTTAACTTGATGTACATGTCTTTAAGATCTTTTTTTTTTTAATAAAGAACACGATAGCACTGACTGGAGCCAAGTATTGCACAATCATGTGATTTGCAAGTTTCCCAGCTCGCAGCTTTGCCAGTGCAGGTCAATTCACACCTGCCACACTTATGCCATTCTGGTCCTCATGTTGCTTTTCCTCAGTGATTGTCAGAGGTAGAGAGTTGTGCATGCGGCTCCTTCCTTCCCCCCTCCCTCCCCACTCCAAATGTGTGGTAAACCTTGTGCATTGGAAGTGTCTCCTCAGGAATTAAATGGAGTTTAATTTCTGTCCATTAGAAAGCTGCTATCCACATCGCCAATTAAACCTTCTATTTAAAGGATGAGGAGATATGTATGTCTACATCTTAATCACTGCTGTGACTGGTTTGCAGAGACCTTCTCTGACTGGTTCAGTTATTACTAGCAGTGGTGGGAGGCACAGGGATCAGTGTGGTTATAAAACCTACCCAAAAGCTGAGCAAATTCTGTAGGTGCTGTAGCGTCACTGTCAGCAGATTTGAAGCAGAGGTACATCTGTGTTATGGGACGCCGGGGTGTAGGCATAAAGATGTGCCAAGAGAAAATACTTGAATTGGTAATAATTTTTACCTGTCAGAAGCAAAAGCAAACAGGACCCACTTGTTGAGAGGCAGTGCTTGGAGACATCCAACTCTCATTGTCAGACCGGATTCATTGCATGCCTTCATTCTAATCATTACTTAGAAGAAAAGAGATGAGTTTCTCAGACTGAGCAAAACTCTCAAAGCTTGCTCCCCCACCATCACTAATTTTTTCTTTTTTAATTAGTAATTAAGTTCTTCCTTTTTATATCCAAGAACCGTGGTAGGAGAACCCTAAGGCGAGGGTGAGCTTTGTCTCTTTTTCCTTGGTCACTTCCTTAAGAACAGCACAAATGGTATCAGATTCTGCTGGTGCCTTGCAGCAGTGATCAGAGGACAGGTTTTTCAAGACAGTGGCAACCTCAGATGTGCCTCACTCGGAGCTGTGGAATAAACTGCTCAAAAGAGAAAAGTTCTGTTCCCCAGAGGTGGGAACAGATGAAACGTTCTCCTCATATACACCCATCTCATTTATTTTTATTTTGTTTTATAAGTACTAAGGTTTCCTACACTCAGAACTGCAGTTCTTCTATAAGCTTGCATCAGAAGAGGGGAAAGTGTTCCTGGCTGTGCCACTGTTCCAAGGGTTTGATAATTTACAGTAAACTGTCAGGGAGAAGGATGGGTTTTGTGATGATGAAAAACTGAGATACATGCAAAGGACATTGGTATCAATGGCCTTTCTAGAGCCAGAGAGAAGATTTCAGCTCCATAAGATTACCTAGGATATTTCTATTCGAATCAGTATATTGGGACTCTCAGAATTTTAAGTCAGTTGTGTATTTATATATTTACATATATATGTATCACAATAAAATTCCACCAAAATGCATGTGCCAGCTAGCACATCCCCAAGCTCCTAAAGGTGTGTTTCTTACACTGTACTTCTTGTAAGGAGGATCTTTGTGTGCTAAGTCTAATTCAGCTAATTTTTTTTCTTAATTTATATATTTTAATGCAATGACTACTCAAGAAAAATTTAGTAAATAGAACCTCAAAGTATACATACATATTCCTCATGGAAAGCTAGCTGGAACATTTCTCTTTTGAGATACCTTCATTGAATCTTGGATCTTTTTATGAATTCTTCAGAGCGTTTATACTTTTCACAAATTCTTTCTAGTGAAAGATAGCAAAACAGAGGCAAAACTATCTTTGTATCTTGGCTAACATAGCTGCTTACAATGTCACCTTTATGATTTTACGTAGCAAAAGTTAAGAACCCGTGGCAAATTTCATACTATAAATGACTTTTCTCCTGACAAATTTTTTATGTTTTTCTCAGTACAGAAAGTGTGTTTATGTGCTTTTAGCAGCACATCCTTCATAGAATTTCGGTCTATATGATTAAGAATAATCAGATGTACAGGTGATTCATAAAGAGGCACATGACCTGAAAAAGTAAAACTGAGACTTAACCATTTAAACAAAGGATAGATAAAGGATGTTACATTTGGCACTAGAGAGGTATTTAAGCAAGCAACCGGAGGCATGAGAAATACACTCACTAGGAGCAGAAATCAATGAAGTTCAAACTGAAAGCTAGTCATACATTTAAAAAAAGAAAGAAAAAAGGTACATTTAGAGGTTACAGAAAGAGATTACAATGGAAGTGATGAAAGATCCAGCACAAGAAGTCTTCAGATAAATACTTGATGATTTCTCTAGCTTTGCCACTGGTAACTTGGCTGAACTTGGAAATTGCTAGATGAAGTTCTCGGGTCTCATTTTGTGTAGATTCCAAAATGGATGCTCAAAATGGCCTCTTTTGACTTTAAAAATCCGCAAAAACTTACGTAGAAAATGTAAAAGAGATCAAAGGAAAGGCTTATCCTTAACACTGAAAGAAATTCAGCAAAGACAACTGTTAGTGCTACTGAGTCTGATGACTTCTTGTCTGGACATTGTGCCTTAGGGCTCAACTTCATGCCAGACATCTGATGCTTTACTTAGCAGAATGGTGGAATCCGAGAAGAGACTTGCTGAAAATCATGTCCTATTTCCCAGCAAGGAAATCTTCCTTAACATGGTAGGAAATATTAGCAAACACTGTAGTGAAAACAAACACTGTGGCTGGGTGAAGATAGAGCAATTATCAACATCTCTATCGGGAGAATGTATATAATGCATTTTTGTAGAAAATTTTAGCATACACGAAGCTGACTTTAATGCATTACTAGATCTAAAATGTCTTCCATTGCACAAAGCATTTGCATTAGGTTAGTATTTGAAAGCATGTTCATTAGGACTAGCAACCTAGATAGGAAGCAAGGCAGAAGCACTCCAACCTAGCTGGAACAGAATGGTTGGAAAGAAAAGCAATCCACCAGGGAGGAATGCTGAAAGTGCCTCATATTTTCACCAAATCAGTCTGTGAGATCTCTAAGACTCCCTCCTACCTCTTTATTCCTTTATTCTTTTATTTATACAAGAAATGCTGGTTTGTGTCTTGGATTATTCAAATTGTCCTCTTGGTTTCTAGTTTCCCCTAATCCCATTCATTGCATCCGAAGAAGAGGTGACTGCAGGTGCACAGGCTTCAGGTAGTACACTGCCTAGTGTAGGAACAGCAGCCTTCTGAAGAGAGGCTGAGGCTCTCACCACACAGACCTGGTAAGGAGGGATGGAACTTACCCTGGAGTAGCTTAATTCTGGTCCTGTGGACTTGAAGTCCAGCCCAGTCTGGAGCATGGCTTCTGGGATTGTCTTCATCCACCAGAAATTCTGGCTGTACACCCCAAGATAATGTTGTGGAGGGTACTAGTGGGGAGAGCTCCTGAAAACATGCATCCCCAGTTCAAGCTGAAAGAGCAGTTTAAAGCAATCTAGTCATTTCATAACAGCTCTTTCAAATGAATTCCTGGCTAAAATGGATAGCACTTTTCTTACCCATGGAGCTCTCAAATTTCAGAGCCCTGCTGGCAAAGGCACTTGCATAATCAAAATCTTAGGGTGTAATAACTCACCCCTCAATTTCATTTTCATTCTATGAAGTAAACCAAGAATTTACTTATTAAATACTGGTTATTTTGCATTCTATATTTTATCCAAGTTGTTTTTAGGAAGGGTTTAGCCAGGACTTTTACTACTAAGTGTCTGCCATTTACAAAATGTGTGCAGTAAAATCAGGATTCTTAAAAAGATTTGTGTTGGACATCTGACAATGAAGACAAAAATGCGTTATGTCTTCTTATCTTTTATAGGTTGAGGTTGTGACTTCATTTTCTTTCATTTTTTTTTTTTTTTTTTAGTCTAAGGCACTGTGCCATGAAGCTTGTAACGCAGTTATGAAGTTCTTCAGATCTGAATTAACATTTCCCACCTACCTATCTTTCTCTCTTTTAAGCTTTTAACCTTTGTAGGTATAAGAGTAGTATCTTGGGAAGCAGCTTTTTATTTGAGCTTTATTTATATCCATCAGTGGGAGATGTTCGGAAAACATTGGGAGAATGCTGCTCTGTCATGCAGCGACTGGGAATTTACATTACAGAATGGTAAAAATAGTGCAAGGATCAGTTCCTTCAGATGCTGAATCCTCATTTCTGATTTTCAAAATCTTCCCGTGTGTGGGTATATTTCTATACATACATAAATATATGTGTATATATAATTTGGGTTCTTTTAGTTTTATATCTTCCCTCATTATACCAATGTAGCTCTGTGTTTACATTAATACATACATTTATAATACTTAAAGACAACATAAGGCAGAAAAGGAGGAGGAGATAAGTTTTTCAAGGATAGGAGAAAGGAGGAAAGACATGCTAATGCTTTGGAAGAAAAGCTTGTGCCATCACTGTAAATCTGCCTTTTATTCAGTTTTAAATTATATGACCAGTATTTGCCATGCAGATCCTTATTCTCCTGACCCTGGCAACAGTATGGAGGTCAGATAGCCATCCAAGTGCAATGCCAAAGGCACAAACAAAAGTTTTTTTCTTCTCTGTCCATCTGTGGGTTTTTCCCTGATCCTACATGTTTATAGAGCATATGACAACAAATTCCACTGCATTATTTGCTATAGCTCAAGCTGATGGACCAAGGAATTTAACATAATTCTTTGTACGCAGTTAAACTGTCCATGTCAGGATTTCTTGCCCAAAAAACAGCTAGTGGCTGGATGTATTTAGTCTGCTTTTATTCAGAATGGCAGATGATATTTCTCTGCCATGCCAGAACACTAGGAACAACATTTTGCCCTGGATGGGTTTTTGCAGTACGTGGGCTGGCGCAGGCTCAGGCAGGCTAAAATCTTTTGATTTGGGGATAATCTTGTGTTATCCAGTTGGGGCTTGAATGTTCCCTTCTCATTTGAAAAATGTTAACGTGGAGCCTCCTGAGAAATAAGCACTCATAAGAGTTGGGCTTCTGTTAGAACTGATGCTTGCTATTTCCACACAAACAAAAGCCACTGATAGTGGCTAGAATAGGGGAAACAAAGTTCCTCTGTCCTTTATGAAAAGATCCCCCCCTCCATCTGCCCCCAAATCTTTAAGTTCTGTTCTGCAACTTTATCACTATTCAAACTAGGTCTAGGGACAAAGGCTCATAGCTTTTCTCTTTTACTTTTTTTAAAAGCAATGTTAAGTTTGCAGCATTGGAACATGCTTCCCTGCTGGTGTCTAGGGATGTAAAGCAGAGGACTTATGGAAGACAAAATAGAATAGAGCCTTAAAAGTTTGGCTTTAAAAAATGGAGCCAGTGGTTTGACAGATTGTTCAGTAAATGTTCATTTTATTGAGAATTATAAAAAAGGTGCTAAATGCCTCTGTACCATTAATATAATACATTAAAAGGGTACTGTCAAGATTAGTGTTTCAGCTCTGAAAATTGACTGTAAGTTTTATGGGCAGCACTGTTCATACTCTGCTTGTAAGATGAGGTATCTTCTACTCATCACTTCACAAAACCATTATGTTGTTACAAGGCTTTATACAGAAAAACTTGATAAATAGTAAAACGTAAATAAAATCTCATTTGAAAAGTGAGAGAATGGTTGCTGCCTGTCTTATAGCCAGATTTAGCAGATGCGGGTTTGAATATAAAACAGTTGTGAAAATAGCCAGTGTCAAACCAGTACAAAATTAAACTTGTGGGGTGTTCTGTTTTCAGTGTCTGTCATTGTTGAAGTACTCCATTTCAAAAGCATGCATTCCTTTCTACAGAAAAAAAATCAGATTCCTTAGTTGAAATTAATTAGCATTCAGAAACCAGATAGCATGTTTTTGGGTATTCATGAGATCTCTGTTTGAAAAAATGTTTTTAACTTGTAGAAATGTGTTGCAACACACAGATGGGAAGAAAAAGAAAAAAAAATCTCTTTAGCAAGCACTGTGTGTAAAAGGAATATTACATTTTGCACGCTCCTGATTACCCTGTGTAAACAGTTTTTGACATCTGTCTTTATAGTTTTCGAGGAGAGGAAGACTTTGTTAAAAGAACCATTTTTATACAGCAGTCACCATTTCAGTCTTGCTTTACCTGTATTATGAAAGCAGATGGTCTGCATGTCTTTTGAATATTTATAACTATCAAAAACAATCTCTTGCTATTCACCCTTAGGCTTATGAGATGTCAGGACTGTTCTGGTTGAAAAAAAATCATCTTGGGTGTTTACAGAAAGGGGATTACATTAAGCTGAAATGACTATACATTTTCCAGTTTAATATTTGTCCATCAGCTGTTTAATCGTATTTAGATAATTGTGTAAATAAGTTGTTGCAGCCCTTGCCCCTTCCACTGAGCAGGCTTGAAGCTTTAAACACCAATGAATGAGTTGCGAAAAAGCTCCGATTTTTTTTCCTAGTTAAACAACCTGGAAGGCCTAAATAAGTTTTGGTTACAGTGCTTCTTTGAGAAAAATTTTAATTTGCAAAGGAATCCCTGATATCTAATTCAGCCGAGTTGTTCCAGGAAGCTGCTGTGTCTTACTCTGTGCTAAGTCTGTTAGCGTGTATTTGCGCTGTGTAAATACTGCAGCCCAAGTACCCCTTCATGAGGCATGAAAACAACCTTATTCTGCCCATATAAAAATAATTTTAAGGTTATTTAGGGGAAGTTTTGGGACTGTGGGGGTTAAAAGCTTTTTTGACTGGAAGCTGAGCAATCACTGATAACAGATTTTGCTGTGGTTGGTTGATTTGGCAGAAAAGCATGAACAGTTTTGGTTTAGATGATTGAATTAACCTGATTAACATTGTTTTTGTTGTTTTGCAAAAAGGACAACAGTATACTTTTAGCGATGATCGAGCAACACTTCACCTGGTTGAAGAGCAGTGTTAGAGGCAATAACTCAGAAATGCCTCCCTTGAAGCACCTGCAGCAGTGGCTGCAGCAACGAGCCGGCATGAAAGGCTCAGGTCCTTCCCATATCTTGCTGGATGCACCTTGCCTTAGATTCTGGCACAAAAAAAAAGGTGTCTGATGCTACTGTTTTATTGGGTTTTGTTTGATGGGCATATGAAACAATTCCTGCCTGAGGTTTATGATATTTCACCAGAGAGTTCCTCAACTTCTTTGAGAAAAAGATGGTGTCTGGTTTTCAAATCTCTGGTATTTAATCTTCCAGAGAAAATGGGATTTGGTTCAATCTATGCTGGGTGAACCTCAGCTGAACTTCAGAAAAAATTCTACCCCTACCTTCACACAGTTGTTGGATGCCTAATTATAATTAACTTATTTGGCTAAAAAAAGAGCACTTGGGCTGCAGCAGATGGTATCATTCCAGAATAGTGGGATTTCTGTGAAGGTGGCACCATTTCAGATGAGATCTCCCGATTCTCAGAACATGACTGCAAATGATGTGATTGGGGGGAGGGAAGTATGAGAAAGGGGAAAGTGGGAAATTTGAGATCTTGAAGTCTCACAACTTACTTTCATGGATAAACTACTAGGAGATAAGTTAAGATTGCATATCTGTGACCAGTTTTTGCATTCTCTCGATTTTCTTTGCAACATGTGAAAAATCTGATTATGAGTGATGCATATGATGTATTTGAATATTTGTATGATATATTTATATTCATCATCCTTGTATGTGGAAGGCATCTGCCTCTGTGCCTCATAGATAAGAAGGATATGTGCAGTAGTAACAGGGTATGACATGTTTCAAATACAATAATTTTGATTATTGATAATTCAAGACATGGGGAACTCCTCAAGTGTAATGACCCAGGTTACAGGAAAAGCATCAATATGCCTTCAGTCTAGATAGTGAATCTCTGAAGACCACTACCTCATGGGGTTAATCTTAAGTTTTAGGCCATAAGCATACCAGACATTTATGTATGTAGATTGGTATTAAAATGTACAGGAATTCTATAGCAATAGGAAATTTCTATAGCCAAGTGCATCTCTCTGCACTAATATGACTAAATGTTTGATGACAATAAATAAAGCACAGAAACAATGAAATTCCGTGTTGTCAAGTTATTTTCTGAGTTAACAAGGTAGTAATATTTTATCTGGCTTGTAAAATTTTGCCTTCAGTGAATTAGTAAATAAATCATTGATTCCTCCTGATGAGGATTCTTAGCATAGGTAATATCACTTGAATGTTTGCATGAAGTGTTCTCGAAGAAAATACAGGATAATTTTAATTTTGAAATGTGTTTATAATGTCTGTCTTTTTTTTTTTGAAATCTACTTTAAAGAGCAAGAGTAACATCCCAGTGTTAGCCATCAAATCATGAAATTCACATTGTGTCAGAGAAGCTAAAATTCCCAGCAGTGTTTCTTAAACAGAGTGGTCCCCTATTTGGTTGTAAAGTAACTGCATTAAATTCATTCCTGAAGAATCAGGGAATGTTGCAAACTGCCATGTCATTTGTGTATTGTTTTTGCAAAATGACATGGAAGGGAGCACTAGGAAATCTTAGACAAACATCTTCAATAATAGGTAATTTACTAAAATTAATATCCATGTTTTCATACTTAAAGTTAGTTTAGCAGGAGGAGACATCTGAAAGGGGCAAAGTAAAATGAGAGAAACCCACCTTGAAGTCTAAATGACATCCACAAAATACGCATGAGCTGGTGTGAGATGATGGCCTCTGACAGGTGCAGTTCCCCATTCGGCACATACAGATCTGCAGTTTTTGCAAGTAGTCTGTACAGTCATATAATTTACCAGTTCAGATCGACAGGACCTTTAAAATCACACCTTATGTATCATGTGCCCATGTTTTAGATGGTTTAATTTATAAAAGAGCCAAAAAAATAATTTTGTACATATTAAACATTAATTATACTGCTGTTATACTGGAAGTTGAAATTGGGTCCAGCTGAGCTTGGTTCTGGTCATTCAGGCTAGACTTGTGGTAGTCTATTAAAATTTCACTCTCCTTTTATACCACTGACAAAAGGCTTCTAGCTAGTTTCAGAAATGCCAGATTAGTGGCAAGAAATGGCAAGAATTTTTGTGATTCGGAGAAACATTAAAATACCTGCCTGGTGAGTAGAGGGTATCCACATTTGGCATAAATAATGCTGCCTCACTCTAGCAGTTCTGAGCCTCCATGAACAGCTTGTTACTGAGTAATACCTTAGAAAATGGTTATCATGAACTTCATTAACATCAATAATGAAGGTACTTTTAGTCAAAAACTGAACTAACCTTTAAAAGAAGACTTACAGTAACATTTATTGCATTTTTACTCCAGACTCTTCCTTCCAGTGGCTATTGTAGTTGGTGTAACAAAGGGTTGATGCTCTAAACGATTTTTAAGACAGCACAGATGTATCTAAATGTTACATGCTGCATAGTGAAGAAACATGATAATCAAGGCTTTGTCTTCTTGACTGTCATTGTTTTTTTGATACACTGGACAATTCTTGTAGTTAAGCCAAAAGTAACTATTTTCCACACAGAAATTTAAAGGGTGGCAAAGTTCAGTCTGTTGAAATTATATTTGCTAATTTTGTTGTTCATACATTATATACTGAGTATAATTTTAAAGTTGGAGCATTATCTCATTTTGCAGGGCTTAGCCTTAATTGATTTGTAAAAGAATGTACTGGAACTGAAAGCATTGTAAATTCCACTATTTTAAAATTGGTCAAAACTGAGCAGAAGGTAAATTTCTCACTGTAGCTATCTGATATCTCGAGAACCTTTGAGAAAAAAATCATCTTGATCTTTCTTTGGTCTATTTTACAGCTAATATTCAGTTACAGAATTAGACATGACAATAAGCTTTTCATAAGCCTGTTTTTGCAAATCACTTAAAATACCCTGTTTAGGAAAAACAAGGCTGGGTTCATTTTGGGTTATTAGATTCATATTTTATTCTACTATCAACCCCATATTTCATCCTATTGATAGGTCATGGAGATAAAGTTTTGTCTTATGATTTTCTGGGTTCTACTCTTAGTGGCACAGAGGAACTGGACCTGGGTAACTTGGGTCGCTGCTTGCATTTGTAAAGGCAGTGTAGGAATTATATGCCTGTGTGGGTATGTGAAGGGTCAATCAAATTTAAAAGCAGAAATGGGATGAACAAAATTCACTTTCAAGATTAGCATCTTCTCTCCGGATCCCATCCCATTGCATGATGTTTCTTGGTCGATAACTTTGTTCTTCCCTTAGTACATCTGCTATTTTTGCTCCCATTTACAATATACCTTGGTTTGTTTTCATGCTCAATTAATGAGTTTTTTAAAAGGCTTTGGATGATAGGATTTAAAATGCAATATGGTTCTCAAACTTTAAAAATATAATGGTTCGACAATTGAAATAATTTGTGCTTTGACTTGTACTGCTCTGTATTACAGCTTTTTTTTTTCTTCTCCCCTTTTCACACAGAGTATGATTTCTTCCATTGTGAACAGCACTTACTATGCAAATGTCTCAGCAGCAAAATGTCAGGAATTTGGAAGGTGGTATAAACATTTCAAGAAGGCAAAAGATATGATGGGTAAGCAAAAAAAAAAATTGCCTTGATGGTGGTTACATACCATTATGTGTCACATTGAGGTCTGTCACAGTCATATAAGAAGCCAGTTCCCTTCACGATAAGTTTAGGATGCTTTTGATGAGTAGATGTAGAAAGTACATATATAGTGAAAGAATTCATTTAAATAAATATTTGCTATTGAAACAGCCAAGCTGACTTGGGTTGCCAGAGATGTAAAGCTGTCATTCTATAAATCTAGAGATCTTCTACCACCCAGAATAATTGTTTAGAAAACCTGTTCCTGGAACTGTGACGAACTGATTTTTTAATGTATGTATTTTTTTCTCGCTCTGGCTAATGTATATTTAAAGAAACAGACTTCTACAGCTATCATTACCTTCCAGCAAGAATACTGTAATTTTATAAATTCATATCTTTCTCTAACCTTGGGACCCTAATTTCAATTAATTTTAACAAATAGTTGCTGTGGCAATTGTTTGCTTGTTGTAGCAAGCACAACTAAATTATTGCAGAAAAAGCTATCAATTCTGTGATACCTTTTATCTTTCTTAAACCTGTACACATAATTTTGATCACTTTATGTTAGAAAATTTCTACGTAGATTTCAACAGAATGGAGAAATGAGACCTCAGTTTGGATTGAATTTTGAGCTTGACTTAGCTTTCAGTATTTGAAGCAAAATCATTCATCTACCAAAACGGGTTCCTTGCCTTTTATAGCTTAAGGCTGTAATGAAGACAATGCATCACTTTTGTGATAATTGCTTGAATTACTGTTCTGAGTGAATGGCCCACTTGGGTTAATCTCTACTTTCCCTGAGTAAAAGAAGGCAGCTTCTTTTCTTAATCTACTTTGTACCTTCTGTGCAACACGGAACCCTTCTTCTGAGACCACCAAATTTAGTGTTAAGACTTCACTTGGTTTCAGGTGGTCCATGTGTGAGACAGCCAAGTGGCTATATGGGGAGAGTGACTTTTCCACAGCAGCCTCTCCTATGTCCTTTGCAGCAGTGCTCCTGTGTGGGGCAACCCGTGCAAAACTTTACGTACATGGCCTGCCAAGACAGGTTCACCATCCATTCATTTGGAGTCAGTGAAGCCAGCAAATAGAAAATGTGCACCTGTATATTCTTGTGTAAACTAATGCTGGTAGGGAGAGGCAGCATTGCCCCCAAAGCCACCTGTGTGAGGAGTAGCAAGGCCTCTGCTTCGGTGTTGATCCAGGCTATGGACACCAGAGCTCTCTGCAGAACAGCTGGCTTGTTTTTTATTTATCAAATTTCGGCCTGTGATAGGATAGAGGAGGAAGATGGGGATGCAGGTGGGAATCCAAGTGCCAATCTCTTTATCCAGCTCCAATCCTTGTGGAGGAAAGGGTGGCCTTGCATTGATGACTGTGAAGATAATAATTACTGTGACAAGCTCAGACACTGCCTTAAAAAAACAAACAAAAAACCTTACTAGTATAAAAAAATTGCTACAACACTTTTGTGAAAATACTGGACTTTTGGTTTTTAAATAAAGCTTATTTTCTTAAGGCTATTTCCAGACCAGAGCTGCTAAAGATGTAGAATAAAAAAAAGTGACATATGCTGATAAAAAGGAGACTCCTTTTTATCAGCCTGGTTTTATTATATATTGTTTAATCATGCACAAGAGGGGAACTGGAAGAACTCTTGTAGTTTTAAAAACTATGCTGTTAATTGAAAAGGAGGGTGTGTCAAAGGCAGATGAGTTAATATAAGAAAAAAAATTCAACCATGTTGCAAGTCACTGAAAAAAACCATGCATACATGGTTGCAAGATAAAGCAGCCCATCTGTGTAATTTACATAAATTATACTGGTTCCTAGCAATCCCATACAATTGATGCAGCATCTAGAAATTAGGGAGCATGGGGAGGTCTGCACCTTACCCTGCTTGTCACAGATTTCCAGTGGCTGGGAACTGTATATGTCAAGGCAGGGACCTCATGGGAGGAGCAAAACCAGTCACAAGGGGCTTCTCTCTCTCTGGCTGAGACATGCTTTCCCACAACAGCCCTCCTTACCCTTTGCACAGATGCACGTGCTGTTTCACCTGCATCATCTGCAGCACAGAGTGGGTTTGTTTCTCTCTTCTTTGCCCCATCTCCAGTTGGTTACTGTTTTGTCTGAAGTCCCCTGCGTCTGTCACTGTGGGATGCAGCAACCCGGTCATGGTTTTGTTGCATTGCACCATTTTACATTTGTTTATTTTTATTAGCATGTCTTGTGAGGACAGTCAAATTTGTGATTTTCAGTCTGATGTTGGCCTTTTCAATGTTTCTTTTCTGCTGTAGTTGAGATGGATAGCCTTTCTGAACTATCCCAGCAAGGTGCCAACCATGTCAACTTCGGTCAGCAGCCAGTCCCAGGGAACACAGCCGAACAGCCTCCATCTCCCGTTCAGCTTTCTCATGGTAGTCAACCATCAGTTCGGACCCCGCTTCCAAACCTGCACCCTGGACTTGTATCTACTCCCATTAGCCCTCAGCTGGTAAATCAGCAGCTGGTAATGGCCCAGTTGCTGAACCAGCAGTATGCAGTGAACAGACTTCTAGCCCAGCAGTCCTTAAACCAACAGTACTTGAACCACCCTCCTCCTGTCAGTAGATCCATGAACAAGCCGTTGGAGCAGCAGGTCTCAACGAACACAGAGGTGTCTTCCGAAATCTACCAGTGGGTCCGTGATGAATTGAAACGAGCAGGAATCTCACAGGCAGTATTTGCACGTGTGGCTTTTAACCGAACTCAGGTCAGTCATCTTTTTTCTTATTTTTTTTTTTGAGTCTAAGAGTCCCTTCTTTCTAATTATTAATTGGCATCTTCTAAATCTGTCTTCTCATTTCTACCTTGTCACTTAGCCCCTCTGAAGGAACCATGCTTCCATGCAGGATCACTGTCCATGTTGGTACAGTACTGAAATCCTCAGGGATTGGTTTGTGGAAATACCCGCTGTTCTTACAGGAAGCGTGGTTCCTCTCCAGTTGTGATGGTTTATGAATAGCTGAATTTCCCAGTAAAGGAAATTAACACCTCTATGCGGAACCATTCACAAAGTCACCCAACAGATTGCTTTTTCTGTTGCAGAGTTATACCTGCTCTGACCACCTGCACGCACTGAACAACCTGTCTTCTTTCACAGGTGTACTGGAGATGGTCTTTTATCCATACTTGCAATTATTTTTATTGTTTTCCAGTGAAAGTCTTAATAATATCTTTTCAGGCCTCTGAAAAGATTAGAAATTAAAAGCTTTATCTTTAGATCATCTACTCTTTTTATGTATTTTTGTAGTTTGTTGCAAAAGCAGTAGTTGCTGAGCTTGCCGGTGTCCACGTCAGAACATATACTTCGGCTCTTCAATGCAGAAAAAGCCAGCCCTAGCAAAGCTGATAAGTAACACTAAAATGTGTTATTTTTTACACCTGTTTTAGAAGCTAACCCTGTTATAATTTATTCTGCTCTATGAATTTAACTTAATGCCATGTTGCATGGAATTTAATCAAGCAGAAATTATGGAAGAAATGTCAGTATATTGAATACAAATAATAAGATCTCAAAATTTTAGAAGTATATTTTAACATAAAATGAAATATTTCTAATAGGACTTCGTAAAATTGGAAATATTTTTAAAAGCCATAGGTAAATTTGCTTTGGGTTCCACATTTTTAAATGAAAACACATACTTAGGAAACAGTTTACCCATTGTAGATTATAGTATAACAAAAAATATCGTAATTTGATCTTCTCTTGAAACATTTTTGTTTCTCCCTGTGTAGCTTAGAGACTAAAAATTCTGTTTCAAATGCTCAGGTACCAGGTTTGAATCAGCATGTCATTTATAATTCTACTGAATTACTATTGCCTTACAATATTTTACATTCTCCTTTAGTTAAAAGAAAGTAGTCATTGTGTGCATTCTCTGTAGGGCTCTGTGTGTGTGTGTGTCTTTCCTCTTTAGAGCAGAGGAGGTTTTCAAGATCTGGGCCTTTCATACCAAATTTCATGGGTGACATGAACTCATGCAGGGATTATTTACATTAACTTAGGTCAAGGCAGTGTCAGTTGTTATATTTATAATAAGTGACACAGTGTCTTGTTTAATACAAGGTTTAAAAAATTAATTATTGATATTCTAAAGTGTTAAAGCAATAGTAGCAGCTTCATATTACCATGGTTTGCAGCTGCCACCTTACCTCGACAGAAAGCCAAGCAAGTAATTCAGAAAATAAAGTTTATTTTATATTTACTTCTTTCTCAGGTTTGCCTAAAAGCACATGGTTTTATCTCAACTGTCCCCGTCACTGAAGTGATCAGTTTTTGTCAGCTGGTTTTCTGTATAGGTTTTGGCATGTCCTTTGTGCATGAGTAGTATTTGTTACCTGAAATACAAGGATGATTGGTTATGACTGGACATTGAATTTATATGCCAGAGTAGGAGAAAATACTCCTTTGATATGATGAATGCAACTGTAGAACCAGATTTCTAGTGCAAATACTGATTCTTTACTTTAATATAGTATTATTATTATACCAAATATATATTAAAATATGTATTGCTATGTATTTTTCTTACTACAAATGTTATTAAATATTTGTTTAAAGTTCAGTCTTCCCCAGACTTTGTGGTTAACCAGCCTGGTAAAATGTGTTGAGAATGACCCAAAACTGTGAGGAAACCCCAAAATGAACATTGAAAACAATTCCCCTAAAGAGATATGAGATAGACCTATATATTTT
Organism: Drymodes brunneopygia; assembly: GCA_013400955.1. NCBI lineage: Eukaryota > Metazoa > Chordata > Aves > Passeriformes > Petroicidae > Drymodes > Drymodes brunneopygia. The sequence continues at coordinate 1,038,117 of VZTZ01039767.1, read as the reverse complement.
GGCAATTTTCAACCAAATCTATTTGAAAGATCACAGAGTAGTATCCCTATATCTTACAAAGTGTTTTTACTAGTCAAGTTAGTATTTGCAGTTAGCTAGGTAAGATTTGCAGTGTTTGTTATGTTTTGTGGAAAACATAAGAAGCAAAAAAAAAATATACTAGGAGCCTAGAGAGTGTCAGCTTCAGTTTCACCAAGAAATAGCATACTTTTCATATGAAGCAAAGCCTCACTGAAATACAGAGGAGTTTGTTGTGGGTGCATTTCACCTTTGAAAACCTGGAAATTTTTTAATTTTACCCACAGTGACAGCTAATGTCTAAGGGTAAACACAGGTACTAGCAATTCTTACGTGAAAACTTCTAAAATTTGTTCTGCTTGCTGTATTTCTGAATTCCTCATAGCCTATTCAAGGATACATCACATTGAGCTAAAATTAGGATAGTAATTTAATAACTTTTAGGATGGTGTTGATGAGTTATTTTCTAATAGTGATGTAATATCCTAAGGTTTTTTTTGCTAGAAAAGTAAAACTCTTGTTTAAATTCATCTTCTGTTTTCTGAGATAGAAAGCTAACTCAGGCTTACCACTGACATTTTTGAAACTGTCATAAGCACATTTGAGCCGTGTCCAGGGACCATATCATGCCATCAGTTTCTAAATGCATAAGAACTCGCTGAAATCGGTTAGGAGTTCTGGGCAAGAAAACCCTGGTATAAAGATACAGTCTCAGATGAGCGGAGAGATTTTCTTTCAGTGTAAAAGTTAAGGAAGGAAGCGATCTATAAATTAAGATTGATTTAGCTTAATGTTTAGGCAATAAAATGGACTTCGAAATTGGCTAAAGATGCTCTTGTTTTTCGGACTTATGCTCTACAAAATGAATACAGCATTTGGCGGTGGTTTTTGGGTGGGACATTTCTACCCATGTAGTGTGGTAATTCAACACTTGATCCTAATTGTCAAGATTTTTTCATTTGTCTGCAAAGATGTTGACTAGAGATGTTTCTATCTTTCCACAATCCAAGGAAAGAATTTGGTAAAAATACTTCTGAAAACTAGAGTGTCTTTTTTTGCTCTTACTAATTATCTATAAAGTGGAAAAAACCCCTTAGCCACATCTTAGAAGTGTGTCCTTAAGAAAGAAAGGGTGCGATTTTAATGTGTTCTTGAATAATTTCCCCCCTCCCCTTAAGTTCCAAATGGTAATTTCAAAACTGAAGTCTCAGGAATGTGGCCTGTGAACTTTAATCAAAGTCCAGATACCTATAACTTGAATGAAAATTCACATCTATACAGGCACAATAGGACAACTGTTGCAGGGAGCAGAAGCAGTTTTGGTGGGAGGAGTTTCTCTATAGTCCTTCTATGAAGTCTTCAGAGTACAGTCAGATCCAAAGTTTTGCATCCTTTAGCGGTTGTGATTTCAACCCACTGGATGCAAAGAAACAGGTTGAATCCTGTAAGCACCTCCTATCAGTGCACTGTGGAAAACTTTGTTGAGTTAGTACTTGTGATGTCAGCTCTGAGTTTCACCTCAAGCAAGATGTCCAAAGGTGACTACCAGTCTGCCAGAATAATTTTGGTAAATTGAGATACTTATGTTTCAGTTGCCAGTTAATCAAATTGATAAATATAATATTTTGTTCCAACTGATGTCAGTGCACTGTGCAGATAACTCTTTTCTCTTGCAAGAGCAAGTTCAGTATTTTCTTGTGCTTTGCAGGCTAGAAAATGGTATTTGTGATCAGTTTGCTGCCCTGGGTAGCCCCAGGCAGCCATGGGGTGACCATGATGATGCACACCCCTAAGTGTGGTGCCACAGCCCCCCATCAGCAGAGAGGCTGTGCCTGCTGTTTCAAATGTTTAGTTAAACTGTGAGTTTCTCTACTCTGTTTTGTTCTTAGAGCTGGAGTGCAGCATCAACATTTGTTGGACTGAACTGCCCTCACAGCCCTAAAAAAATAAATAAACTCCTCTTCCATTTCTGTTGTGTGTTTTTAAATGGTAGCATGAGTCAGGCAGTGAAAGGCTTGGTTCCCACAGCCAGTCTGACATTTGACTCGAAGGTGTAGCTTAGCCTGGTGCGTGGTGGGGTGATGAGTCCACACTGTGCTAGCAAGGAGTTGTGTTAGTCATGGTTGTGGTTGGAACTGGGACTGGGGGCTGTCTCTGTGTACACTTTCAGCTGTTAGGTTTGCTACATGAACTCAGGTGCTGTTATATGGAGGTGACCTCATGGCTCTGTTTTCATGAAAGAAGGAAGAGTGCTTTTTGCTGCTTTTCCATGTCTGACTTTTGTTACTGTTCTTTTTCCCACAAGTGACTATGTTTGATCTGAAAATTTTTGAATATTTTTTCTCTCCCTCCTTTCTACTTGAGCCCCATGCTTGTTTAAAATATTAACTGCCAGGACATACTGCCTTTCGTTCATGTATAATGCCTTTTCTCATATGTGAAAACTTCTGTGTATTTAGGGCTGTGCCAATGCTAATTCTGGGCAATTCCTGCTTCGAAGGAGAATGCATGGATGCAGTAAATGGCTCTGTGTAATTGTAAAACAAAATCTAAGTTTACACAATCCACCTTCTCAGGCACTACTTCTTTTTTTCCCTTCCACTTTGTCTTTGGCACACTTTATTTTCCAGTAAAATGAAAAATGAAGATGGATTATTCAAAATTGATAACAGTAATGGACCATCATGTAATGTTTTATTGAATTTGAGTTCTGTAAATTATGTGGTAGAGAGAAATTTGCCTGCTTAAGTATAACAGAAATTGCCACTGTATTCATATAATTCTTTGTAGCGTAATTTAAGAAAAAGTACACTATCCATATCACTATTGAATAAAAGGTAAAAAGGTGCTATTACACTATCATGACAGCTCTCCTCTTGCTACTAAGCGACATAGATAAATGTGTCTGCTTATAACTTACTTGGCTAGGATCCAGGCTTGTGAGTGGAATTTGGGAATAATCTTCCACCTGGACATGGGATAGGAGCACCCTGCAACCAAAAGGGATAGCTTTCAGGGATGTTCTGCGTGTTTTGGGAAGGTTTGGGCAAATTGCGTGTTTCTTCTGGAAGCTTTGAAGTTCTATCACACTGATAAAATCTGTTTGAATCAGTGATTATGGTCAAGGAGGAGACAAACTGGGGACCAGACAGGCAGTGTTTTTGTTCATATTGGCAGACACTTTAATTTATCTCCATTTTTAAAGAATTTGTAATGAGCTTTTGAAAGCCCTGATAATATTTATTGAACATTTTTGTGCCATTAGTAATGGGTTGTACTTGTGATTACATGTAAACTTTCTTTTTTCTTTTCAATGGAACCTGGGTACATTTTTAAAAAGTACATTTCCAGTGCTAAAAGAACACAAGGGAGCAAGAGCAACAGTGAGGAGGGCTCTGAGCCTAACAGTGTTTATAATCTCTTTGCAAAACAAGCTTAGTTTTTATGCAACTTGATGTACAATATCAGCAGAGCACACCAAGACTAGTATCTTGGAAAACCAGTTCAAGCCTGGTAAAATGAACAGTTAATCTGTGCACATCAGCACAGGCCAGAATGTGAGAGCTGATATTTTCTTTCTAGGATTTTTCCCATTGTACATCTTGTCTAACAACTTTTAGCTGAAGTTTTGTGCCCAAAATTTGAAGCAGTAGCCATGAAGTAATATATGAAGCAGGCAAACTGTGTTCTAAGACTGCCTGCACCCGGTACTACATCTTAGTTTTCATGGTTTTTCCTCACATATTCTGACCTTTAGGTTTAGCGCCTAGAAGCAAATTCCTCCTTGCCTTCTCCCTGCTCTGTCATCTCCCCCCCTCTCTCTGCCTCGCTGTCCTCTGCTCTGCTCCCAGCTCAGGCAAAGAGTCATGACAGTGACGAAGGAAGAGAGGAGAATGAATACTTAGTGGCATTTCTAATCACCAAGAGGTGTCCCACAGCAGTGGAAATGCAGGCAAAAGTTAAAAAAAAAACCACCAGCATTTTCTTATTTACTTATTTCACTGAAGAGGGAAAAGTTATACAGGAAAAACAGCCTTTTCTACCTTTTTAGCTGCCCACTATGTGGCTAAGGCTTATACACACAAATATTTTCTATTATGGGCTAAAGTATTTTTTTTAAGGACGTTTCCTGTGGCTGACAGTGGGGTGGCTGTTTGTAAGGAGTCTTCTCTCCTGACAATGATCAGTCCACTTGAGTTTAGTTTTTCTTGCTCTTTTTTTCATGGAGAGGTGTCTCCAGCACAGAAACAGTCAGAAATCACACATGTTTACAACTACCTAGAAGGAGATTGGAACGATGTGGGCATTGGTCTCTTCTGCCAAATAGCAAGAAACATGGTAAGAGAGAACGTTACGTTACATTAGGGGACGTTTAGATTGGATATTAGGATATTAGGAAAAATTTCTTCCTCAAAAATGTTGTCCAGCACTGAAACAGGCAGACAGGGAAGTGGTGAAATCACCATCCCTGGAGGTACTTAGGAGACATATAAATGTGGCACTTGGGGACATGGTGTAGTGGTGGGCTTGGCAGTTCATGGTTAATGCATGGACACAATGATCTTAAAGGTCCCTTTCAACCTAAATTTTTCTTTTCTGTTCTCTACATCCTTTGCTCTGCAGACAGCTTTGCCTTGTCTCCAGCAGAACAAAATAATTTCGTACTTCCTCTTGAGGTGGATTGTGTACCCTACCATTAACAAGCATTGGTAATAGTGGGTTTGAGTACTTAAAAGTAGAAAAAAATTATAGACACAAATTTATTTTCCATGTTTGCTAATAAGTAAATTTATTATTAGACTAACCATTAAGAAAAAAATTTAAAACATCACCCAAATGCTACTTTTGTCAGTAACTTGTTTATTTACCTTCTGAGTAATTTCTGCCTGGATACCGGAAAGCAGGACGAATCAAGAAAAGTGGTAAGAAAGTATCCCCCAAGATTATTTTTTTAATCTTCTTCCTCTGAAATATTTTTCATGCTTAGTGCTGGAAAGACTGTTTGTTTTTTCCATCCCATTTCCCTGTTAGGCGTGCAGGCACAGACAGGGCCATGAGGACCACACTGGCTGAGGTGTAGTGCTTGATACCTCTGTCCTTGTCGTTCAGCTGGAAAGTGCAGAGCTCACACCCACACTGAGTGGGCCCTGGTCCTGCCCAAGCACAGCTGCTTGAGAGCAGTGGCTTTGCAGCAGCACCTCCCTAAGGTTCTTTTGCCTGGTAGGATAAGGCCTTTAAGAGAGGTGACAACTTCCCTAGGTGCTGTGAGCATCAGACTTCTCAAAATGATACTTCTTGGCCATATCATTCTCTTGTACCCTTTTAGGAATAGATATATTCAGTCAGTATTATCTGTCTTGGGTTTGGCTTTTTTATTGTCTGCTTCCCTCTCTCTAGTTACCCTTCTGTTTTCCTGATTAACTTACAACAGTTCTTTAGGAAAAGAAACATTGGCTTATGTTATTTCTTTAAATTCACATGTGTGTTCCCTTGTTACACTATAAGAAAAAGCCTCCCATGCCAGTGCTCTCTCTTTCCCAGCATGGCAACAGTATTTATTCTAAATAGTAGTTCACATCTGCTTTTCCAGAAGTTACCTTTCTTATCACCATCTTCTTACTCCAAGACAGTACAGCATTTTGAATGCCTGACATATTTAAAAGGAGAATCTGGCAGGGGGAGATGTCAAGAACCTGTTGACATTAAATATAAATATCCCAGGCAATGGACTGTTTGAGGATTAGGGTTGTCCTGATGAAGAAAGAGGAAGGTGCAAGAAGGAGGAGCATAATGGCATCCAACAGCGAGTTTCCTCACTTGTGAAACTCCAATATGCAACTCTTAGAAGGAAATATTGACTTATAAAAAATATGGCCCTGAGTCAGTGAAGCAGTACTTTAGGAACGTTGCAAGTTTATAGCCTCAGATTAGTTGTAAAATATCACTTCCTTTCAAAGATCTATTTAAGTTGCTAGAAATGTGGAAAGCCTTTTTTTAAGGTTGGATATGCATTTTGCCTGTGAAGCCTGAGAACCCCCCAGTGTATCTCACTTATCCTTAACGTCTCACGATTGTGGTCTGTGAAAGATTTCATGGCAAGTTAAGCCAGTAAAAGGAGGAAGACCTATTAGGAAGATTCAGTTTATGTTGTATTTAAAACAGGTGCTTAATAAAATTAAGGGTACAATTGAGGCTCTCTTCTCTGCTACCTAAAATACTGTTAATATAATCCTATGTGGAGCGAATAATGCAATTGCTCTTCTCATTCCCAGCCTGTGGTAAGAAGAATGAGGACTGATAAGCAGTGGCTTTGCAGAGCTCAGTTTTACAGACACTCACCTAGGCTAACTCTCAAGCCTTTCTCTTCCTTCCCTACAGGGCTTGCTCTCAGAAATCCTCCGAAAAGAAGAGGATCCCAAGACTGCCTCGCAGTCCTTGCTGGTAAACCTTCGGGCTATGCAGAACTTCTTGCAGCTGCCAGAAGCAGAACGAGATCGAATTTACCAGGACGAAAGGGAAAGGAGCTTGAACGCCGCCTCTGCGATGGGCCCAGCGCCTCTCATAAGCACACCGCCCAGCCGGCCTCCGCAAGTAAACCACTCTCTCTGCCTTTGGGATTTCCTTGTTGTGCTCTCTCACTGTCCTGCTTGGTGAGATCTTTCTGAAAAAGAAGAAACCTTTTGCTGTCGCTTTTTTTATATACTCGTAGAGTCATTACTTGCAGTGCATATCACAAATTAAATTTAAGAAATGTAATGGATGATAGTAGCGGTTTATTACTACCTATTTTCTAATTTTAAGATAAATTCTATCCATTATCGTTCCGACAGAATTTTTTGCTCATTTTATTGAGGTACAAGCTTTACTGGGCATGGACGATGATGGCTTTTCTTACAATTCTTAGGTTCTTAATGTTATAGCTTCAGATAGGGATTTTGGAGGATTTGGATGACTAAACTGAGACAGAATGAAAGCAAAAGTGTGAGTACCTTGTAGTGCCTTAAAAATTATTTTTTCAGAAAGCAAACAGGTAAAACTAAAGTGGTGGGGGAAAGATCCCATCCCAAAATACTGGGCATGCTTTCACCACCTTTAACTACTGTCAACTGTGTAACATAATAGGCTTGCTATAACCATTGCATTGAATGATTTGGATATGTTCATTAAAGTTTCGTGTAGTATTTGTTACAATGAAACTCCTATTGATTTCTCTAAAATTTATTTGATTTAATTCTCAAAAAATTACAAAGTTTGATAGAGCGGGATTGAGAGATTCAATGGTGTTGTCCTTGTGTCGTTCAAGGAAACTCTGATGCTTGTTTTAAGGTACATGAAAAATGCACATGAGCTGTAGGAATGTACAGGATTTCCACAAAGAGGAAACACTCCAAAACCTGTATATTTTCAGAAATATTCTGCATTGCTGTGGCTCAAGGTTGTACCTATGCAAGGAAAAACCAAACTAATCTGCAGATATGTGGGAAGCATGCTGTATACACAGTCCAGTTTTGCTAAACAAAGCAAGGCATTGGGATTGTGGGAATTTTGTGAGTTTCTGAGAAAAACAGCAGGTTTTTGTTAACCACTCATAGGCTTGTGACTATGACTATGTTCCATACCCATTCGGAATGCTATAAATTCCTCTCGAGATTATTTTTCTAATTTTCCTTCAGCTAATGGATACTAAGGACCAAACTATGTAACAAATAACAAAATTGTAGGAGGGAGGACAGAAGATCACCTTGACCTGCTGCAGTACTTTTCACAAGAGAAGAAAATTTTAGCAGAAAAAGCAGACTGTACTAATGGTGTAGTTTTGTTATCATTAACTGAGTTTAGTCTGTAAAATCCACTATAGATATTCTTCAAGATAAAGGACAAGAATCTATTTACATAGTAATGCTTTAGTGGGAAATAGTTAAATAGAGATAACTGTGTTTAAATAACATTTGAGTTTGTTTTAATATCTGTACCTGCTCCCACAGCCCAGGTAATTCAGAGCCAAGGCTAACCCTCCTTCTTAACTTATCTCTTTCTGCCAAGGTAATGTCTCACTCTGTCTCAAGTGGTCTTGGGCAATTTCACAGCTAAAGAACAGAGTTAATTACAGGACCTTCCAGAAGGATGTCAAGTCAGAGGTAGTCATTGTACTGGTTTTAATTCACACTTTAAACTGTATAAATCCCTTGCAGCCAGAAAGAAAGTAAGACTTAGGGGTTTTCTTAACTGACAAAACAGACTGTAAGTCCAAATTTGGTGGGAAAGGGGGGGCTAAATCTATCTGTCTCTACTGTGTTCTTGTTTGTAATTACATTTCATTTTTTTTAGTGTGAGTCAGGAGTATAGTTAACCTAATTGCGACAGTTCATACTGGAAACAACATACGTTTTTGTTTTAATCCTTTTCAAAAGGAAAGCAAGTTTACAAGGAAACCTTATAGACTAATTCTTGAAGTCTACAGAACAAAGCACTTATTTTTCCAGTTGTGCTGTTCTGTCATTCAGCAAAACACACACATTTTCCCTAGTGAATAGACTGAGAATGTAGAAACCTCTGAGTTGCGATTCTTTGTGACCTTCTTACATGTTTCCAGAATTACCCACCTATAAACATCTGAAGCACTTTTCACCTGGTGCTAAGTGTTCAGAGTCCTAAGTTTGAAAATTGAAATATCTGTGTTGGTAAGATAACTGCAATACTTGATGCTTGAAATAATAGTGAAATTATCCTAGTTGTAACACTGGCAAGTATAACTTTACAAATCACAGCAGAAATAAATTACAGTCAGGATACTGCAAAATTTTTAATGCAAACTGCTACTGTGATACCTCCCCCAAAATGTCCACAGTTTATTGAATATTTGATACTAAGGAAATAAAACTACTATCATCCTTACTACTAAATTTATTATAAGCAATTATTTAAAGATCACTATGCAGGAATACAGCATAATATTTTTCCAGCTTGGCTGTGAGCTTCTAGGATAACCATTGAAAGAGAAAACAGACCGTTTATCCTGACAACAGAATTTACGCAAGAGCCAACATATTTAATATTAAATCTTTAGACCAGTGTAACATTTGAAACAATTAAACTATGAAACCATGAAAAATGGGAGCTAATATGCCACACATGAAGGTTTATTTTGCAATTGCAAGTTATCAGTTTCGGAAGGATGTGAAAATAAACATCCTGAAAAGGATCTATTTTGCATTTTTGTGTTGCCAACTGGTGGCCAGACAGTAGAGCAGACTTAACCATTTAGCAGCTGAGCTTGTTCTGTGTAAATTTTGCATTCTGTTGTATGCAAAAACAGGAAGTGTTACCTTGGAGGTCTGACTGGGGAGTAGGAACTCACCAAATAAAAATTGTGGTGCCTGAGTTAGAAGGAAGAGTGTTGAATTTATCTCGTTTTTACAGCATTCTTACTAGTTGCTACTTGAGCTAATGTATCTGGATTGTTTCCAATTCTTTTTTGAAATCCTTTAAGAAGCTCTTTGTCCCCCTTACTTCTCCCTTTCTCTCTGACTTAAACAAAGTGCAAAATCTCACTTTTTTTTTTTAATTGACATCATTAGCCTCTAATGCATGAGCTTTTGGGTTGCGTGTAGAGCCCTCTAAGCTGGTCAAGTTGTAAAAGTCTGCTATTCTCTTCCACACTGGTGGACTGAGCACAAGGAGACGGCGTACACAAGGATTTTTCCCTTGGACATTGTTCGAGTTACCCCCCCTGGGGCAGAAGCCTGTCTGTCAGGCTATTTCCTGGGGCACTGGAGTTTATAAGTATTAGCATCTCCATCAGGTAGGTACTGCATGGAGACGTCATTTAACCTCTGCAATCTAGAAGGAAGGAAAAAGGTCCTTTCATGTTCTATTTCTTTTAATGATTTCCCCCCACTCTTCAACACCTTCATCTTGCAGATCACCCCACTGAGGCCCTTTTGGGGTATTCCTAGGTCAAGTTCCAAGAATGAGTCTATTGCATGTGATGTGGATATGAGGGAATCTGGGGATATTTTAGAGGATGCTGAGGTGCCTTTATGTCTCATTAGGGCAGTTTGAGATGTGGGGGGAAGATGAGTCCCCCCTCCTCTGTACCATTTGTGAGGGAGGATGGAGACAGGTGGCCAAGTTACAGATTTTCTTTTCCAAAATATTCTGCTTAAAGGCATTTCACCATCCTGCAGTTATAAACACTTCCTTCTCAGGACGGGTAATCTCCATTTCAGCAGAGCTGAGGAAGAAATCTTTCTTGCCATATTCCCCAAATATCTTACCCATATTCCCCAAAGAGAATTTGTGTTAACCCTTAGGACCCATCATCATCCTGTGTAAAAACAGAGTACGTGTAATGTCGAGCAGAACATTATTTTAACGAGACAATGTTTTAAGAAGTATCCACAAATCTTGCATGAGTCATGGTTCTGGGTACTCATTGACCAAAACCTTCATCTCATAAATACAATCCTGGCCTCCCTCTGACTACAGATAATTTACAGTTCCTTCACGTTAAAGCAATTGTGGGTTGGGACTCAGAGATAGGATGCTGCTCTTGAAAGACTTGTGTCTAGGAGGGCACTGCTTTGATGGTGTTTGAGAACCAGTGAATCTCCATTGCAAGGAGTTCTGGATAACACCATGAAACTTTTTGGTGGAGTCCTGGAGTTATAATACATGAATGTGCCATATATCACCACCAGCAAAATTTTTATTTTTAAGTTGACAAAATTTGAGATTTAGGTTGATAATCTTTGTGCCAAGTTGCATTTTAACGAAAGTAAAAATGAACAAAATAATAAATGCAATCCTCTCCTCCCACCCCCACAAAAACCACCATGGAGGAGAGTTAATGGAAACCCTGACACTTAACTATAACTGCACTTCCAGGCGCCGCTGTAATAATGGAGTAGTAAACCTTGTCCTGATAAAAGCTGTTCTGAAAGCAACAGCATTTATTGTACCTCCTCTGCTATTTGCAGAGCAGAACTGAAAAGTAGTTTGTTTTGCCTGGAATGAACTACTTTATGAATTTTAATGTACAATGTAATATTAAAAGCTAAACCAGGATTAAAGAAGATTTTTGTTCGCAAGCTAAAACAGTACTTATGAGAATGTGTTATATAAGATTTTTTTTGTTTTGGTTTCAATGGAGAAAGAATGAGGTTCCATGTTTGTGAAAACCTCTTCACACTGGTTATTCCTTCTATGACAACTTACCCTTTTTTTAGGAAGATTGAATTAATCCAGAACTTCTTCTACTGTAATCAGTCTTATTTGATGAGAAGATATATCTGGGTAGGCCAGGAGGAGATGGATATGTTATTTTTTTTTCCAAGTATTCTTAGAAGACTAGATTGATTGGTGATAGGAAGATGGCCAAATGAATTCCTGATTCTCAGTGTGTTACATTTGTAAAATAATGCTCCCCTCTTCAGTTAGTATTTGCAAAATTTGGCTCCTGTCAAAAAAAAAAAATAGCTGATCTATGGTTTCTTTCCTAAACAGAAAATGTGGCTGTAAGTGTGGGTGGGGTGGGAGGTTGTGCTTAAGTGTGGATGAGATGAGAGATTATGTTTTGTTTTGTTTTTCTCTCCAAAATGAATACTTTTTCCACCTCCTCTCCCAAGTCCTGAAGTTGCACCGTTGAGAGCTTTTTTGTTTTCTGCTGGGTTTTTTTGAGGAGGAGGGTGTTTTTTCAACCCAGCTTCAAACAGCCTCTGTCTTGAACTCAATTCTAAATTCAACACTACAGCCTAGATGCTTGCTTATGTATAAATTATGAAACGGTTTTATATATGGTTAGTTGGCATTATTGCATGGAATTCATCAGACCAGAGCAGACCAATAGTCCATCTAGAGCAGTCAGAGTCTACACATGATCTTTGTAGAGAAATTATTAAGAGGCAAGAGAAGAATTTTTATACTTGGCCAATGAAGTGAATTGGAGAGGGAGAGGCTATGACTGCGAACCACAACTCTTGGTAATCCCCAAACCCATAATTTTATAACTTCAAGACTTTATTCCCTGAAGATCTTTGGGCTAATACTGCTTTTTGATGCAGATATTAGTGTTTTCTGAATTCAATTAGTGTTCTCTAATTAAATATCAACCGAAGGCAATAGGAGTTTGTTTGTTTGTTTTAACTTTAGTGACATATTAGATGCTGTGGAATTTATTGCACCTGTATAAAGATAGATGTGATTTGCAAACCAGAACAAGGATTTTCAGTAATTCCCTTGGGTTAAATGTGTATCTGTATTAAATTGGACATTGAAAAGTGTGGACCAAGTTGCATAGTTTAAATTATGTCTACAGCATGGTGTGTGATGGTTTTTGATGATCTGGGTGTTCACAGCTCGGTTAAGTGATCTATGAAGTACTGCTACAACATGAAGCTGTCTTTTGAAGCTCAGTAGCAATCAAAAAGGCAGTGTGCTTACAGAAGAAACACATTTTGATCAAGATCACAAGAGCAAAGTGTTTCCTTCCCAAAATACTTGTGTGTGGTAGCTGGACATCTTCTCATCTTCCCCTTGGGTCCTTCAAAGATTAGTTACAAGTTAAAATTATTTTTGGGGGAAAGGACTGAAATTTGTTTCCCAAAATTTAACCCAAGGTTCAAAAAGGCATGTTGACAGAGCCATCACTTTTTCATTCTCTAATTTAGCCTAGGCTGATTTTTACATACACCCAGATAAGTCTGTCTCCATTTGTATGTTTAACATTCCCATGGGTTGTCACTTACCTTCTGGCAAGTCCTTCTCACTTAAAGGTTATAAAATTGCAACTGATTTTGTATTTTTAAATGATTTTACTGTATGATGTTCAGGAGTTGCACCTGCACTTGTGGCCCTGTACTGATTTGCCTGGTGTGAGACGTACCTTTTCCTGCTCTGCCGTGGCAAGAAGAGAGTTTCATGGTGCTGCTCCTCACTGCCTGTTGCCAGGTGCCTCAAATGTTTCTGAGCAGCCTTTGGTCCAGGCTTGGCCATCCTCTGCTGCAATGTCACTGGTAAAATGTCACACTGCAGAGAAGGGCATGGCTGCAAAGTACTAATTGTTTTCAGATGAAAAAAAAATCACATGGTTAACTGTATGCCACATTCTGCAATTTTTCTTCATTTCTCTTTTTACTTAGGACCCTTGTTTTCAGACACCAGAAAGTACTGATGCCTGCCAGAATGGGGGCAAGGGGAAGTGCTTGTGGACACCTTGTTCTTGCTGGAGTTTTACTCCTTGTAGTTAATGGGCATGTATTAGCACAGTTCCTGAAAAGCCTGATAGACAAATCAGGCTCAGCAAAAGTGGCCTGCACTCCCAGTTTCTGAGCTAGATTATTTTATCTTAAAAGCACTATGGATGATAGCTAACGCAAATTGAGCATGGCATTTCTAGAAAAAAAATGGGCTGCTGATTTTCCTAAGTACATCTCTCATCCAAAGCCTTCGACTCCCGTATCATGAGACCTGTGACATATGGAAGCTCATAGAGAGTGAGATTAGAAGATGAATTATTGTGTTGTCATGATTTCCTTTTGAACCTCAAGGGACTTCAGAGCACAGGAAGATGCTGACTTGCACTGGATCAAACTGATAGTGAAAGTGTGGGTTTAGACACGTACTTAAGAGTAGGCTGAATCACCTTCTGGAAGTGCCAGACTCTGTCCATTAGATTTAGAATTAGGCTGAATTACTATCTTAAACTAGATGTGTAACTTCTGAATAACTAAATTAATTCAACTCTCAATAACCTCAGTATGAATCAGTAGGTTTGAATTGAAGTCTTAAAGTTTGATTTTGTTTGCATCATCACCTTGTGGGTTCCTGGCAGAAATCTAGTTATTCTTTCCTCTGATCCACTCTAGGATTAGTGGCCCATTAAGTCCACTAATCTTGAGCAAGCCTTGCAAGACTAACTGCTAAAGACAGATGTTATCCTTAACTACTGAGAATATTGTAGGATAAGCTGAGTACCTGCTGATTTTTTGTACCTCTCAACTGATATTGCAGAAACTGCAGTCTAACCTTGGTGGGATGATGCTTGGTGTTGAAACATCACTTCCATCATTTCCAGAGGATGAAGGAAAGGATAGTCTCCTGCACATCATGTCGCTACTGATGTATTTTTTGTTGTTTTCCTTAATGCTGCAGAGGCAGCATAAAGGTGGTACTGTAATCATTCTGTCTTGTTTACATGTTTGGTGTTTATTTAATCTGGACTGCAAGAAGAATAAATATTTGATGTATGTAAGTGAAATGCAACTAGAATCAGTAGCTTTAAGAAAGTCCTATCTTGGTTTCATGAAGGAGTGGTTAAAGTATGCATTATTCTAAACTGTCTCTTAAAAACAGCTTAAGAACTAAACTGTTAAGATAAATTTTAAAAAATTCAATCTAAAGCCACAACTTTTCAGCATTATCATGCATTTGAGTGTATTGGGCATAAGACATGAATCAAGATATATCTGTCAGATTTCTATTTCATTAGAGATTCTTTTATGTTGCACTCACAATTTTTATTTCATTTGTGTGGGGCAAAGAAATCATGTAAGAAATCACAAGTCTCTACAAGACTGTTTGGCCGGTTTCCACCTAATTTATGAAATTGAAATCTGCAATGGTCTGTTAATGATAACTCATATTTTAGATGCACTCACCTGTTACAATACACTGAATTTTCCTGTTTCCCAGTTTCTTGAACCATAGATAACTTACAATATTAATTCTCAAAAAGCTAAAAGAGTATCAGAGAAAGATTGGATAAAAGGAATAAAATGCAAAGGGGAACTACTTAGGGAGGGAAAAGAGGAAAATAACTTTTTCATAATGAAAAATGTCTCATATTTTCTAGGTCAAAACTGCTACTATTGCTACAGAGAGGAATGGAAAACCAGAAAACAATTCCATGAACATTAATGCTTCCATTTATGATGAGATTCAGCAGGAAATGAAGAGAGCTAAGGTGTCCCAAGCACTGTTTGCGAAGGTTGCGGCAACCAAAAGCCAGGTAAAACTCCCAGGGCTCAAAGAGCTCCCTGTCCTGTGCAATTATTACCCCAGATCAGTTTCTATGTGAGTTAAAATGGATGGCTGGGTCAGTGTATCAGCCCAGTAGAGCAACTCAGAGCTCCTTGCTGAGTCTGGAGGTAACATCTGGTTCCCCTGGACCAGGCAGGGTAGAGAAGCAGCTTCCTGAATCTCTCACTCCCTTTTCGCCACCAGCCAGACACATTCCCTGTGTGCCCATGGGTCTTGGCGTGGCTCAGAAGGGATCAGGTTCATCAGTTCTTAGCTGGTGTGCATGTGGCAAAAGCTGTGGTCAAGCTCTGGGTATTGCTGCCAAATTCATCTCGAGACTTTGGTGTTTTGCAATTACATGTGCTGCAATGAGGAACGCTGGGGTGCTGGTCTTTTGCATAAAAATATTTAGTCAAACCCACTGGTGTGACTGTGCATGAGAGGTGGACAGCACTGTCAAAAAAAAAGAAACCAAAAAAAAGACCCCTTCAAATTACAGTTGTATAAATTATAGCTGAGAAAAAATGTATGCTCTTTGTGGAACAGATACCTGCTTGGTTACCTACATGTGTGTATTCATATATGTTGCATATTTAGTTTTAAGCCTTTGTTTTGTGGTTTCCTATTCTGTTTTCTTCAACTGAAGATTTTCTGTCAAGTTTAGTGGCAAGAGGGATATCAGCAGGCACTTGTTGGATGTGATTATCATAAATGACATGTCTTCTGAAAAAGATCACCGGAGTATGGAAAAGCATTAAGTGAGAATGTACTCAAGAAGTAAAGGAAAAACATAGAGGAAAATGGGAAAGACTAGAACTGTGGTTATATAAATGCTTGAAAGAAATCCGAAGGCACCAATGGTTGCAATGTTGAATTTCCATATTAGATTAAGTGTTAAATCCACTTAATCACTAATCCTTTACTTTTCTAAAATTACTTCACAGAAAAATTCAGCATCTTCCAAGGAAAGCTAGTGAAGCTCAGTTAGACTGATGTTTCTTCGGCCGTCAGCATTTTACTACTGGTTTTCTTTTTAACAAATCTTTAACTTTTGACTTCTGTGCTGTTCACATTTTGGAGTTCACCTTATTGTATAGAAGGGATGTTATCTCTTAAGTTATATGGTGTAAGGAGCATTTAAAGGGATATTTTGGAAATGTTGTATCAAAATGATTAAACTCAAGCTGTGGACTGTAAAAATTATAGCTTTATAGGCCTCATGCCTGCCTACCCTTCAATCACTGTCAAAGTGATAATTTCAACAATAATATGTTTCTTTTATTGTGGGATTCTAAACACCAAGTGCTGTTTAAACATTAAACTGAATTGTTTATGTTAGTGCTGTACTCAGTGTGTCATACATCAGGCCACTATAATCTCCTATGGAATGTAAAAATTCTGTCATGAATCATGGCTTGTATATCAGAAATTACTGTAATTTTGATTGGAAATTACAGAGCTCTTGAAATGTTTCTAATTATGATAGAATGTTACAGCAGCTCCCAACCTGTGTGCTCCTCAGATGTCTTTATTTACGTGTCAAAACTTGGGGTTAGAGAACTGTCGTTTTCTGCACCTTCCCCTTTCCACTGCAGTCTTCTGTAAAGCTAAGGTATGAAGCCAGTCTACCAGCCCACATAATTTTGTTCTGATCTGATCTGTGTGATATACATCTAAGTGCAAAGCCTTAAAATTTCTAGGTGGGTCAGCTCTTCCAGTGCTGACTTTCAAAGGTAATCAAAATGAAACCTGAAAGCTTCCAGAGGATGCAGTGAAGGTTTATATGAGCATTGGTATAAAATTTAGATTCTTGAACAAACTTTGCCTCTAAGTACAGAAAACAACACCAAACACTTAGTTCTTTTCCATTTTGCTCAGGTGATTATACCCGTATTCCTAGGGGTTATTTTCCTTCCCAGTTTCAGCAATGCAATGTTAATTTATGTGTCCAGCAAGCTTCCAGGTCTGTAGTTAGATAAAGTGTCTGCTTCGCAGAGGTAACCTCGGTAGACTGTATGTGTTGGGTCTTCTTGAACTACCTGACTGGTAGTCACCCAATTAATAATCTTTAAATATGTAGCAATGCCACATATATTAAAGGAGGTGCATGTATTTTAAAAGATTCTGCATTGGAGCTCTTTGGTGGTACAAGTAAACATTTCTTGGGGCAAAAAAGCCTCCCGTGCACAAAGAAAGAGGCTTGTTCAAACATATTCTCTAGGAGAACCTCTCTTAGCAGACATCTATTTGTGGTATTTTTTTAATTTGGGGACATTGGTTCCATGCTCAGAACTGGAAATCCCGAGATAAGTTATAGTGAAAGGTCTGAAGGACACCTATTAGAGAATGATGTGTTGATTAACAGTTTTGTTTTTTAAAATTTGCTAAAATTGAACATTGATGGTTTTATCTTATTTTGGATATAAAAACTTGAATAACTGCTGAGTGTAGTCTGGAGTTGTGGTGTAAAACTATATGTGACCTAAGCCAGCTCTGCAAGAGGACAAAGGTAGTTGTTTGCTGGAAGGCCTTTTTTTTTCTTTTTTTTTTTTAATCGTAATAAACTGATTTGGGGCAACATAAGATTGGATGTCTAAGCAGCCAGCATCTGCAAGGCGGCTGGGCTTGCCTGAGCCAGGAGACTGCAGATAATGTTCTGCTGACTAGAGCACTGTGTACAGAATTGCTATTAAATGATGCGCTAGAGGAGTTTCTATTTGGGTAGTGCCAAGGTAAAAAAAGATCATCTTCCCTTGTGCTGTGTTAGTGCCTTTGGCAGGAGTGAAACTGGAAATTCTGGGATAATCACTCCGTTACAGTGAAAAGTCTGGAGGAAACATTTTAGAAAATAATGTGTTGATTAACATTTTTGTTTTTAAATCCTCCTGTGTTGGAGGCCTAACCGCTTGTGGACCTGATGCTCAACAAAGCAGCTGGGTGCTGGGGCTTAGTGTGGCAGAGATCGTGGGATCGGGCAGAGGTTTCAGGGCTATTAGAGAGATCATGTGCTGGCTCAGGTGAGGGATGATTTGCCTGCTTGTAGTTTCACGGTGCACTTTGCTGGCAGCTTGCTGGCTTTCCCAAAGAAAAGCGCCTATCTGGCACATGGGTTTGTACGGGTTTGGGGACACAACTAGGACATTCCTTCAAATGTTTAATTCGTTGCCCATATAGGAATGCATACACTCTGTATACTTTTTAAGTTTCTATGTTTATAAGGGTCAATATATTATCTACGGAATAAATCAAAAATCTGTTAAATTCAAAGTATATACTTTAAAAGTTAATATGATTATACTAGGAGCTAAGGAAGATTTATAATTCAAATTCCTGGAATGCATCATATCTTTGGGGAGTTTCAGAAGTTTAATTGGCAAAACACCTAATGTCAGTATTTAAAATCTTGTGTTTTTATTGTAGGTTTTCTGCCTAATAGGCCAGCATGGCTTTTTTCTTAGATTATGTTGAAAAGAGAGCTTTGCAAAAATGCACACAAAAGGGAGACAGAAAGGTTTACCTGGTGTTTTGTCTCTTCTCCCAGGTTGTTGATTCTTAATGGTAGAATGGCAATGCAAACAGTATTATTTGCTAAAATTTAAACAGCACACCTGAATAACTCTAAATTAAAAAAATCCACACATAAAATTGTGTGGCATACGTTACTTTTACAATTTCATCATATTGGGTTTTTATTAAATTTATAACCTGAAAGTCTGATTCAAGTAATTATGGAAGCACATTCTTAATTTTGTTATTTAAAAAAAAAAAAGTTGATTTGTGTAATGATCATTAAGGTATCATGGTTCAGTAACTGTGCAGTGGTTACGATGTTCTCATGTGGGAGCCAGGGATGAGTTTTTCATTATGGTGACAGATGCTGAAATCTAATTTTATTCCATAAAAACAGACAAACAAGCAAACAAAACCCCCAAACTAAGAGCCCTGAGAGATAAGGCAGGTAGAGACTTGCAGTGTTTCTGTACGTTTGCTGTGTTTTGAGAAGTTAGATTTATGTTATGGCTTATCCTGAAAAGCTGTGGCTTGCACGTGCTAGTATGAAGCGGGGAAGAAAGCAAAACTTTGCTGAAAATCAGCTTAAATTGCTAAAGCTTTCTTAAATTTAGGAAATTACAGTTTGCAAAAACTGAAGTAATATCAAGTTCTGTACCTCTTGAGAGTCCCATGCACTATAGTTTAATGCCACTAGCCTACATTATTTACCTAAAGAAGTTTAATTAGTAGTAAAGTAAACAGGTGAAATCAATACTCTTCTGCAGCATCAATCCTACCGGTGGCTCTTTATGGCCCCATAGATGCCAAATGCCCTCTCTTTTCACCAAATGAAAATGCCTGTATGTGGAAGGTGAGACACTTGGTTCTCACAGAATCATGCTTTGATTTAAATTTTAAAATAAATCTAATGGACTACTATCCATATCTCCAGAAACCTCATCTAATGACATAGAGTTCTGACATGTTACTTTTGAGTTGTTGTGTTGTGTTGCCCAATTTCCTGTCCTTCTGTCCCTGTCTTTCACTTTGGTTAGTAGTAGTTTCACTTAGAAAGCGTGGAAGTAAAATCATGGGTTTCAGACCATGTTAAAGACTCCATCCTGAGCCATCAGGCAAGTATTTTGTGCAGTGCTATTTAATTAGAAATGTTTGACTTTTTGCCTTTGTACACACCCAGTACTTGGAGTGCTCTCCTCCAAGAGGCTGCGTGAGGAGATCTGACAGGTAGGCACTAGGCAGAGCATCTAGCATTCATGAGTAGATGGGAAGGAGTTAAATGGGAAGGGAATGCTAAACATTGGCACTGAAAATGCTTTTGGCATGCAAATACCATGCTTTTCCTGACATAAATATTTTCAGAATAGGCCATTAGAGTTCAGGTATATAAAACCCTGCTTTTACTGGAAATTTTAATGTTGTAGTAAACCCAGAGATTTATAGTGAAAAATTGATGTCTGTTATCTCACTTTTATCTTTTTAACCAGCAGTTTTATAAATGCTATATCTTTGATCTGGCTTTTTCCATCTAGAGACTAAGCTATATACTCTAATAGGAAAGTCATTTTTAAACAGCTTCCCACACTGAACAAGCACGGTATTGTGGATCTGGCACGGAGATGTAACATGCCATTACCACAGATATAGAACAATCTATTCAACTATTTTCCAGCGGGAGGAAAAGAAACCTTTTTATCATCAAGCATAACCCTTTGGTAACAATGTGGCTTTAGGAGGGGATCTTGAAATTTATTTCCAATGCTGTTTCCTCAGGGCAGTGAACCTCAGGCTGCCGAGGGGGTGCAACCTGCAGGGCAGGAGGGGGCTCGGTCCTTCACCCATCACCCTGCTCTCCATCAAGTTCTCTCCTGCCTTTGTCTCCCTCAGAGCAGCTGAGTCACTTCCTGGGTTTAAATCTTGGCTTAAAAACCTTCTTCCCCCCCCCCCAACCTCAGTGTACAATGGATTCTCTGTGGAGCAGGGAGGGATGCTGCACAGGGAGACGCGAGGTGGAAACACAATGTACTCCGAGGTCTGCCATTTCGCAGGTCCACCTGGAAATAAACCCCTCACCCTGGTGCAAAGGCGAGATACAGTAGTTAGAAAACATTAGCTGCAAAAACACACAACAGCATCTATTTTTTATTATTTTTTAATGTTATTTTCCTCCCCCCTCTTTGCCTGGGGGTGATTACTCTGGCAGTTGAAGAGGTGCCATGAGCAGCAGGAGTCGGGGTGGGATCGGGTGTCAGCAGGGAGGGAAGAGGAATAGTGCGAACTGAGAAAGCAAGATGGGCTTTTGCATGCGATCTAGAATTGCCCCATAAAGCGGCATGTCATTCAGTGAAACTGTGAAACTTGGCAGATAGAGCTGATTTGTTTCTTTCACAAAATATCGAGTTACAGAGTCATAGTGTGTTCTGTCTTGCCCAGGCCAGAGGAAAAAAGATTTTCAGGTTTCTGGTGGGGGAAAAAAAAGGAATGCTCCATGTCCTTCCTCTGCCCCATGTCCTAGTCTCTTTTACAACATCTCCTCTTAGAAATTTCCTTAACTTTTTTTAAAAAAAATCACTTCTCAGAAAAAAGGGTAGAAAAATTGAGTTTAGTTGACTCGCTTATCTCTTCGTCGTGATAGACCCAAAAAAGAACTGGCATTGATCCTGACCATATCCCACATTATTGGTATGGCTTTGGTGGAGTGGCTTGACTTCAGTGAGCCTTGGGTTCTTCCTAGGAAAGAATAGACAACAATTCCATGAATCAACAAAGATGCACTGAAGAGAAACCACCTTAAAATCTTCAAGGTGGTTCACATCGGTGTGCAGTTGCCCATGTAAATCTACATAAAGGAGGGGGGAAAAGGCATTAACACGTGACATCATTCAAGCCAAAGAAACAGGTACAGAATGGAAAAGACTTAACTGGTGAGAGGATTATATTGACCTCTTCAAACAGCTCCTTGGGGCCAAGTAGCCCTTTCAACACGTAAGGCAGAGTCTGGATTTTTTGACACACTGATGAAAAAGCGTGCTTCCTGAGCTTGCTTTACATGTGGGGTCAAATCAGCTGAGGCTGGAGGTTCCCAGGCAGGTGGGAGGCAGCAGGAGCTGTTCAAATGCTGCCGTTTAAAGGGCTGGTAACAGCTTCAGGAGCCAGAGTGTATTTGAGCCCTGAGGAAAGCTCCCCTGGAGGGATGCAGTGCACACCTGCCCTGCACTGGTTGGGAGTTAATGCTTAACGCTCTCGCAGCCGCAGCCTGTGGCACATCCCTGGGAGGCGCTGGGACTGCTGAGTGCCTGGCAGGATGCAGCCCACAGGTGTCCAGGAACAGCAGAGTGGGGGATTTTGGTTGAATGGTTCTTGTCTGGTGGAAAGAGCATAAATGAGTGAGAGAAGCTAGGAGAAGTACAAGTTTAAGTCATTAAATGTACAAATGAAAAAAGAGAGCCAAGAAGAGAAAGCTCTTTACAAAATATAAAATTATGTTAAAGCAGCAAGACGGCACAACATAAGGAATGTTTGGTACATGTTATTGAAACTGAAAAATCAGAGTATGGAATGAATTATAATTTAGCATAATCCATAATTTTACAGTTTTCATTTTGAATTATTTATCTTATATGATTTGATTAAAGATAAAACTGGTTGACAAGATCTCTAACATCTCTGCATGTCTTAATGACAAATAGAAAAAACTCCACATTGTAACTTCATCATTTAAAAATTTTTATTTGTATTGTTTCTATATAGCTCCCTTTTATTTTTAAAGCATATTTCAGCTACACATTGTGTACACGCAATTCCATAACCCATCAGGCTTCAGTGTTGCCTCAGTACCTCTGATTCAGTAAATCAGATCATAGGCAGCATGCTGTCATATAATAAGGTGTCTGATCCTTATTACCAGTTTGTTGATGCACAGACTCCTTCAAATTGACCATTGCAACACATGGTTTCCCCTGAAACTAGCTGTGATAATTAGCGTGGCTCTAATGAGACAGAATGTCACTGATCTTGTGCTGAACTGTCGAGTATCGACGCTACGGATGGGAACTGTCAAAGCTTGCCATCTGTGACAGAGCTTGGCATATTCCATTTGCAAGGTAGAGCATGCTCAATAGACTGTTTTTAAACAAATGGTCCATTTCTTGATTAGGGCTCTGTGTTCTGTTACTGTGGAAGACTTTATATCACAGTTAAACTTTTTGCTATTTTTCCCTCTTTTTCTTCTGTTGGGGTAAGCTCATTAGGAAATGAAAACATTACTGATTCTCAAACCAGTCCTTCAGTCTTCTGTTAGACTTTTGGGGAGAGGTGGGGAGGAGCTGACCATGTATTTATTCTTCTTCCTTCCCCCAGTTATCTTAATGCATTTCTTCTAGGTCTAGAACTCCCACAAGCCTTTTATCTGATTTTTGTAAGCATTGAGGGGTAGGGGTGGCACAGTTTTGAAGTACAGAGGAACAAAAATTAAAAAGTCTCAAGTGATATGCAGCAGGAGCACATGCACCTGGGATGAAAGATTGAACTGGTTGGGAGGGTCAGGCACCCAGGCTCCCGGGACCAGCCCTGCAAAATGCTGTGCAAAAAGTCCAGCGCTGCTTATCATTCCAAAATATGCTTTGTTGCTTTTTATTTCCTCCTTCTCTGGCAGACCACACAGGGCTTGTTCTGAAGAACATTTTCACTAATCTGATCAGGCAGCCAAATACGCCGGGAAAACTGCTTTAATGATCCCACTAATTACCTCAAGTCAATATGAACTGTATTATTAGACTGAGGGAAAATATTCCATTAGGTCTCCCCCTTGGGAGTTTCTCCGCTTTGTGATGTCACCGAAGCCTTCGCCCTCTCGCTTGTAATTAATTTTATTTACACACGCAGGCACGCACAAGGTCACACCTGCACAACCGGAGCTGGCCAGGGAGCTAGTGGCACTCAGGCTTAATCAGATCTGTCATAATTACCATTCTGCATGTTTCTGACACACGCTGTGAAATATTTCAATTTAACTGCCGCTACCAGCACAACCAGATGTAGTGTGAGTGTGGCTGCATTGGAAATATTATTCCTCAGGATAAACTCTCTCCTCCTCCTTTTTCCTCCCACCCCCTCTCCCTTTTACAGCTAATGTGGCACAGAAGCTGATGTATCCTGTAAATCTTGAATGCAGTGCTAGATTGATAACAGCAGATTAGACAGTTTAACCACAAACAGCTTGTTCATTTTTCACAAATGAAAACCACATGTGGTGTAACTAAAATTTCAGGCTTTTTTTTTTTTTCCCCTTCTCTTTGGTTGTTGTTTCCTTTTGTGTGTGCGCGTGTGTGTTAAGGTCTGCCTTTAGCTGTAAAGGGGTGAAATAAAAGAGTAAACATACAGGGGGAAGAGACACTGCTGTCTTTGGAGATTATTTCTCCCTGACCTTTATTAAAAACCTTCCCTGTTTTGGCAAAGAAATTAGATACTGCACAGGGGTTTGTCACTCACTCTGAGACTTTCTAATCTCTGGGTTTTATGCCCATTTATTAAAGAAGTCATCCTACTGTGCTGGTTTTCAAAATAACATGCGAGCAAACACCTTGCTTTAAGAAGAGCTTCTAACCAAAAAATGTAGTCCTCACTGCTACCTAAATTTAGCAGAAATAAAATTTTCTGCCAAGGTTTTTCACCAGGGGTTTTGTCTCCTTGCTAACTCTTCCCTGTACCTCTTCCTTGGGGAGAAGATTCTTTTTAAAAAAGAATCCTCAAAGTGCTTAGAAATTTTGGCAAATGGAAAATTGATTTTTTTTATTAAAATATTCCCATATTTCTTTTGAAAATAGATTATGAAAAATTAAATATTTTCTTATGAAAACACTTTTTAGGAAACTGAAAATTTCTGTAAATTGTTTTGCTTTTTTTTCATGAATCCATTTTTTCAGGTAAATTGTTCAGCTTTACCTAATTAAACAGCCTGCAGTACTTGGTAAGGTGTTTTTTTTAAACCATCTACTCTTTAGTAGATCACAGTTGACTACTTTTCCTACACAGAGAAAAAATTAATGTGATTTTGATAGAAAGTTTTAATTATAAGAGTCTAAAACAATTTTTGCAGCAAGGAAAAAAATGTAAGTGTGTAGAATGGAACTGAGCAGATTCTCCAAAAGCTGTTCAGGTATTGTCAGGCAGGATGAGTGGTGCAGTGCACTGGATAGAAATTCATTAAATCTAAACTGTAATAAGGCTTCCAGGGGACATTTAAAAAAATGTAGCTTTAGTAAGAGGTTGTTTTATCTATTGGCAGTGTTTTTTTGATGCAGTGGCAATATTGAAAGTGCAAGAGTCAGGGAGTTAAGACTCAGTGTTTGAAGTCAGTGGCAAGGTGAACGGGACAGGTTTTTAAAGCCACTGAATGTATAGTTTGTAGCAGGAAATTTGGTTATGTAGGTGGCCCCCCAGGCTGCTGCAGATACGGTTAAAGACCCATGCTCATACCAGTTGGCCAGCAGCTACTGACTGCATTACTGACTGCATTACTAGTTCCCCAGAGCTGAGTTGGTCAGTGCAGGTGTGCCATCAGTGTCCCTCACTGGATGGCAGTGCCATCTCCATTAGTGACTCCACCAGCATCCATGCAGGCCCCTAAAAAGTGAAAATCTCACTCTGGAGGTGCAGCTAAAGCCCTGAAAGTGCTGTAGCTGCAGATATCGCAAAAGTAAGTCTGAAGTAAGATGAAGAGGAGGATAGGAAGGGCTCATGTTGGACGAGGTAATGCTGAAGTGAACTGTCAAGATCCTTGCAAGGATCTGGAAATACAGCATTCATTCCTCCAGAAAGCTATTAAAAAAATGTCACGCACTTGGGAAGCACTGGATTGCCAAAAGAAGAAATATGGCACCCTCTCCCACCTCCTTTGAGTCTTTTATTTTTAGTTTTTCTTTCTTAGGTCGAGATGTTCTGGTTCCTACACTCCAGATGTGTGAATCAGCTCTTCCCCAGGCAGCACCTGCTGTCTGCCTGACAAGAGGTGCTGTTTCTGGCAGGATGGATTTTCTTAATCTCTCTTCCTGCTTTCTATACCCTCACCTTCTGTTTTGTTTTTATCTCACCACCTTCTCTTATTCTTCTCAGTATGGCTCTTCTCTTACTTCTCCTTGAACTTTTCCCAGCCCTTCCTGTCTCTTATATACCCTCACCACCCACTCTTGTTCCATCTGCCTTTTTATCCTGTCCTACTCCTGTCCCTGCTCCTGGAATCCCACCCAAGGGACATCCACACACACCCCATGATTTTGTACACATATCCCTTTGTGTGTGGGGTACAGTGTGGGCACTCCATGTCCTTGGCCTTTGCTGGACTGGTCACCAGCACTGCTGGTTTTGTGGGTGAAGCATTGTTCCTTTGTCTGGTGACATGGATTTAGTAGGAAAAGAGCCATACTCTTGATTTCTCAGGTTGCTTGTGCCTTCTGTGAGCAGATCACTGATTAAGGAGGCTTTTGAAGATTGAGTATATCAGTGTTTTAACTATTTATAAAAGGGGAAAAGTTTGAGTGAGCTGTATGAGAGTTAACTAGGGACATAAAAGAAAACAAAGCTGTGGTGTCAGAGGCGAGGAGGAGGCTGAGGAGTTAGCGAGCAGTCTGTGGTTCCTGGCTGTGGGGGAAGCAGGGTACCAAGTAAACAGCACACAAAACAAAAGCGAGCTCAACCCATAACTAAACAGGAAATGACAGGGTAAAATTCCTGCTGAAAAACTGAGAGCTGCTAAATATGTAACTGCAAAGAATAAAGGCGTCTTGTGCAAACACAAATATACAGTAACGGTCCGAGAACCAATTTGTTAAAGGAGTGACCAATTACAAATCGGGTGAAGCTGCTGGGCAAAGGCAGGAGTAAGAAATAATAGATGTGTGTTTTCTCCCTTGATGTCAAACTGGGTAATTCAAAACACATTTCACCTGAAAGAATGTTGCAGGATTTCTAGGTGCAAGGTGAGATAAATTCCAGATGTTCCAGATAAATGTTTATTTTGCTGTTCTTAAGAATTTCTCATTGCATTCATTTTTTATTTTTCAAATGTAACCTCTAAGTCGAACTTCAAATTTTTGGTTATGCATTACCCCGAACTGCTGGCATCTATTGAATAGACTAGAGCAGGCATGCAGCTAGCTAAGTGGGGAAAATTCCAATTTGCAAATATTTATCTAATTTCAAATCTGCCAGATTCTATCTGAAAGTACATTGTTATTCGGGGGACATCTCATTTTTGTTCCTGTGCAGTGTTATGTTAACTTACTTCAGGATGGAATTTGAGAGGCATATAAATATAATTTTCAGAATCTTTGTAAAGCAAAGATGTTTGGACTGAGAGGTCTCGCAGAATTCCCTGAAGTTTTGGACCCCAGCTAAGCAAGATTTGCACACATAACAGTTAATGTCTGTGAGTTTACTCAGGTGACTGGTTATTTTTATGAGCCTGGTGTTTAGCATCTTTAGTACCTGTAGCATGCAAGAGAAAGCTCTATTGATACAGGAACTTTCCACTGTTTATGTAAGATCAGTTATTTAAAAAAAAAAAGCTGTGACAGGCTTAAATTTGTTTCTTTACATTTTTTGCTTTAAGGCAGCCAGTTTGCTTCACCTCTGATAAATCGTTTGCTACTCTTATTTTATATAAGGAGAGAGTCTAAAAGGATTGGTCTTTTTCACCTGAGGAACAGGATGGGAGGGATCAGGGCGGGAAGACACATGCTGCTCCATGCAGTCCCTGACTTAAGGGCAGAAGGTACTGCCAAAACTGCTGTCTGCAAATACAGCTGGGGCTGGGACTCAACTGGGCTGGCACTCTCCTTGGCCAGTAAGGAAAACTGTAACACTAAGAACTGCTCTCTCTAGGAACTTTTCCCTTGTGGCTGTTCTTGACCTCATCCTGATGGCAAGCTACCTGGAAACACTCTTGTGTTGGTTCCCACCCAGGAGAGAGAAACCTGATCTCTCCAGCTTCCCTTTTGATCCAGCTTTTCTATTGTTTTAAGTTTCTGCCGCAAGCAATTGTACTACAAGTAAGGGTATTTTAGCTTTCTGAGGGTTTCACTGCCTTTCTTTTTCCATGGGTGAGATATATGCTTCTAGCTGCTCACTTCTCATTTGCTGGGAGGCATCGAATTCTCACAGGTGTGGATTTTTAAGATTTTTTTTTAACTGCTTTGAGATAATGAACGTTATTAATTTTTTGACTGTTTCTGTGGTTAACAAAATCTGGAGGAAAGTCAGAGAAAAGTTTCTTTTCAATTTCCTTAAGACTCCCCTCACCCTTGGCTTTATCAGGGCATTAAGTGTTCTTCACGGTGAAAACTGAGAGCCACAGAATCCAGCTTAACTGCAAGAAACAAGACATTTTCTCAGAATATTTAAATGTCTAATTCAAATCTATATGAAAGCTTTTAGTTAGGCTGTGAAAATTTGAAGGGATGTCTGAGAATGGATTTGAGCTGTATATGTTTTGGAATGATGTCACTTGTTGGAATATCTTGTCAGTTGAACTGCATTGACAATGAAGTCCAAATATCTGTGAGCCTGTGATTCCTCAATGTGTGGTAGATCTTCCCCTGATCCAAAATGAATTCTGGAAAGAAAAGACATGTGACAAGAAGCTATGAAATTAAATTGGTCCATCTGGGAAATTATAATATTTTTTAAAAAAATATATAGCAACATGATGGGCAAACATATAAGTAATTACAAAAGTGACACTTTGCCCCAATAGCTTTTTTTACTGGAGGTCTTTTCCTCCAAAGCAAATGTTAAGTCTCTTTAAGCAATGTAATAATAAACATTTGCTGTTCACTGTAAATTGACAGTAGTAAAAAAGATTTTAAAAATTGCCAGGTTCTTTCTATTAAAGACTCTTCTCTAACTAAACTGCAGATATAGCTGCCATACAAAATTGACTGCATGTTTAAGAATAAATAAATGTGGGCTGTTAAGGGTTGTGGTTGAATTTAAGGTTGTATTTGCTTTCAAGGGACACATTGATATTGCAGTGAAATCAGTACTTCTTTCTGCTTAAATAAAAGATAAAGGGCTATATATTATCAGTCACCCTCTGTGAAACCCACTGACCCATTTTATATGACCATACTATAAAAAGTAATGTACCAGACTAAGACTGGCTTATTTAATAATTAGCAGATGTTTTTCCTTTCTTTTTAGTTTTTTTTATCATTGTTAAGTCTGTTTTTTTCAGATGTTGTCTCACGGCTACAATGCCAATTGAATCAGGTGTGTGAAAGAGGAAGGATCTGGAGTAGAGGAAGGCAGAGTAAAGTTTCACCCATTATTTTTTGCATCTATTACTTTTTTCTCTGTTTACATATGAACGTAGTTGCATTTTATGTAAGATTTTCAAAGCCATATATACATTGTGGTTTTGATGAGGGCTTGTGCCTGTCTATCATTGTTAGGCAACTGAAGGCAATGCTGTAAAAAAGATACATTTGAACAGGGGAAAGAAAAGGTGAAGGAAGCTGGGAGCAGAGAAACCAAGCTTCAGAGAAGCCCTTGATTTAGATTATTGAATTTCCTCTGTACTCAACAGTAACAATACTTATATATTCAGTCAGGTTTAGAGTTACAGGTTAGGTTTTTTCTGTCCATGAGCTGGTGGTGTCTGCAGTGCTCATACACAGAGGACACACGGACCAATTTTGATACAGCTTCAGACCAAAATCCAGCTAGTTTTCTGCAAGCACTGGCTTTTAGCCACTCACCAGGGTTCCACATAGAAACAGAAGTGTGGTATGATAGACGAGACTGTGGGAGCAGCACAACAGCTCTCCACATCATTTTGCTTCTGTACTTGTTGGACACTTGTCATTGAATTTTACAGGTTGCTTTAGCAAGTTTCCTTTTCCTATTTATTTGTTTGGATGTTTACAAGAATAGAAATATGTATTTAACTTTGAAATGCTGCAGCTAGGGAGAGGAAAAGGTAGAGGGATGAAGAGACATTAGGAATCCTTTGCCCCTGAAATATCACTGAAAATTTCTGTATCACTGGTCGGTATTTGGTCATTTGTTTTTCACCACACAGAAAAAAGGTGGAGGTACCATGCAGACAGATGGTGTAGCTGAATAATAGGTTGGATAAGAAAATTAAGGAATGGCGTAATCTGTCTCAGTATTCTTCAAAGGAAGTTCTTCCTGCCAGTGAAGTTTACCTTTCTTCTGAAAAGCCCTATGAGATTGTGGGGTTTTCAGTTTGTTTGTTTTGCTAAATCTCATCTATGATGATGGTAGATACAGATTTACTTAAAATCCACATCTGGCTTCCCTTTTCAACATTCTAGTAATGAAAGCCAGTAAAACAGATGAACCAGCAGTATCAAGAGACAAAGGGCAGATTCAGGTTTCAAACTTTCTGTGATTTAGGACAATGCTCAAAGGCAAAGCCTGAAACTTAAGGCTGCTTAGTGTAAATAAAATACTAAGGCAACTATTGTTCTGGGGACATTTATTATTACTTTAGGTCACATATCAAGAAGAGAATTCATATTCTGGTATCTCTACTCATTTTCTGGAACAGCTGAAAATGAGCTTTTTCTTCCTAAGTTCTAGATGCACGATTTTCTTAGAAAAATAGGGAAATCCCAAAGTATTGAATATTCACTGCAGTTTTTAAAATTAGTCAAAACTATACGCCTCACAGAAGGAAGTTGGTACTTAAAATTTCCTGAAAATATAAGCTAAAATGAACTCTAACAAATGTGTTGGTCAGTATGAGAAACTGGTAGATTATTCGTTCTCCCAGATTTTTGTAAAAATACCCAGTGGCCTTTCTTTTAATAGACTTCAGTTCTTCTGTGAGGCATTTAGGTCCATTCAGCTTTGCATAGGAGCTAGCCAGGACACTTGATGTATTTTAGGAAAGATAAACCTGCAGTCAGAACAAATTTTCCTGCAGCAGGAAATTCCAGAATGACATCTAAGGGTAAAAAGGACTGCTCTTGTCATCTAGGCTTGTTCCCATGTCTGAACCCACAGGTATTTCACACAGAAGTCAGATTTAAGTGATCTCAGCATGAAAATGAATTTTGAATTAAATGCTCTGTTCTTACCCTGCAGTGGGTGTTCCCTGTTTTCCCTGTTCTATTTTTTCAGATAATGCAAATGTAACACAAACAACATTTTCCAGAGAAATTAACGCAGTGTCCGTTGTTACTTATTAGTCATATTTATTTGTTCTGAAGTAACATTTGCTTATTTTTCCTTCTCAATGCATGAGTTTACTCATATGCATGAGTTTACTGATTCAGAACTCCCTGAATTTTTGATCCTGTTGAGCACTGTGAAGAAATCTCAGTTGAAGGGCTTAATGCATTTTCCAATCAATGTGTAGGGGAAATTTGGCCTTATCAATTTAAATGCTGGATATCCTTTCATTGCATTATGGAAGAATCTTCTCTAAGCAGAGATTATTCTTAAGAACTTCATAACATTTAAAGGTTAATATGTTAGGTAAAGAACAATATCTTAAGACAAACATTTTTATTACAGGACATGAAGGGATAGTTCTGATTAAATTACACGATTATTTGAATGGGAAAGAAGACAAAGTGCATCATTTCTTGCCCTCAACTTTAATGCCTTTAATCAAATAATGACCTTCTGGAAATAGTTAATTTTAAGCATTTGGAAAGATCAATACCACTTTGCCACCAAAAAATGGCCCAGATGATGAAATTTGATGTATTTAAAGTACCATTTCACCCTTTTAACCTAGTAAATAATTTAAAATGCTTTCAGTACTCCTTTGCTACCATTATGTATTTCACTCAAAGTATTATGACTTTTCCAAAAGCAACCTTTCTGTGCTATGTGCAGCTTACAAGTTTAATACTAAAGACTAATGCTGTATGCATACATGGTAGTGGTTCTGTTGGCCCTTTTCCTTCCCTTGTATATGTGAAATCTGTTGTGTAAAGAAATAGAAGTGTCTAAGATGAGTGCTGCCGTTTGGAACAATAATGAGATTGTAAAGCAAGTTGGATGACTTTTGAAGGAGGAAAAGTCAATATTTAAAGTTAGTCCATGAGTTCTTTTCCTTTGTTTTGTCTATAAGCTTTCCTGTTAAAGGTGAAGGATTTGGAATGCTCAGACAATTAAGAGCCCATTTTACCAAGTGTAATTTCATATCTGCGTTCTATAAACTGGAATGCCTTCAGCATTGTAAATAAAAAAAATTGCCCTCTATTAGCATGTTTGTGGGCAGATTAAAAACAGTCTTCATTAGCATAAGTAACACTTACAGATTCTTTTAAAAGTAAAAATTATTTGTTGAATGATAAATTGCTAGCTTTCTAGTTAGTTGCTGAAAATGTGCTCATTCAAAATGCCTGCTTTAGTTTAGTCTACAATACTCGATTTTTTTTAGTTAGAAGTACTGTTTAATGGATTATGTACTTAGTCTTTGTTCACGGTAGATGCTGAAATGCAATTCACACTTTCTGCTAAAATGTTTGTATCAAATACCTCCCTATTGAGATTGATTTCTTTTAACACCATATATTTTTATTATACTATATGCCCCAGAGAATGATACAGAATAATCTTAACTATACTATAGCACAAAAAAATCTGATCATGTCTTAGCATTGATACTCTAAAATATTCTCCCTTCTTAGATTTAAGCTACAGCCTTTCTAAAAAATGCTGAAGTCTTTGTTATTCTGTAAGAAATATTCATCATTTGGCAAATTATTATCACTGTAACAAATTGACCAAACAAGTTCAATTGCTTCACCTTCCCTTCTCAGTCTAGATGTGTTTGTTTGATTTGGAAACCTTTGGCCAGAGAACATTTTTCATGTTTGTAATGTTACTCTCTTTGATGTAATTGGGGTAGGTATTTACACGTTAGCTGTAGATTTTTATTTTTTTTAAATTAGAAAGATACCAGAATGGAAGAACATTTTATTAGAAACTCTATGTGAAAGAGCAGAAGATTTTATTTAAGCACAGCAGAGGTCTAACTGAAAAGAATAGCATTTGGATATATAGATAAAATGCATAGATGCTTTCTTTAAAATAAGCATGCTCATGGGTGTTTCAGAGCCTAAGTTTTGGCAGTTATCCTCTTTGCGCTTTTCCTGCAATAGTTTGGCAGTTCGGCTTTCACAGGTTTTTTTCCCCTAATGTCTTGTGTTTCTTTACTAAATCCCTATCAGAAAACCAGACAGAAGACTCTTATTTATTTTAAATATCTTAGGTTTAGCATCTTTTTTTTTTCACCATTTTCTTGCTTACTGTAGCAAGACCTTTGCAGATGGTACTTGGTTACTTGAAAGTGCATAACAGTATTTTCTTTGTAGCAGATGGATTTAAGACTTTTAGTTCCCAATAAATGTAGGTTTACAATACATAACTTTACAGGATTTGTGTTGTATATAACAGGTTTGAACATATTATCTCAGAATTCATCTGCATGGCATTTTCAGCTTATCCAGGGCCCATGCCAGTATTTTAAGTAATAGGGAGAGCATAGTGATTGATAGCAGCTAAAGGCGTGATTTTGAATAGAAACAAAGGTTTTAGAACAGAAGGTGTCAAATTAAACTCTGTCAGTTTGAAAAGTAGTAACATCCTGAAAGTTCTCCAAACATATTTACATGTGGCTAATGTTTATATTTTGCTTTGTACTCTCTTTATATTCAGTGTAATGTTGCCTGGCAAATTTACTCTGTTTTAAAATCAAGGTTGTTCCCAATGTCATTGCAGAGTTTTTGGGGGGTTTGCCTTTCTGCATAAATGTATCAACTTCATTATTTTAATGCTGTTTTTTTAAACAATGTACTCTATATGCTGTATAAACTGGTTGTGATCTAATCTGACTTATAAATGTTTCCTTATTATTTTGTGGTCATTTCCACTTCCTATAAAACTATAAAGACAAGAAAAAAAAAGAAACTGGGCAGAAATTGCCCTAGACTTTAAAAAGCATGAAAGGAGAAAAACCAGCCCTGTTACATTCACTTGTAAATTCAGCTGCATTATCTGAAGCAGTTCATACTTTTTTAGATCGAGTGGAAACAAGACTTAAATATTCTACAGAACTTAAAATTAACAATTAGAAAAGTCTGGATGATTACTTTTCCTAAATTTTGTAAAAACATGTCATACTTTCTCATGTAGGTGACTTTTATGAATGCACTTTATTTCATGTACAGAGTTCTGAACCTGAAACTAAATGAAATACTTCTATTTTTATTGTCTTGAACCAAATAAGGCATATTTGTATAAAGTTTTTACTCTCTTAAAGTTAGCCCCTACCACCTCTCTTGCTGTCCATCCGCTATCTCTTCTGAGAACATTGGTGAGATCAGCTTTCAGAAATATGTTCAGAAATAAACAATGAAGGCCAAAAAATTTTTTCTATCCTTGTAATTGTAAAAGAATTCAGTTGGTTTTTTTCCATGTTTTACATCAAATGTTTCATCAGAGCGTGTCTACTTCTTCAGAAATGTGCCAAGTAGAATAGAGACATTTTGGTAGAACAGTAATCTTTTCTATGTACCCTGTCAGAAGTATCTTTCCTCATTATCTCAAAATCCCTGAAAGGCTAGCAGAGACATGTTTCAGGTTACAATTCATCAAATAATTTTAGATAAGGAATTAGAAGTATTACTTCAGTGCAAAAATTGAGAGAAAAATATTGGAAATACAATGTTAGCTATCAGTAGTTAATAAAAATAAGGTCTGACCTAGTAAATACAGGAATGGAAAAGACAGTAAGGGCAGAAGGTATTTCTTAGTTAACAAAAACTGTTATGAAATATGTTTAATCAGCAAAAAATGTTATTGCCTGGGAATTATTTTTTCTACTGGATATTTTTTAATTATATAGGGTTTCTACTGCCTTTTTGAGACAAAACAAACACTGTGATTCGCATGGTCAGCAGACAAAACATGTGCAGCTTCTAAATGCATAGTGCAACTTCTTTTCCAGCCTCTGTGTGTGCCTTAGAGAGGTGTCATGGGGGGAGACAGGTTGTCTTGTCTTTTTTTTTTTACTTCCACCAAACTATCGTGATAGACATCTCTGCTCTTTGTTTCACCACTATTAGAAAGAGGGCCAACAGTTTCAGTGCAAAGCAGTGCAGATTCCAGACAACTAAAGGACAATTCTTACACTTTGGCAAGGGATGGTTAGTGGCTTTGAGGATTTTTTAATTAAGAATTTTGTAACTGCTTTTCAGTTAAAAGATCTAGATTGGTTTGTCTTCATCATCTTCTCTCCTCTGTCCCCAACAAGCTACTTCTCCTTTCCGAGTGCACCACTTTTAACTTACTGCAATAAACTAATACTGCTGTTGAGCATAATCCAGCACTGAGTATCCCCATGGATGCAAGGTGAGCAGAGTACCACGAGCAACATGTTTTTGTTAGGGGCAGGGAGAGCTCGCCCTGTTAATACGTTCCAGTGAGATTCTAGAGACCCTTGCTACTGTTTTGAAAATATGCCACACAATTCCAGCCAGGACAGGGTTTGTGTTGTGTGCTCTGTGTGAAGGCATTTGGCCACATTTCCAAGTCATCTTGCTAAACCCTGGGGCAATACCCAGCATCCCCACTAGGTGCATGGTCAAGGAATGGGGTGTGCTCCATCCCTAGGGTGCAGGGGAACCCTTCTGCTGCCCCTGCTCTCCCCTCTCTCTGCTCCCTCCCTACACACCTCATCATGAGCACCTGGCAGATTTTGGCCCCATTTAAATCTTTGCTTTTTCAGCTCTGCTACCACCATCTCTACAACATTTGTCATTTTGATAGTTTCTTGGGGGCATTTTCTTCTGTTTCATTTGTTCAGTTTTCCACTTATATCCAAGCAAATATACTTCAAATTTTTATACACACCTCACTAAATATTTTCATATACAATATGAATGCATTAACATTAATTGTTTACTTTTACTCTTCCTGTTGTGGCAATATTTTTACACTGCATTTATTAACTGTTGGCTAAAGATATGAGTATCTTCAAGAAAATACATATCTATATCATACCTGTGTGTCTATTGTATCTGTCAGTAAACCAGTCTGGATAAACCATTAATCCACTAACGGTACGTATAAAATGGATCTAAAAGCTTCTGTACATTTATATTATTTGTTGATTCAATAAAATGCCACATTATCTTTCCTGCAGCATTAAGAAATGAAACTGCATGGACCTATTTTTGAAAACAGATCCTTGAAGCTAAAATAAAAGAAATATGCATGTTTTATACATGTAATATTTTGTTCCTAAATTTTAATATATCAGAAAATTTCTGCTGATGCACACTGTCCTAGCTAGAGGGTTTACATTTCTCTTTTAGAACTACCAGTGCACAGTTAAGAAAAAAATCCTCAATTAAATTTTAAGAAGATGTAAGGAAACATTAAATTTTTGAGATGAACTCATATGTCTCTTTCGGAAGCAAATTAGTAACTGCTTCAGTTCTTGCAGGGAATTCTGTAGCTGACTTCATATTACATATCCCAAAAACTCTTAGGCACCTTGCTGTCCTTGATGTGGAAATGGTATAAAGGGTGTATCAGAAGCTAGAGCACATCTTCCTTCCCCCAACCCCTAATAATCCTGTATGTAAAAATGAGAGACTGGGTTTTTTCTGGGTCTATGAGGACAATGTGGAAATGGTTACGTATTACTTGAAATAAGTTCACCTGCAGAGAAACCTCATGTTGTAGCAGAAATTAAAAAGTTATTGATTGACTGCATCTAGTAATAGGATTCCTGAAGGTGCTTTCCAAAATGCCTATGGTTGGTAAGGGTCTGTGAAATGGCTGGGCAACCTCTCAGTGTATTGGTGTTTGCTTTAAGCCTAGCCTGTGCAGTGAAAGCCTTTTTGATCAGGTGAGAGCATGAGACAATGCAGCACCTCTAAACTACACATTTCACCCTCATTTTGCCCCTTGCAGTGTGACAAAAAAACTAATGTTTTGCTGGTGTTATCTTCAAGGGGTGGCTCTGTGAGCTGTTACGTTGGAAAGAAGATCCTTCACCAGAGAACAGGACCCTCTGGGAGAATCTCTCCATGATCCGAAGGTTCCTCAGTCTTCCTCAGCCTGAACGCGATGCCATTTATGAACAAGAAAGCAATGCAGTTCATCACCATGGTGACAGGCCTTCCCACATTATCCATGTGCCAGCAGAACAGATTCAGGTTAGTTTACCTTGGCCAATCCCGCAGAGCGCTAAGTAAATAAAGCTTTAAGCGGAGCAAAGGAAATTAGTGTTTCTTCCCTCCTGGCCAGGCTAAATGCAGGTCTCACGGTGCAAGATAAGAGTGCGCTGCCGTCCGCCACGCAGTTCAAAGGAGACTGTGCGACCACCCACCAGTCTTGTTTCAGTTGTTTGCAAACGTGCATGGTGGTAGTGCAGAGGCAGCTGTGTGCGGGGCAGGGCAAGCCCTGTGCTGGCTGTGCCTGGCTGGACAAAAGGCAGGGCCATGTGGCACCAGTGTCAAAGGTCTTCCCAACAGAGAAGGAGGACTTTTTTGTGCTGCTGTTTGAAAACTAAGCAAGAACCCTCAGCATTGGCTGCTCGTCCTGGGTAGGAGTGAAGGGAAGGGGATTCCTCATCCCACTTTAACCCCAGTTCAGACTGGGATGAGTCAATATTTGTTTGTTTTTCCTTCAGAGCCCCTCTCCCACCACCCTTGGGAAAGGAGAGCATAGAGGCGCTTTCCTACCAGGCCTGCTGACCGCTGGACCTTGGCTGGGTGCTGCTCCGCAGGTGAGCCGGCACAAGGGCACCATGTCAGGGAGAGAGAGGAGGGGATACAAGACCCACACCATGAGGCTTGGAAACAGCTGCCCTCTGCTTCAGGGCAGCCCCAGCAGGGCCTCCTCCAGGAGCTGCATGCACCCTTTTTGCTGGCACAGGTGCTGCCAGTCGGGAGCAGGGCTGGCTGTTGTGCCAAGCTGTGTAGCCCAGGTTGTCAGTGGGGACTGCTGCCTCTCTGAGCTGGGGACTCTTTAATCGCTTCTCACAAAAGGCCTAAGGTCAGCTCCTTCTTAAAGGGCAGATATTACCCATGCTTTCCCAATCTTAGCTGAGACCCTGTGTATCACTTGCATTACCTATACAGAAAAATATTTACAAAGCTAGGAAGGATAGAGTTATCTCACAGCCAGAAACAACACAAGTGTATATTAAAGATAAAGCAAACTGAATAAGACAATCCCTTAGGATATCAAGTACTAAAATAATTGTGAAAGCCTGGAAACTTGCTGTTTGATTTAGCAAAAAGAGAGAGAAAGATCTATATTAAGTAATAAAACAGCACTTGTTTGAAAATGTACATTGTTTTTAATAAAATCGCTTCTTAAGGGGATAAAAGGAGAAGCTTATGCACAGTATAAACATTCAGCCACTATGCCACTTACTTAGATTTTCTTGCCTTGTTGATAAAAGTTGCTTGTTTGATCTCATAAATATTATTCACATAAGCAGTTGCATTGTAATCTCTTAATATGACTTGTAAGAGTAAGGATTGGGAGATTGGGCCTGAGTTTTGTCTCCCCTCTTCTACATGGTAATTGTTGTAGATGCATAAATATGTAGCTCAGACACAAGTTTTCGAACTGTATATACAAAGCCTCCAGTCTTGTAAGAATTTAATGTGCTGGGAGTAGTCTTGAATCTCTTCAGGACTGGAGCCTTGAGTGGGACTGCTCACAGACCATAAAACATGAAAGGACCTGAATAGGGATGAGGAAGGAGCCCTAATTCCAGGGCATCTTGGAATATGAAGATCACTTAAAGCAGTGGCTTCTAAACCAGTTGTGGAGTCTGTGCAAAGTATCCACAACCGCAAGAGTCCCTATGAAGGGGACAGAATTATAATCCCTCCAGCATTTATACCATTTGTACAGCATTTTGTGCTTCTTAGGGTCTCAAAGAACTGCTACTAGAAGCCTGGAAACCACTACCAAAACACAAAAAATTGTTTAAAGGAGAATCTCAAAGGGAAATAAAATGCTGTGATAGCAACTGCTTGTTTTGCTGTGGTTGTTTTTTAATAATAACTGGTGGTTTGTACCATATGACAAGAAACTTGCTGATCCAAAATACCTTACTAACCAGTGCTTCCTGTGCTGTGCAGCAAAAGAATTGTCAACACAAACAGTAGCTGATAAATTTACTTTTGATTTTAAACATGATCTTATAGTGTACTGTACTCTGGTGGTAGATGAGAAAAACATTTCTGTCCCTAGGGCTCAGTGCCTCACCTTTTAAGAATGTTTCTGAATCCATGCTTGCAAAACTTCATTTTAAGCTCTCGTTAATTATTTACATCATGATTTGCTTTATCTTATTCTTCTGATGTGCATATTGGCTCATTTTTATTGCCTGAGTTTTTGGAATGCAGCATGTTCCCTTCTAATAATAATAGTGCAACTTATTTAGAGCTTTGCATCTTATTGCTTTATAAATATTAACTAAATAATCCCCAGCACAAACACAGAGGCAGGTAAATAGGTCTGTTCCCTGTTTATTTGTTGGGATACAGGTAGTGCAGGCCTGCTCAGAGACCACAGGCAAGAGAGGTCAGAGCCAGAAGGGGAAATACAGATTTCCTACCTCCAGATTCCTTTGTCCTTGCTGAGGCTGGGTTTGACAGCGTCTCGTTAGGTGCTTCCAGCCAGCACATTCTGTCGTCACGTTTGCAAGTTTGACGAGACTTCAGTGCATGTTGAGGTCAGATCAACAGTGAGATATTTCTGTACTTAAAGAGCTAAAATGCTCTCCTTCCCCCTGACTCCCCAGCCCCTCCATCTAGCTATTGCTAGATCTGCAGCCCTTGTTTTTGGGCAGCAGCTGCCATTGCTGGCAGAGCTCCGGCACGTTTGCCCTCATCTGGCACTTTTCTCACTTTGCCCTTGCTACAGTTCTGGCTAAGCTGGTCAAGTTAATCCTATGCTATGTCACCTACTTAGCATTTTGTCTTGTCTGCACTTGATTCATGGAGCATGTTCATTAAAATTTGTCAGCTAAACCACACCGATGTTGTATCATTGGTGCTTTCGGTCCAACAAACCTATGGTGTTCTTTTTGTTCTTCCTTTTTTTCCTTCCTTTTTGTTCTTTAAACTTACTAAGCTTTTGTTTGTAGCTCTGCAATTTCTTGCCCCTGCTCCCTCCCCAGGATTTTCTCAGTAACAAAATATGAACAAGAAAACGTACAAAAAATTGCTGTTCTTTGTCTTGCAGCAGCAGCAGCAACAACAGCAACAGCAGCAGCAGCAACAGCAACAACAACCAGGTCCCAGACTACCCCCAAGGCAACCGACAGTAGCATCACCAGCTGAATCTGAGGATGAAAATCGTCAGAAACCCCGACCGCGAACAAAGATTTCTGTTGAGGCCCTAGGGATCCTACAGAGTTTCATACAAGATGTAGGCCTGTATCCAGATGAAGAAGCAATCCAGACTCTCTCCGCTCAGCTTGACCTGCCCAAGTACACCATTATCAAGTTCTTTCAGAACCAGCGATATTATCTCAAGCACCATGGGAAGCTGAAGGACAATTCTGGTTTGGAGGTGGATGTTGCAGAATACAAGGAAGAAGAGCTGCTCAAGGATTTAGAAGACAGCATCCAAGACAAAAATGCAAACACGCTTTTTTCAGTTAAACTAGAAGAAGAGTTATCAGTAGAAGGGAACACAGAGATTAATGCTGAATTGAAAGACTGATCTAAAAGTATTATTTTCTTTCAACAGTGCCGCTGGTATTTACTAATGAAATGAAAATGCCATCTTGAGTTCTGTCAAAAACCCTTATTATTCATTGTTTGGCCAATGAATCTTCCAAAACTTGCACAAAAGTTGAAAAAAAGGATAATGCAGACTGCACTAAATGTTTTACTCTGTTTTACAAACTGCTTCGCAGCAACAGATGAAGCGTTGAGGATTGTTTGATATTAATTTGTGTTCACTGGATACACTGTGAGTGTACCCAATAAGCATGATACCAGTGATTTTGATTCTGGAGCCTTCAGACAAGCATTACAACTTTTGTGATTTACTGTTTTTTCGTTTCTGTTTTGTTCTTGTTTTTTAATTATTACTGTAGCACTCCACACTTGATCTTTGGAAAATCACATTTATTTAAAAAAATAAAATAAAAAGAGTTTGTTACTCTTGTTCTATTGTATGTTACAAAAGAACTATAGACTGTGGAATGCAGTTTAAAGATAACATATGCCAACAAATGCCTTGTATTATATGGCACTGCCGTAATTCAGATTTGTTTTCTTTTGGAAATAAAGGTCACTGTATTTTTTTTTCCATTCTCATTGTTACATGGTTTTAGATAAAATGAAAAAGAAAATGTGAAACACAATTTAGTCCTCATTATTTATTTGTAGATCCTGCAGCATCATGTTGTAATTAATTTTTTTGGAAGTTTCCGTTAAATGTAATATTGCTTCTCTTGTTACCATACTGTTTTTTTTTCTATTTATAAATGTATTTTGATGGGCAGTAAAACAAAGTGTCTTAAAAGTTTTAAATAGAGAAAATGTGCTTTACACAGTTGCCTATAAAAAGTGCTCTATGTTATCCAAGCAATTCATACTATAAGCTTCACTCTTATTGTTGTATGCAATTTTTACTATCATGCAAATAAGCTTAGGTAAATAAAACTAATAGATCACCTTAGAAACTTATGCAATTAATGTGAAAATAATTGATGTTTGCAATGTGTCTTCCTTTGGTTTACAATCAATTTTAAAGCTACAGCTGTATAAATTTTCTGTATAAAGGTGTATTTCTTTTTTATGAGTTTATTGCTATGAAAACACCAGTTATTTTGTTACAGCTGGCTGTTTTTATAAGTGTATCACAATTTTCTT
The DNA here is from genome assembly GCA_013400955.1 of Drymodes brunneopygia. Lineage (NCBI taxonomy): Eukaryota > Metazoa > Chordata > Aves > Passeriformes > Petroicidae > Drymodes > Drymodes brunneopygia. The sequence continues at coordinate 996,670 of VZTZ01039767.1, read as the reverse complement.
TATGCAGAAATGTTCTGACTAGGAGTGGTTATTGACTGTAACTACACAATTAAAATTGTTTGTATGGTATGATATGGCAGGGTTTGTCTGCGTATGTGTATATCTGGGAGGAATAACCTGTTCTTAGTGCACATCCTACCTTCTTGCCACCACTTTGTTCTCCTTTAAAATCACAGGCAGATTTTTTAATGACCTTCTTAAAATTTGAATTTAGATAGCATACTTCAAAAAGAAACCCAGTTTGGTTATGAAAATCATAACCTGTCTTTTCTTGGTTTAAAAACTTGCCTGCCCAACAGAGATAGCAGGATATTATTGAGTCAGAAGGCTATCAGGCATAAACATATTTACAGTTCCTGGCAGTAATGCACTTATAATGGATACAGCTGGTTTTATTTTACACTAGAATTATGCTAACACTGTTCCTTGCACTAATGTATAAACATTAAAAAAAAACATTAATAGTCATAAAATAAATAGGAAAGATGGGCTTTGCCCATAGCAGACTCCTTCTAAGCAAGATTATTTTTAATGATCACTAATAAGGTTCTTGATAAAGCTATAACAATTGGTGACCTCTGAATTTATGCAAGGCTCATGTCTAGGCTAAAGAGCATTCTGCAGCTAAAAGTTCTGGAGTACACACTGTTGTTCTCCTAGGAGAGAAATAGCTCACACCCAGTGTGACTCAGGATGGGAATTCAGTTCTTCTGAAATGACTAAAAGTTTGCAAAAAACTCACAAATTACTCTTAGAAAATTTCTTGGTTTAGTTCCATTAAGTTCATTAGGAAATTCAAAACTGCTGCAGATTGTCCTTTGTCTCAATGCCTTTGTGGGTCCATTGAGCAGTTCTCAGCTGTGGCACCTCTTGGCTGCTCCCAGGACTCTGTTGGGGCTGCACCGTGGTTTGGGCTTGGGATCCAGTCCAGTTAAAAGAAAAAGCCTTAGTACCACTCCGGGAGGAAAATAAGCCTTAGGAAGGACACATATATGTAATTTGGCATTGCATTCCAATAAAAAGGCAGTAAAACCATGCTCTCGCTTAAGGGACTTGTAGTAGCTATAAAGCTGTTGATAGCCCAAAGCTATACTGGTCACAAAAGGGCAAAATTAAGCCAAGTCTAGGGAAGTCACTGTGATCATCACTGGATTTCTTCTCTTATTTCAAATGGCATCACTGCTTTGTACAGCCATGCAGACATAGCTAGGACTGATCCCTGTTCACTGCCAAGAGGCAGGGTATGTAGCCAGGCAGTGCAAGCTGATTTGATGGGCAGGACAATACTGCTGGCACCCTTGGGTACAGTCTATAACTAACAATGTGTGCATATACAAGGCAGAAGGGGAAGTGAAGGAAAGACTCCTGGAATACACCTCTCTCCACACTAAGTGCTAATACACACAACACTCCGAGTACAAGAACAAGTACTGGGCAACCCTGCAAAAGCATAAGAAAAAAATGTTTATAAAATAATCTTTTCTATTTTGCAAGCAATTTCCTTTTCTTTTATGATTTTAAGTTTTATAGGTGCTGAAGTAGAGGCCATGTGTGATTGCAGATGGTTATTATAGCTTTTTCTTTTCCATTATCTTTGTTGTTCTTTCTCCTACTGTAGCTGAGGTTATCTTCCAAATAGTTCAGCCTCTGTAGTCACACATTACCTGCACAGGAGTTCGAATCATTGCATTTTGTGTCCCCATGGGTGGGCTGCAAAGTACAGTCTTTTACACTTGGCCTGTGTGACCAAAAGCATTTTTTGTAAAGTCTTTGGCAGTGTTCTCAAAGATGATATGGGAATTAAGGATTCCAGCTTTCTGTGAATGCAAGAGATTTGTACTGTTAGTAGTCCATCTACAACAAGCATATGCCACCTTGACTCATGGACCAGTTAGACTACCTATAAAATTACCTTATGTCCTTTTCTGTTCTTTAAGTTCCTTTTTCTCACCATCTGGTGGAAACATACAAATAAAAACCCCAAAAACCAAACAAACACACCTTTCCACTTTGGCAAAGATTAAGAAATCAGACCGGAATTCTGTAATGAAGCACAAAAACTGAGACATAAAAACACTATTAGTTGGGAAGTTGTTGGTAAGACTCACTGAGTAGGACTACTCTGAATGTATGAAATTAGTATTTCATACGTACTTAGGGAAGAATGGGGAAGGAATATTACTAGGAATAGAATTTAAGCTGCAAAGAAAGCCAAATGCCTAAAAAAGAGGGAACTGAGTGCCGGGAGAGGATGGCAGGACTTAGCTTTTGCTATAAAACCGAAGTTAGGTATTTACCATGCCTTATGGTGTTTACCAAAAAAAAGTGGAGTATTTTTACTCCCTGATGATTCCCATTATTCTATCTTTAACTGACAAGATTTTGTATATACGCTAGAGTCCCCAGTGTGTGTTTTTCCAGCCTGAAAGAAACTCAGACAGGCCCCAGATTCCAAGAGGTCCATGGCCTGGGGACAGTCTCAAGCCCCAGTCACATCCGCAAGTTGCTTATAATGATAAAGACGCACAACTCTACGATGCAGGTGTTTAGATTTGTGTTTTGTATAACTACTTTAAATTGATAAGATGACCCAGCAAAAACTGTCCATGTATAAAAGTAAATTATTCCATTTACTTTTTTTTTGTTTAGTTGGGAAGGTGCAGCAAATGGAGAAAGGAGAATGTTCCTCCAAACCAGTGATTTTGCCACAATGATTTACAAAGTCAGTGCTTTGATTGTGTGCTGGGAAAGCAACAGATATTACTAAGTTCATTTGCCAAAGCAAATGCTCCATATGTTAAGAGCAGTATAAATTAGATATTACAGAGGCTCTACTGGAACATCAAGTATTACCAATTCTGCTTAACTCATTGAACTTGTGCTTTGAAGTCAGGTGCATTGCAGAGACCAAAGGTATTTTGATTTTTACATAATGATTTATATTGTGCTTTGGATAACAGTCCCATAGCAAACCAGGGATATAAATATACTCCCAGGCCTTTTTTTGCACACAGAGGTAATTTAGGTTGGTCTCTTCACAGTGCCTTGCGTCCACACACTCTTTTACTACAACAAATGAGCTAATAATTCAAACTGCAATAAGTGATCCTTCTTGGAGCTGGAATAGTGCTACTTGGCAGTGAGTTTGTTTGCTTTCAGGTTCATACGGGAGCCTTCCCACCCGCTCTGCTGCTGGCAGCCCTCCCACTATCTCACACTGTATTGTTTCATTTTGGCCTGACCCAGGCACTCTTCCTGCTTCAGGTCATCTTGGCCAAATGTCATCTCTCCTGGTTGTATGCCAGCACTCAGGTGTATGTGCCACAGTTTCATATGAGGCAGCAAGGACTGTATGTGTCTGATGTCACCTGCCCTTTGTCATCACCATTCACACTGTGAGCCCTGCAGAGTTGCTTGAAAAAGCCACTTGCATTGGAAAAAGTGACAACTGGAGCAAAACCACCAGGAGACAGGTTGCTTCTCAGCTGATGGAGTAGAGGGGGCAAGGGGACGTGCATTCCAGAGGCGAGAAAGAAGGAAGGTGCCAGAGGTAGATGAGAGAATCAGAAAGGTCACTAAAGCTGCCCTTGCATAGGGGATCAAGCTTTTTTGCAAGGCGTACGATTGCAATGCTCAAAGTACTACCGAGTACTGCCAAGACTCCATGGAAAATGCACAATTGCCCCAGTTGTGGGATTTGCCCTGTCAGACAATATCTAGTTTAACAGAAAAACCTCCTCAGCTGTCCATATGGTAAGAGGTCCCTTTTCAGTCTGTCCTGTGGTACTGTCCCTGTGTGTAAGATATGCAGGATTCTTTTTGCCAGCTGCTGACGTTACCATGGCAGATGCAGCTGGGACTGTCTTTCTAGGTTACTTGCTTGCCCATACAACGTGCTGAAGTAGTATCCAGGCTGTAAACCCTCTCATTTTCTTCCAGGATCACATCCAAACACAAGCAGTGTGCTTGCAGCCTCAAACCTACTTTTTGGAGCTGTCTCCTGCAATGCTCCTCCTTGGACCAGATGTGCCACAGCAAATGTGTTGCATAGCTCAGATGTTTATCATAATGCAAGAGAACAGAAAAACCATGATTTTTGTAGGTGCAGAGATGTATAAAGCACACACAGTTCAGAAGTTTTAGAGCAAGTAAATTGCCCCAAGAGGCTTCAGAGAGAGATTTCATACCACTGTAGTCATCTCAAAACATCAGTTGCAATGATTGGAAATTGCTGGGGCCAGAAAAGTTCATGTACAGTCTTACTTTATTTGCAGAGAACCTTCTCCCAGAACTGAATTTGAAACAAAGGGCATTTGCATTACAAAATAAACATTCTTCACAGTACAAACCTAGTTGCTCTTCCACATCTGCATTAAAGCAGGACCCTGTCCTGATAATGAGCAACACTGCCTCAGCTATTTGTCCCCCATATGTGCCCCATCTCCAGGGGGTTACCTGAATGTGGCAGGCCCCAAAACAGCTTGACTCTTCTTCACTCTCCCATCATCAACCTAAACATGGCCTTTCATCTGCAGTCAACATTTTCACTTGGGGAAAGCAATTTAGAAAAGGACTTACCTTAGTGCAAACCAGGGCAGGGAAAGGTAAACTAGGCTGTCTTTTCACAAGGGAAGGAAAAGTGATTCTTTATCATTAGCAGCATGGCAGCTTGCACTGTGAAATAAGTAGAGGTGCTGTTGTTGGCTCGCCTTAGTAGGAAAAATGCTATATCCCCAACCTAATAAGGATTTAATATCAGCTGAGAGAGTGAAGGAGACAGAAAAGGAGGAAAAGAGAGTGAGAAGAAATACTAGATAAAAATTTATTGGGGGTAGTCATGCCTAGAGATGGCTGGAGAATTACAAGACTAGTTTAAATTAAAGGAAATCAAAGTTAACCACAAGGAAAAACTAAGTGAGGACCACTTTGAGGTTCACATACTGGATGTCCCATGAAAATGCAGAAAGAGTGAACACAGTAATAGAGTTGTTCCAGAGGAAAGATGAAGTAGAAAAGGCTTGTAAAAAGGTAGCTCAGCTTGTTTCTTCAACACCTGCACAACCATAAGTGATGCATGGAAGGTGAATACAGAAAAAAAATTCCAAAATTCTTGTAGCACTACTAGAGGCAATGTTTGAAATTATCAACTAGGAGGATTAAAAATCAGTAAAAGGGAGCATTTTTCTGCACATCCAACTGCTGAATTCACTGCTAGATACACCCCTTCATTCCAAAAAGCACAAATGGCTTTAAAAAAAGTGCAAAGAAATTGTGAAAACAAAGGGTTGACCTGACCTTTTGGAGAGGCCAAGAACTGTTTTCCACTCTTGTACTGGGTAACTGACAACCCAGTGGTGGCATCCATATGGACAGTGTCCAGCATCCAGCCAGTTGCTTTGAGTCCTCCATAGTCACAAATGTGGCAAATTTGAGTGGGCTGAAATTTGCTGTCTTCTTGGTCAGGTATGCTAAATGCAGTTTGTGTGCTTTATTCGCTGTACTCTTCACAAACAGATTTTTTAAAAATGGATTTGAGTAATTTCACTGGGGAGTAGGTCACCTCTTATTTACAAAACATTGCCTCCCACGCATGCCAGCATGAAAATTTATACCCAAATCATTTTGGTCATTGCCATGGTACCAGTACAGTTGCTGTCCATAACTGTGTTCCAACTGCAGCAAGAGTAAAGTAGGGCTCCTTTGACCCCATTAGCCTACAAAACTGGGCCATTTTTTATCACTTGTTGCCACCATTCTTTCAGCCTTCCCTGTGCACATCTCACTTTCATTCAGGTTTAGCTGACCTGTTCCTTTCTCTTCGTCAAAAGCCCTGAGGAAAGGTTCACACAGGATTAAAAAACATAGAAGTATATATTTACATCATCACCTCATAAGACATTGCTCCCAAGCTTTTAAAGGATGCGCTACAGGATGGCCGAGAGAAGAATGACAGGAATGTACTGGTTTGATTCCAGGTCTCCTCCAGTTCTCCCTGGGGTTTCTGGAACACACTCTGGCTGTTGGGATGGGCACTGCTGGGGGTACGTTCCCAGGGCACCATGCAGCCCATGAGCCTGACACCACTTGCAAACACTGTTGTACAAAAAGAGCGCCGTGGGAAAGCAGATCAAAGCAATGTGATTGCATTTCACGTTTGATGCAGCTCATTCCTGAAGCCAGAGTGAATTGCCTAATCCCATGTATCATTTCTGTGCAGGCAGACCCTTGGGCTGGCATCATGTCCCATGGAGCACTGCTCCAGTGTGCAGCATCTGCCACCATCTGCCCTAGGGCTTGGCTTCAGATTGCCCTTCTCCTTTCCACCTCCTTTTGGGAGATGCTTTGCACAAACTTTGAAGGCCAAAACTCAGGCTATATCAGGCCCTTCAGGGCATTTATTCCCCTCTCACTTCCTCGATTACTTGATCTTTGACCACACTCCTGACCTTTAAAGATTCAAAGGGGCATATTTCCAGTGATTTAGCTTCAATTTCACTTATTATTTTTGGAAATAAAAGTCTATCTGCTTACCCATTGTCTCTCCTGTTTAATCAATATGTCAGCTGTTGATCACAACCTCTGCCAGCCAGCCAGTAGATGGGACAATTATTGTCACAAGGACTTTCAAGTCCAGACTTTTAACCCACAGGGTCTAACACAGAGCAGCTGCAAGAGCTCTGAGTAGCAGCTGCCCCTTTTCTACTGCAGCTGCTGAGCTGCTCTCCTGATGGTCTCTGGCTACTTTGCTAGGGCAAGGGGAAAACTACTTTGTTTTCTAGACATCATAGTGTAAAATCTTAGTTCACTGCTGCTATAACAAAGAGGTGAAATGCCATGGTCAGCTCCCACCCAGCATGGTCATGATGCAGATTAGTCTGGGGTAGCTCTTTCTACCTTGTAGCCAGCCAGCAAATGAGTGAGAGGCACTAGACACAACAGGAAAGCTCTTCCTGGCCTTATATTCACAGAACACTGAGACTGGGGATAAAAATATTTAATTTAAGACCATATTACCCCACACCTCCTTGGTTTTGCTGTAAGCACTGGTCATCAGTATCAAACCATCTGTACTGCCAGAGTGGAGGGATATAAAGCTATAGCTGCAAAGTGTTACTGCTGATAGTAAGAAGTTATGTGCCACATGCAAGTCAAGCAGCTATAACTGCAGTTTTCTGCCTGGACATGTGGTCTTTTATCCACTCCTTCAGCACTGGCGTCTGGCAGGGTAGGCAGGAGGGCATTCCTGACTTCAAGGAAATTCCCTCCTTCTGCTGATTTCTCCTTCCTGGGTTCTTCCAGAGTCTAGTTCATGTAATTCATTAAGGGAAAGCAAGACACAAAGTGAATTCATATCCACATGCCCAGTCCTTTCACAATACCTCAAAGTGGGATGGCTGTAGGGTCGGGAAATTGTTTCAGAGGATTTGTGTTGACTTTTTCCAAATGTTCTGTCCAGCTGCGTAATCAGCTGTTACATTAAGGCACCTCGATGCCCCACAGAGGCAGATGAGAGGGTGCTTCAGCACAGAGCAGTGATCCAGTCTGCTGGGTCTGCGTAAGAATGCATTAATGGCCCTCCACTGAAAGTACCCTAAGAGAACAGCATCAGAGGCAAGTGAGGAACAGCACAGGGGAGAAAACATGTGAATGAGAAGGATTGCCTTGAACTGAAAAAATGGAAGAAACAATAAAAAAAGGAGGGAAAGAAAAGAAATAAAAGACAAACAGATGACAGAAATACACACTAATATCAGTAAAATGTCTCACCCCTCATCTATACTAATTTTATTCCAGTATTTCCTCTAACTTGCACAGACTTGCCAGTTTTACACTCAAACAGAAAAAAATAAACAAATAGAAGCTATTTCCTCCCCAGTGAAGGGAGTGTTTTAAACTTTGATGGGCTTGGATTCTTCTAAGTTCTTTTTTATTATTATCCTCTCTTTTGGGTCCATACACATGATGTTTATCTCATCCACGTATGGGAAGAGGGGGAGGAATGGGTAGGCTTGACTTGTGCTAACTGTTGACAACAGTTTAATTTTTTTTGCAACATGCACCCAAGTATCATGAGACTGAGTAAAATATAAATAAATATGGTCTTTGGAAACCCCATACATCTTTATGGCCTACAATACCTTCAAATCATGGAAAAACACATGTTTATTTGTTTGTTTGTTTTAAAAAAGATTTTGGTGGCAATGCTACCTCCCATTGCTGTAAACAAGGTCAGGAGGCCAAAATTAGTCTGTCCTATTTTGCACAAAATAGTCAACAACTTAAGATGTTTTTGCAATAATCAGAAAATTATTGACCGGTGTCAACACCCCCTTTCTGATAAACTGTTGAAATGTTAATATTCTTGGCAAAATTGTTTTTGCTCTAATTACTGTATCCATCTGCTCTATAAGATTGATTATACTGTGAGAATGTTTGTTCTCTTGTCTCCTGCAATGATGGGCCTCTCCTTGGCGCAGAAATAGTCCTGCCTCTTCTTTACTCAGAGATGAGCATGCAGCAGAAATCAAACCAACACTCAGCTCCCATGGAGTTGAATAATAATTCCTTGAAGGAATTAATGCAGTAGACATCAGCTGCCTCTTGGATGGACCAACCCTTGGAAAACTCTTGCCCTGGCCCAGATGAAAATAGCTGGCTTTCACTCAGCATGGGTATCAGTGACCAGGAAGGCCACCAAAAACCTGGGAGCCCACAAATGCTGGCATTTCTGCAGCATTACTGACGCAGCTGAGGGGAAGTTTGGCTCCTTGGCAATGCCAGGCCCCCTCTGCATCAGCTCCTTGGCAATGAGCAGCCAAGCTGTCTGAGGAGCAGAGCGTTTCCTGTCCGATCTTCCATCAGCACCTGCAAAGGCTAATGTTACCTGGTTGGGTTGGTTATTTCTGGAGCCAATGCGTAATATTTGTGCTAACTGTGGCACATGCCAATAAAGACCCAGTAAAAGTAATGTCAAGTATTAATCATTATTAAATCTGATTAAAACAAAACAAACCACAACAAAACCCCCATATGTTTTCTTATGAAAAAAATAACCAAAATACAAGGCCAGCAGAAAAATTATTGCTTTATTAGAAAAATCTGCTTTCCCATGGCAAGTATGGGAGAAATTAAAAATTGCTTTTGATTTTGTACTAGTATTTCAAACTATGTGCACAAAAAAAGTCATGCAAACTCAAAAAATTTATTTTCCTTGAGCATTCTTGCACAGCACCTGAACATTTTCATTGGAAGATGATGCTTTTCTCACACACATTCAGCACAAGCATTTCTTCCAGAAATACAATTTTCAGTTAAAAAAATTAAAAAGTAGCTGTTATTTTCCAGATAGTGAACTGTCGTCATGTCTAAAGCATTCAAAAGCCAGTGATACTCGGGATGAGATTGCTTCTAGGTTTTTCATTTTAAAAAAGATTTAGGGTCTTTGTAAAAATCTTCCAAGTTCTTGACTCCATAGGGTGTACTCAATGCATATGATTATCCTTGCAGAAAGAAGCTTAAGGGCTAGAAACTTCCCAAAAGGAAGAAGGACTTTCTAGATATTGGAGGGATGGCTTTTTCACAGTTTTTGATTCATGATGTATGAGTACATATAACTTTTCTGGAACTGTAACTGCAACACAGCCTAAAGAACATCCACATTCATTTGCACCTTTGTGTTAACCCTTTATTTGTGCCAGCAGGGAGTATTAAGTTGTACTCAACTAATGCAGGCTGCTTCCACTGTCTCAGCTACTGTACCACGCAGGAACACTTTCAGAAGAATTCAAGGGAGAAAGGGGAGAAAACTAACAAAAAAAAATCTGTTACTAGATTTATTTGAGATAGTATAGGAGAATGAGGTTAGGTGAAATCCCTCATCAGGAAAAGATATTGTATACCCCCTTCCTTAATTTTTTTTTTACATCTGAGAAATATTTAAATGGAGATAGGATGACTGCAGTCCAGCCTTTACACAACTTCTCCTGTCTTCTTCCAGGTTTACCTTCTCTTCCTATTTCTCACAGTATTTTCCAGGCTTAAAAGCCATCACAATGTTTTATCATTCCTTCCACTGCCTGAGCAGGAGGAATGTAGGAAGGCATTATAGGGAGAAATATAGTAGAAGTTTCTGCAGATTTCTTGCTTCCAATAAGGTTTCTCAGGCCTGGCATCAAGCACCCAAAACTTCTACTCTGCCAGCACTCCCTCATGTCTTTGTGTCTGGTGACCACCATTCAAAGGACTTCCCAACTGGAAAAGACAGGTTTTGGCTATTGCAAAAGCTGGGGAGTAAGAAGATTCCTTTCAAAATGAGCAAAGTTGTAGTTAGGTACCTGGCAGATATTAGTCTAGGGTAGCTTATACTGAAATCAGAAGGTATTTGTAATCAAAATTTGAGCTGACAGCTATTTTAAAATTATTTTTTAATAAAAGCTTTTTCAAGGTGTTTTTCACCATGCATTTGTTTAAGCCCCAAAAAGAACAGATATGATTCTAGCAAACATCATGGCAAATATATCACAGAAAGTTTTGACACGAAAATCTCTAAATCTCAGAAAGGAGAAGGATTAAAACTTACAATTATTACCTAGAACAAACACAAATAACTCAGAAAAGGACACTGGCAACAGTGACAACCACAGACTCCACAAAGAGCCACTGGGAAATCTAGAAATTTGGAGATAAATTAGGGGTTTTCTAAACATTAACCACTGTGGTTACTCTTTATGCAGAGACCTGAGCACTTTCTCATCATTCCCTGCACAGAATACATGGAGAATTGCTGCGACTGAATTAGGCTTAATAATTTCCTGTCTGCCTGCAGACTCAGACTGACATCCTGACGCTGTCCTACACTGGAGGACTATTTTAAAAGCTGCCTTTACAGGCACGCTGGATGTAATGCATTCTTATTTTTAAATGAAATCTTTGATTATGGAGAACAAACCCATGGCTGGGGAAGCAAGCTACAGAACCACAGTCTGTGGGGGACCATGCTTATCGCAGCAAAATCGCCTTCTCAGTGTTCAGCATTGCTGCCGTGTCATGTTACAGTAATAACTGCAGATGAAGAGCTTTTAATTCATTGATAAAAGCAGAAGGCTGGAGTAGCTGGCTAGCTGTAATGAAGCTTATTATTCTGTAGCTAATTTGCCGATTATGTTAGAGTTTTATTTCTGAGCACTTGTACCAGAAGACAGCATTATCAACATAACATCCAAGCATAGACGGTCCTGGGAAGAATGTTAATGAGCTGTCACCTATCTCAGCAAAGGTCCCCATTATTAATAGTGAGTATCCTAAGTATAGATCAGAAACTCTCCCTTAAAAGTGTGCAACCTGTGTGAAATATGATTGCTCATTTGGAACATAACCAGAAAGTAATGGCAAAGTCATGTCTCATTTAAAAGATTGTGGTTTCTTTAATGATGGTAAGTGGATAAGGGCTCAGATGAAGCACCCTGGTGTGGCAGCGGGATTCCCACACACCCCAGCAGCCCCAGCTGGAGACTTATCCTGGGAAAAAAGCTGCTTATGAAGGAGAACTCTGTTGTTCCCTCTTTCTACTTTCTTTTACACTTCTGTTTTCTTACTCTCTGGAGGCCAGGAGCCCTTGAGGACTACAGAAACACAGAAACTCATCCTTTCTCTTACTTCTACCACTGAGATGCTTCAAAAGTGTGAAAGAGACATCTATTTTTGTGTCAGGGAATAAAAGTAATGTCAAGATAGATGCACTGGTAAAGGATATGGCATCTGGGGACGTACTCATCACCAGGATCCAAGTAGACCTTTAGTCAATCACATGCAATTATGGCATCTTCCCAGGAATACTGACACAGGTTTTTGTTATCTTAAAATTCCTTCAAAATCTCACTGGGAAAAGGAATTATTTCATGTTCCCTTGCTTTGCTGTGGTTGGTCTCCCAGCATTCCCAGACACACAGGTCCAGTTTCTTTTGTGTGCTCAGCAGAACAGAACATCATATTGAAACAGCACCTCCTTGGACCACCCTCTTTCAGGAAAAAACATTACCACTGAGCTCCCTTGTGCCTTAGGAGTGAGGAAGAGCAAGAAGTACTTAAGTTGTTTGAAAATTTTGTAAATATATCTGCTTGTCACTAAGCTGATGAGAAAGTCATATATTGAGTTAGAGTTTGGAAGGTTCAAGCTAGACCAAAGCACAGCAGAAATTGTTGTAGGATATACTTTGGGTCCGTATGTAACAACACTGTAGTTCAGAGAGGTTATTTATCCTAATCCACAGAAGCCCATAATTGCTTTGCAAGCTCACTGCCTGTTCGAGGGAATTACAAGCCTGAGAGCTTCTTTCCTGCATTGTGTCCAGCCAGAAAAATTGACCTTCTACCTCTAAGGAAAAAAAAAAAAGAGAAAATGCAAAACCCCTCTCATTTTCTGTAAAGCACAATACGCATCAGCAGGTACAGTCTCTTTCTCTTTCCTATTCATTTAGCTATTGCTGTCAAAAAACTTGCTGTCATTTTCTAGTGACAGTGTACTCTGGTTGTTAAAATCAGTTTAAAATTATGCTTCATGACTGATTTTTAAAAGCATCAATTGCTGGAAATGTTAACATCAAACTGATATAGCTGACATCAGATAATCATCCTCTGTCCCCACAGATGAAGCTGTGGCAGACCAAGGGGATTCTGTGGTTGACCCCATGAGCTTGCCAGCCCACTGGCTATCCCAGAGGAGCTGTGCACAGGGGTGATTTGGCCATGGGGGCTGGATGACAGCAGCATCCACACCTGGTCTTGCCCTTCCTTTTGGGCAGCTGGCCTTTGCCATGCTAGGGGCCACCTGGAGCTAGGAGCAAGACAAGGAGCGCTACCTCAGTAGTGAGATTTACTTAAATCTGATCCTTGCTTTTTCCCAGAAAGGGACATTTGGGGGTCAATTCCACTCTAAACTGTGCTGCCTGTGCTCCAGCACATGTTGATTAGCCATGAAACACGAGGCTGCCAAGCAGAGCAGGCACACTGCATGCCAAGCAGCTTTCCAGGGCAATGCCTGAGCTGCATGACCCCAATCCTGTGCCGGATGCAGAGTTCCTGCATCCCAGGGCAGGACAGTGTCCACATACCCACAGCAGGGAGAGACTTACCACTGTGAGTGGTGGGGGTCTGACACATGGGGTCCACAGCCTTTACAGAAGGGAAAGAAATGGTTTCCAAAACAGCTGGGGAGATGGACAGCCATGGCAAATTCCCCTTCCCAAGCAAATGTCAATGCACCAGCATGACCTCCTGTGCATATAAGATATTTTGTCTATTAGAGACCAATCCACGTAGCTGCAGGCAATCTAGACTCCTTAGGGAAACAGAAGGTTGCCTACTTAGACTTATTAGGATGGGAAATGGCTGAGCAGCTGGATGAACAGGCAAAAATAAACTACCTGATATTCTTCCAAATGCTATACAGACACCATCCATATTTCTCCTCAGTCCTCTTGGCTTTGCAAAGCCAAAGGGATTTAGATGCTTAACATTCAGGACTTAGAAACCCAAATCATTGAAATGTAAACAGGCAGCTTTGAAAATCTGTCTTAGGAGACAGTACCACTGATTTTCCATTAGACTTTCAAAAACAGATGTGCTTGGGTCTGGCAAGGGCAAGTGTAATTGCCTAGACATTTTGAAGATGTTTACATTCACAATGGCCAGGCATGTGGAAAGCAATGTAGAATACAGGACTCACCACCAAAACCTGGTAAGATCCAGGTAGATTACAAAACCCTTCCTGATAAGATCTAATTCAGTAAGGAAAAGATCTCTATTGCTTACATCACACAAATCTAGACAGAATGCCAGACATCAAACTGCAGCTAACAGAAGAGTCATCATTGGGTCATGTGCTATTCAACCACAACAAAATTTTAAGGAATTATAGGACCAGCTCACATTACTGTGTAGTTAATATTTTTTGTGTTTTTTTCATCAAAACATTTTTTCAGCAGACCACCCTTTGGTACTGATGGCTTTGTGTAGAACTTTTTGCCCAGAATAGTTACAAATGTTTTGTAACAAATGAGGATGTATGAGTAGTTCAGATAGCTCATTCTTGTAACTGTGCATTACCTTGAACTCGTGTCCCACAAACTCAGTGCAACCAGTGTATTGATTTCCTTTTCAATCTTTTCAATGATTCCTTTCTTTTTCCTTGAAAGAAAGAAATACACTGTAGCTTACTGTGCATCTTTATATTGGTGGGAGGCTGAGAAAAACTCTATTTAACTGTCTTTGCATCTCTAAAGTCTCTTATTCTGTGTTCCTTGGGCATGGAGGCCAACATTTTCCAACAGACTGTGTAATGTTAGGCACTTGAATCCATATCTATACACGTAAATAAAGTTAGCCCTGCTTTTCAGAGGACTCTCAGATCCCATCAGTGGGAGTTTTTATGGACAGAAGACTGAATAAGCATTGCAGGATTTAATTAGTACTATTACCCAAAGGAGTGCTTTAAAGATGGCTACATCAGAGGATGCTGATACAGTTCAGCAGATAACTTCTTTTTTTTTTCCTGTGTATAAGCTTTCAGTGATGCTTAAGAGAGGAGAATATTGTTTCTTAAAAATTAAGTTCAGTTTTGTATCTCTTGAAGTAGTATTTATTCGATTAGCATGTCATGCATTAAGTATGTCAATAGAAAAAGGGAAGCACAGAAAACTAGAGTTTTCAGAGTAAGAAAACTGTCTCTTCAGAGCTATGCTTAACTGCTGACTTGGTAGAAGAACAATCAAGGACAGTTAAAAACACCTTTAGGAGTAAGACATAACACAAACCCACACAGCTTCTCAAAAGGAATAGCACTCATCACACGTATCCTTGAAAAAGGAAGAAGCCTGAAGTCAAAAACCACCATAAAATTTACGACCATCTTCAGCTGGTGCCTCAGCTGGTGTAAATCAGTGCAGCTCTGCTTGTTTGGAGGGAATGACACTGATTTACACTGGCTGTGTTGGACTGCTGTGCAAATGTGCTTCTTACATACCTAAAGAAAGAAAGAATTTTGAAAAGTAAGGGGGGGGCGAGGGGGGAAGTTTCTAAATCCATAGTAGAAAATGAGCCAGGAAATCTGTACCTATGTTTGCCATACGAGCACAGGTATTTTACTGCTTAACAGCCCCATAATAAAAGTAAAGTTTCCATTTAGAAAGTATCACAATGGCAATTTAAAATATTTGTATAACAGAATTAAATTGTATGCACGTATATTGATTGCTGTGATGGTTTGGCATATCTGTCTTTATGGAACCAACGAGTTCAGTTGGCCATTATGAACTCAGCTTACACTCTTGATTTTGCTACATGCTTAGTTTTTACTGTATTATATATTTACTTGTAGTGAGGCCACAAAGCCTGAGCCTGGATATCTCTCTGTGAATAGGTCAGGTATTATGTTGGTCATAAACTGAATAAAATAAGTATACTGAACAGATCAGCCCTAACAAATAGTAGGACAGCTTCAGCCCAGCTTTATATAAAATGACGTTGGTGCAGTGGGTTTTCTTTTCTCAGGAAAAAAAAGACAAAGATAAGACATGTAGAATAGGCATTTAAAAAGAACTCGTGTAAGGGTAAAGAACAGAAAAGGAATGTGTAATTTCATGCTCTAGAAAAGAAGGCTGAGCTTAAGAAAATTAAGAGGATGTTACAAAATGGAATCTTCTAGTGTCCCAAAAGGACATCACTCAAAATCCAAAGGCCTGTCAAGAGAAATGCAAGAAGAACAGCTGAATTAATTTTGCAGCGAATTCAGTCATTTTTGTCCTGACCATAATAAAGAGAGCTATACTTGGGAAACATTCTGCAAAGTGTACAGCTTATTTATTTAGATGTTAATTTCTTTGTGAAAGGCTACATTGGGATAAAAGAGTGTATCAAAAGGTTTTAGAGGGGGCACTTGAGGTGTTTGATTCCATTGGAGTGGGCTCTTGCAGGGGGCAGTGGCAGAGCAGGGCCATGAGCCTCTCTGCTGGGGTGAGGCAGGAACAGTGGATGGGGAAGGTAAGGGGCTGCCCACAGAGGAGCTGCTCATCCTACAGTCCAGGGCATCTGTCCAGCACCAAATCTCTGCAGTGACCTTCAAAGACCAGGTATGGTCTGAGGACCCCCAGAGCTGCTTCTCTATGAGACCTCCAGCCACACTCAAAGAGGGCTTGTGCTGGTCTAAAGGCAGTCTTTCTCTAGTTCTGCTAAATCTTACACCTTGCAGATAGCTGAGCCAGTTCCTACAGATTTAGTCATTTAGTCATATTCATTTCACCCACCTCTCACATTACAGCCCTGCTTTTTGTCAGTCTGAATTTGCCTGGATATACAAGCCCCTCCCCTGCACTGAGCTCATAATAGAAAAGTAAAGCAAGAAAAACAGCCAACAGAACAATAGACAGAGGCTTATGCTGAAAATTTTGATCAGTTCTACTTACATTTCCAACTTTTTAAAGGTTTTTGGAGTTGGACTAGACTGAAGTGCCTCACATGTTATGAAGTACAGAAGGCAAGGAGAGTCTGGTTAAGATGAGGTAACCAATTTGAGTAGAAAGTGGTTGAATGGGGTCTAAGATGAAAAAGACCTCCCGACTCTGGCATAAACATCCCTCTGTCATGGTGGAGAAAACTGCAAAAGTGAGCAAGTATTGCAGCCATGAGTAGTGACTGCAGCGGGTGGTCACATGTGTGAGAGACAGATTAATGATTTAGTAGATAAATGGCAAAACAGGTGACACGACTTCTGATTCTGACTTATGGAAATTGATACCTCTGCTGAAGTACAACCTGTTCTCCAAATCCTGACATTAAGATGAATAGCAGCCAAAAGGCAACCCCAGCATTTGATATTTGCAAGAGCTCAAATATTGATTGCACTACTTATTAATGAGTTTCATTCATAATAAATACATGGTATGTTTGCACAGAGGAGGTGTTTTCTAGGGGAGGCATTACATGCTGTATTAAACAATGAATAATTTCTTAATCTTAAATGTGAGTAAACAGCAGGATAGTAAGTGTCATGGTTATAGGCAATTTCAGAGAGTTGCAAGTGTAGCAAGTGCTCCACCTGATGAGGCATCTCTCACTCCAAATGAAGATTTCTTTGATATCAATCACTATGTGAGGTGCTATGTGCTAGAAACCACTGTCCTAAGTTATAACAGATAAAGGGTTGCCTTTTAAAGTACTAAAGTTCATGTTGTTTTATTACTTTATTTATTATGGCAATTTTCTGTGTTGCCATTTTAGAGCTTCTCCTACCTTAATTATAATTACTTCTACAATATCTGTTCTTGGTCAAACCCCCACTTTTTTATTCTCCATGTAGATCTATTTCAAAGGAAGTATTTCCTTTATAGGACAGATGACACATTTGAAATCCAGAGAAAATAATGTATCATAAAACCTACACAGAATGGACTTTTTAAAAATGGACGTTCAACATTGCCTTTCATAATGGCTGTATTCCCCAAGTAGCTGGTCAAGTTGCTATTTACTGTAATGAAACAGAAGATGAGGTCTTGTGTTTAGAAACTGAAACTCCAGAGCCCTCAGCATTCACTCTTTCCTTATGTATTTTTCACTACAGTTCCTAGATGTTAAATTTCTGTGATCAACTTTTGATATAAGAGGTGAGTATGGATAAGCAGAAGATCCAACCAACAGTAAAAATTATCACTGTTTTATACTAAATGTGCAGTTTTTCTTGCACAGATATTCTCTCAGATCATTACAACTGGGTTACTTGAAAAATTTGATGTAAAACCACTGTGGAATGTTTTCTTTCCTTCACAGCTAATACCTACAAGCCTCTGTTTGCATAGGTCTCCAGGAGCTCATTCCAAGATTCCCTGAAGGAAAAGGAAACTCAGTAAACGTGGACATACCTACACTGTAGTGCCAGCTCAGTGCTCCAGCTCAGACTGCCCACGGCCCAGCTTGCCTAAATGCGTGGCCAGGACAAGCCTCCCTTGTACCTGGGGAAACCCCACCCCTGGAGAGCACAGAATATTGGACTTAGCTGCCACATGAGCCACGGTCATGCAGTGGGACAGGTACAGCTCTTTTAGACCACACAGAAAAGCAACTCCTGCCTGCAGAGAGGCACAGCTGAGAGTACAGAGCTCAGCAGAGCTGATCCACTCCGTGCTGCTGCGGGGGGAAGACTTACACATGAATATTTGCGTGTAAGGGAACAAGATAAAACGCTTCCAAGGTTTGATAAGATTCACAGAACAAACAGCAGACTGGTAAAGTATTTTCAGAATGCCTCTAATAAAGTTTCAGTATTTTACCATCATCATAGGCACCAAATTTCCCATCTAATACTAGCAAGCAAGATTGTTCTCAAGCGGAACAGACAGCAACTCTCACATTTGTGCCTGGAGCACTGTCTAGGTCTCAGACACACAAACATTGGACAGCATCTGCAAAGTGGCATCATCAAAGTTACATCATTGGCTCCAATGCAGATCCACTGAGGCCCCAAACTCTTTTAGCTGCTTCTTGACAGTGGTGGCAGCCTCTTGGATGGGAGAAGCATCACTTATTTTTGAGAAACAGCATATGGTACTTAGAATCCAGTGGTTGCCAGCTTGTGATGTAATTAGCCATGATCTCTGAACATCTGCACTCATCAGTTAGCCTTTAAGTTGGTGATCTATTGTTGTACATTGGAATGGAGATTACTCTTTCGTTGGGCATGCTTCCTTCAAGAATACTTAATATCTTTAGTTAAAGTTCTTAGCTTCAAAACCCTGTGAGTACTCTGTAGGCAGAAATCCTATTACAGATTATCACCTCGTCACACTTGAAAGGTTCTCCTGAGACTAGAAAAAGGGGACTGCTTAAAAGGCACTGTAGGACAGTGAAGGACCACAATACATGATGGCATTGTCAAAACAGAAATGCTCTCCTCAGAATAACAATGTTTACTAAATCATATTTGTAGCCTGATACTGTCAGACTTACTGTCATGCATATGCATGTGGTAAGTCCAGTAGATTTGTAATAGGAAAACTGGAGTTTAAAGATACTAGTCAAAAGAGCCAAGAAGATGAAAATATCTCAAAATTTTGCTAGAGCTTTTCATTAGAATTAGAATATTTATTAGACTTTTTGAAGTCAAAGAGTGACAGCCTTAGAAGGTGAGCAAGGAAGAACCATTCATACAATGTTTGTTTTCTCTTTTTGAATGGCAAAAGCAAATCAACCTACTATTTGTGACCAGTTATAACCTTGGATTACCAGATGGATTGAAAGAGACAGTAAGGCAAGAGAGAGAAACTATTAGTTAAACAAGCAATCTCATTGAAGCCATATGGGCTGTTTAGGAAATTAGGATTATTCATAGAAGGGACTTAAGGAGTCTTTCAGAAAGTCCATTATCTTTGATAGCAAGGTTACACTGGGCAATGTGAACTATCTGGAAGAGAAATGATGATGGAAGAAAATTGAAAAGAAAGAAAAAGTAGTGAAAAGAAGGGAAAAACCCTGGCAATAATAATTACATCTAAAATAGCAAAATCAAACAATAAATGAATTGTTACATAGTTTCCCTAGATGTCTAGAAAATACTGGTAATTAATCCCGGGGCAGCAGAAGGAGAAAGGAAAAAGTTACTGCCATGAATGCTGGGCATTCAGCAATAAATCACTCTTTTTTTCTAGTTCTGTATTACTAGTACTCATGTACACAACAGGTCAAAGCCATTGTTAATATTTGAGATTGTCAAGCTTAGTGCAAATAATAGTCCAGCTTCTCAGTAAATAGAAGAAGGCTACCATGCGGCCTATGTTGAATTTTCTTAATGCAAGTTTAAGAGTTCCTGCCATGCTACATTCCCTGACAGAGTTTCTCTGCAGCTCCTGCAAGGTAACTAACATACACTGCGTTTTGCATTGAAGCTTTATTCCCAGGCTAAACACACCACTTAAACATTCCCCAAAAGTTACATGCTGGACAATGTACCTGGAAGATAAATAGACACATTCAAAACAGCCCAAACACAGACTGGTGCAGACTGAGCTGGCTGAACTTTCTGCACAGTCAATCCTGTTGGTTTGCCCAACAGTCATTAAGTCTTTCTAGGGAATTCTAAGCAAGATTATCACCACATTACACCACCTCTAACAGGTTTAAAGTCTCATCCTGATTCACGGTGGAAGCTCATTATGAAGCATGAATCCTGCATGCTATCTAGTATCAAGATTAAATCTTTCCATATGTGAGGGATGAAAAATTCTTCCTTTCTGAGAAGTTTTTTCTGGAGCAAACAAGTTCCTTCAGGGGAAGAAATAGTTGAGCCATTTAACGAGGCCCTGCAAAGTGTCATTCAGCTGAAATCAGGTTAAGATAACCTCAAATGACAAGCAAGAAGAGAATGTTTATTTTCCCTGATTTGCAGTGGCTTTGCTATACTTGGCTGCAACACAAAAATTGAGCTCTGATGAGCATTGCAAGAAGAGAAGATGATTGTTTTACCAGCTTGAAAGAGAAGGGAATCTGGGGAATTCATTCTTATTTATATTATTGCAAATATCTTTTGTTTTTTGGCCTGAGTGAAAAAAAGACCAAAGGATATTTAAAGCCTGCACTTTTTTTCTGTAGCATTTTCATCAGCTGACACAAAGCTGGCCAATTTATTGCTCTGACTGACAGCAGCTGATCAAGTGTTCCCACAGCCACTATCACAGTGTGAAACATTGGGTTCAAAATGGTGATGGGTTCATTTGCTGTAATTCTAAATGGGACAGAGCCCAAAATCAGGATCCCAGCTCCCTTGAACTCGAGCTGTTCAAAATTCAGATCCATATCAAAATCTTACTGCTCAGGCCCATCACTACTTAATTTTCCAAGGCTGTTACTGGCACAGCACTTCATTCTGGCTGTCTTCACTATCCCTCACGTGGCAGCCACAATAAATTATGCAGCTGGGAATGCAATAGCAAGCAAAGCAATTGACCTGTACAAGGATAGTGATCTCTCTCGCATGGCTTTGCTGCAGCCCCATGCTGGGCAAAGCAGCACTGCCCTCTGCCAAGGGGACCCAGGGTGGGTCCCCTACTCTCTTGTATGTGAGTAAATCTGGCCTGTTCAGCAAAGGCTGCCTCCCTCCTTTTAGGTAGCAGTAGCACTGGATAACATTGACCAGAAAAGATTTCCCTTAAGCATGGGACTGCTTCCATCTTTCTTAAGAACCCTGTAGTGAGCAGTGCCACAGCCCATAGGAGGACTCCTCATTTAGGGATTTAGGTGCCTTTAATGAAACCTTCACTTCAGTCTGCATGTATACTTGCTGGAGAACTGGATGCAGATTCAGTAGCTAATGGGATCAGTATTCCTACCTCTAAAGCAAGCAGTGTGGTGAAATGCAACTGTGACTACCTGAACCTAAAGCCCAGAGGATGGCTCATTTGGCTGAGACTCAGGAGATGCATGACATAGAGCAGAAGTGGAACAGAAAAGGGAGCCAAAGGAGCCAGCAAAGTGCACCTCGTGGCTCTTAGTAAAGGATATGGAGCAGTAAAGGCCTGTCCCCAAGCACTGAGCAGCCCCAAACTGTTTCTTTATCCTGGCTTTTATGAGAGAGGATCCCACTCCAATGATCCAGATGTCACTCTGTGCTCCATGCACTGCAGACTGAGGTCTTCAGGAAATGAAGCCAGTGCAAGATCTCCCTACCTGGGGCTAACCCAAGTTTTCTTCCAAGGGTGGCACTGCACAACTTCAGCAGTTACTGGTAGCATTCCCAGCTGACAAAGCCCTCCACAGATGGGGACTCCTCTTCTCTCCTCATCACAGCCCTGCAATTAAGTGCTCTCAAGACACTCCTGCTACATCCTCAAGCATAAACACCTCCCAAAGGAGCAGAGAGGGACAAACTACAAGTCCCTGGCTTAGCTCCAGAGCCTACAAAGAGCTGCTGGCTTACAGATCACAAAATGACCTTCCCTCTGCAAAGAGAGAATGGGGGCAGCTGTGTTCCCTATGAGATTGGGAGCTTTCCTTCCTTCAGAAAAAGGTGCTTCACAGCCTACCCTTATCTTCATGCAGAGATTCCCAAGGGACAGACACGGAGCAGCACGGCCTATGGAAATGCTTATAGCTAGTTTGCACTTTGCTTTCTGTCTGAAGCATCAAGGATTCACCACAGGTGCTGAGCTACATATGGCACAAGGTATACATTATTCCACTGGCAGCCATTATATGACACTGTAAGTAAAATAAAGTAACAGGTAGATATATTTTTCTTGTTAATCACAAACCTAATTTTCTATTAAAATGTATGAGATGACAAAATCTCAACAAACTCTTTAAAGCTATTACTAGAGGATAAAGTATTCCACCAAAGTATTAATATTAACATCATTAAAAGAGTTTTATCAAGTGTGCCTTTATCTCCAGATTGCAAACAATAGCAGCCTGAAGGAGAGATATGCCCTTGAGTATTGTGGTATGAAAACCAACAGCAGTTTTAGAGCCACATAAAGTCTTCTTGTGGCTTCAAAATTAGGGGAAAAAATTTCTTGGAGCCACAATTATAAGAAGTAATAGAGTAAATGAATCTATTTTTCATCACCTTGGGCTCTGAAAAGAAAACATTTGAGAATTATATTGATAAGAGAAAGAGCTGAGATATTCAAATGCATTTAATGTTGTTTTAATTGATTAAACTAGATCAGGAGCATTTGAAAATGCATAAAGGAGCTGTTTCTGCATAAATATTCAAAATATATCTAGTTCAGAAGATAGGTGATGCTTTGTACATGTAAGTGATACAAGTTATCTATCTTCCATAAATCCACTAATGTCTTAGAGTCCAGAAGATTAGGAGTCTTACATTTTTTTTCCCCAGTCATTTGTTCATATCACAGAACTCTTTCTCCCTCCTTGTGGTGAGGGAGTGCTTCCGGCAGTCCAGAACTTTAGAAAAAGGATTTTAGAGACAGGAAGACAAGGAAAGATTTTGGTTCTATTGTGACAACCCATGCCAGGTTTGTCCAGGAGGCTGGTGGTGTCAGTGAATTACAGATCAAGGCATGTGAAAGCCTGGACAAATCCCCCAGTAGCTATTTGGAAAACTATATCTACTTCCTAACATCCTAGCACAGATTTCCAAGAGAGATCAACACCATTTCACCTCTGAGGATAAGGGCTCGGTTTTTGAAAGCACTGAAGCATTGACTCATGGATATCAAGAGCACCCCATTTGGTATCCACAGCTCTCAGATCCCACAACACAAGTTTAGTAGGGCCTGCAATGTCCACTGCTCCTGCCCAGGTCCTGGCAGGCCTGTGCTAATGGCCCAGAAGCAATTCTTCTTCCTTTTGCTAAGATCAGGTTTTTTCATAAATCCCATCATTGGGTTACTTCAACAGATTTACCAAATGGGTCTTGTGGGCATGAAGGGATGGTCTAGGGGAGAGGACAGAGGTTACTAAAAGCCAGTCCACTGGAGGGCCTGTACCAATATCAAAATTCCCAATCTTAGCAAGGTCCCTTTAAAATGTTTCTTTGTTTCATGATCATAAACTCAAAATAGTCCCCTTTGCCACATCACTATAACACTGCTCTGAGATGAGGAAAATAGAAGAATATTGTACTGTAGATGTCTGTCTCCCAGCTGCATTGAGTGATGAGGCTCTCTCTTCCCTGTATGTTCATAAGAGGTAATTTCTTCTAGAGTCTCTCCATAAAAAAGTCCTTACAGGGAGCCCACCATTAATCTTGAGCACAGTAAGTATTAGCCAACATGGTAAAAAGAACATTAAAAAAAATCTTGTCCCTAAGCTGTGGAAGCCTAAATAATGACAGTAATAGCATAATCTCACTCTCACACACAAAGTTGTTATCTGACAAAAATAGAGTTCATGCAAAGCAGAGCACACAAACAGAGCAGAAAAGCACAACTTTCTTCACTAATTCCCAAAAAAATAATACCAAATAGATTGCTTTTAAGTACTTCATTTATTTTAAGGAAATACTTCTAAAAGAAGTGTTCTGATGACAGGCCATGGAGAGCACTTTATAAAAGATTAATTATGTCCTGAAAGTTACAAGTGTCACAGAGTAAGAGGACTGCTGTATAAAACACCAATATACCATCCTACTCAGCCACCCATTCGAGCTAGGCCTGATTTTGAATTTCCAGCTGAGAACTGGAATTATTTAGCAATTATTTAGCTGAACATAAATATTTAGAGACAGATTCTGCTAACAAATCTTGCCTCTAGGAGCCAGGCCCATAACAATATTCTTGGCACTACTTTTCCACATATAAATCACCCCCCTAACTTCACACCTTCCTTATTTCATTTTTACAATTTTGTAGAATACCCAGTCTAGTTTATTTATGTGATGCTGCATCTAGGAGTCTCTATACGAACACTGTTATTAGATCTAATTCTGGCTACATTGTCACCATTAAAAGCAGCCCTATGGTATTAAAACAAGAGACAAGGGAAATAGGATTCTTAGAAGCAGTGGTTGAAAAAAAATTAAAATGGTTTTCTAGCTGAGGAAAGCACAGACAAACCAAATATCCTCCTTCTCCCTGAGTTCTGCCACAAATCTCTGCATTGCTTCCCTCTATTATATAGGTAGACACCAGCCAATCAACTGGTTCCCCTTGGGGGACCAATGAAGTGTATGGTGGACTAAATCTGGTAATTTAGGTGCTTATCAAGCATGTGGCCAGGGAAGGCCTGACTCTGGCTGGAGCAAGAACAAAGCAGCTGGTGCCCAGTGGCCACCCCTGTCCTCTGAGATTTGCCTTTTCCAAAGGAAAGTCCAATGAAAGCAGCTCAACGTTTGCAGCTCCATATGAATCGTGTTGCAAGGAAACCAGCAACCAAAGAGGTCTCTTAAGCCAGGACAAAGATTTACTGCCTGAAGTGGCCCAAGAGGGTCTGCTGCAGGTGAGGCTGAAGAGTTGGCAATGGTCTGCCATGGACCTGCAACCACCCACCTGTGGAGGTGGTCCAGCTGCCCAGAGAGGCATTTAGGCCCTGGGGGAAAGAGACTGATCACCCCTTGGGAGGAGAATAAACTTGGTATCCTCCAGGGCAGGACTGAAAGATCTAGGGGCAGGATGTCCCCTAAGAACATTGGCCACCTCCACCGTCTATCATGAGAGCAGACCTGTCCATCACTTATGAGTTCCAGAAAGTTCTGTTGTGTTCGGTCGTTTATTGTTTGCCCCTGTTGTCAGTCATCCCCTCTCCTCCCCTCTATTGTCCCTGTTGGCTCCTCTCCCTTTGTTCCTCCCTTGTTCCACCCCCGAGCTCGATGGTCATTGGTTACTGTATCTCCAATAAAAGATCGGTGCACCAAGAGCTCGGGGTCTCTCGACCTTGGTTGCCCTGAGTGCTGTCAACCTCCGTGTTACAGTGTCTCGCTTATACCAAGGCGAGGGGTGTTACATTGCNCAACCTTTGGGAGACCCAGCCCCCTTCTGGGACATACTACTACAAACTCCACCCCAGGGGTGGTCTCCCAATGCTTCAGAGGGGTAGGGGGGAAAAAGGGCTTCTAGGGGCCTTAACCACTGCTACGAGGGGCCTCTCCTTTTACCAGCTCGGTAACAGTGTCTACCCTGGGAGTAACAGCCTCTTTGCTCAGGAAAATCCTGCCGTCCAGAGACCTTCCAGAGACACTCTCTGTTGGGTCTGCCTGGAGGTCTGTGCCCACCAGACCAGCGGACAGCGGCGGACGCGACACCCACCCTCCCTCCCTCCCTTCACCACTAAGGCAGGTGTACTGGAGCAAAATTATAGTAGTTCAGCAAAGATGTGACACGAAAATATTCCCCTCTACTAAAGCTCATTTTAAATGCATCATTCCTGGCACAACTCTCTTTCTATTAAGCTACACAGGGATTCAGGGCACCCTGCAAGATACTCCTTGCATCTTTTGCAACCGGGCCACTTTTTTCCTCTGTGGAAAAGCACCTTTTTTGACAGCAAGCTCATAGTGCTCCAATAAAATTGGCTATTTGCCTTGCTTTGTTTGTTTTGCACTTTTTAGACACAAATGGAGCATGTTGCAAGTTCACTCCTTCCGTTTTCTAGAGCAGAGCTTGAAGCCTTACAAGAGGAAACAAGCTTTGAGGATGAGCTGTTTAACTGCAAGTGGGGAAGTGCTGAGCAGGCAGGGACAGCAGTGGCCATAAGCAACAGACCTTGGATACAGGTGATCAATCTGTTCCTGATGTGGGAATAGCACTACCTTTCTTACCACAGTACCAAGTCACAGTTAAAAACATGATTCTTCAGGCCTCCCCAAGGCTCCACAATGTACCAGGGAGAGAAAGAATCAAAAAGCCCCCAAGCCAAACTCTGCTGCGTGTGTTTGTTCAAACAACTGTTACACACTGCTGCAGCTTGAACCTTGCAGTTCCAGCACACTTTAATTCATGGAAACGTGCCCCAACAAAGAGCTTACCAGTTTTCAACTCTAAATGCAGAGGGAAAAGTAGCAATAGCAGCAGCACCACAGCTGAGTTCTCTATAGATGGTAAATAAATCATGGGAACAACAATCCCCAATTTCACATTAATTGTTTGGAAATCTCTACAACATCAAACATTTTGTTAAAAATCTAGAAAAAAATTAGCACAGCTCTTTTGTTGTTTCTGTTGTTGTTTTGCTTTAAAATGATTTGTTCTAAATACAGCTTAACATGCAGATGACTGGTTTGAGACTAGTGTATTTCTTCAAATCAGAAAAAAAAACCCACAGTAATGGTTTGATATGGGGATACCAGCAAAGAGACTATTTAATAACAGAGATACCTGGGAGTGCACTCAACCCTTGCACAAGGATGGGAACAGCCAGGCCTTGGGTTGGTCCAATGAATTTGGCTCTATTTGACTTAATTTGGGCAAGAGCACTTTTCAAAGCAGAGTGAATAGTCCCTCATTGGCTATGAGCCATTGGAGGACAACAGATAAAACTAATCTGAAATTCCTCACAAAAGAATGAAAGAAGTTAATGACTTGCTATTTGGGTTTTTTTTTATTTTGCTTGTAACAGAAAGGAAGAGTCAACCCAGTCTTTTAAGCACCACTGTCTCTGCTCATGTTGCACTTTGACATATACAGCCTGATCTTGCCCTTGTCCTTTTTTTTGTTTGTTTATTTGTTTGGCTGATTTATTTGCAATTCAAACCCATATCTAATTACTGCCCAGTAACATTTCCTTTTTTACAGAGCAATTGCTTTCCATATTTTGGCTTTCCATTGAATTTCAGTGTTCTGGATCACTTGCCTCTATTGTTCTATCTGAGCTACTGTTTTTCCCCACACTGAATCCCTTTATGCTGTTTTTGCCGATGATTCTAGCCTCTCTATAGCCTATTGTAATTTTTCTATCTTCGCTCAGATTTGCAACTTTTGACTTTGTATCATCTGACCATGAATTACATTAGCATAACTATTTCTTTCCTCTTCCAAATTTGATGCCTAACAACCAGCTCCTTTGTGTTGAAAACAAAGAAGTAGTTAAAATATAACTCTCCAACATTTTGATAAAAGCTGTCACAGGATTTCCCTAATTTATTCCCAGCAACTACCTGGCCTATATTAATAGATTCACCTAAAAGGTAAGCTTTTGTAGCCCAGTCTTTCCTCACTAGTTACCAAAATAAAAACCTCAGCAAAATAAGGAAACAACAAAAAAAACCAACTAAATTTCTTTATAGTTTTCACTTTGCCCTGATTTGTGCCATGTTCCTCATTTTAACCTTTCTGGCTAAATTCTTAATGGTGGAGTGGAAATAAAAAGAAAGCAAATTGAACTAAAGTCTATAGTGCTGAGTCATTGCTCTCCTCCCACTCCTTTCAGCTGTGTCTGTTACAGATAGATGGCTTCAAAATCAGCCTCTGGGGGCTGGTAATTATGGGAGATGTGGCAATGGAACTTAGGGACAGGATAGGTAGTAAAGAGTTTTTTTGGGTGGTGGGGGAGGTTTTCTCTAGTTATTAAGAATTCTAAAATAACCTGAATATTCCTTTTAAGTGAAGAATTCTCACCAAATTTTCTTGCACTATGTAGCATTTTAAGTATCTAGTAAGATAAAAAGGGATTGCGGGTTGCTTAAGTCCCAAAAGAAAAATGCTGAGAATGAAGTGGCTACATCTGGGAAAGACTTTTTCAGAGGAACTGAACATAAAAAATTTTTTTACTAGTGATCCTTAGCTTAAGTTGCTTTTAGTGCAAGCAGCCTATTGCATTAAGGGAGCTTTTGGTATGACTGTAAGATGTAAGTTTATAACTGTGTTGAAACTGAACTGCATTTTAAATCTTTATGAGATAGTATTAAAGATTCACTGATATCAGAATATCTACCATCTGGGCTATTCTCTAGTAGTTGGGAAATGGCTATTTCTTGGAGCCTCCAAGTCTGTTTTAACCTGCCATCAGCTGTAACACCTGTTCCCCAGACCATTTTGTGGGCACTAATGTCTTTTCCTATTCTCATAGTGTTGTACAGGCAGAAATGAATGAAATTCAGGCATCATGTTCTCCTGGAGGTTTCACATGGTCCTCAAAGTTCCTTCTACTCTAGCAGCAAACCCTCAAGTTAATGCAGCCAACACTGCAATATCAACTTTTGTTTCAGAACGTGTCCCAACAAAAGGTCTTTAGGAAAAATGCTTCTGATTAATAAAATATTTTCCTTCACTACCCGTCAGCCTGCAAACCAGTTGGTGACACAAGCCAACTGTGTCTTGGCTGCCCGTTGCATCCAGTAATGTATGGCCCCAGTGTGGATAGGGGGCCGTAATTCACTTGCAGGACTCTGCTGATGTCAGACAGTGCCTGAGCAGTTTATGAACAGCCGCAGAGCCTTGAGAATGAATTACGACCCTGCATTCACTCCTAGGACATCTGTTGTTGTTCAATATAGAGTATACTTCCTGTAAATTAAAAAAA
>VZTZ01039767.1:926519-967699 GCA_013400955.1 Drymodes brunneopygia | reverse complement strand
ACAGCCACAACTGCACTATTTCTTCACCCACTCTTCAGTTTCCAAAGTATCTTTTTTTCCCCCCTTTATTTGAAACCAAGCAGATTCAGTAGAAAAACTGAGATTTGCCATGCTATTTTCTTGCTAGAGTTGCAGGGCCATCAGTCAAGACCATGGTAGTTTTGTAGCACAGGTAAAAGGATGATTTCCTTTTCATGCTTGTGTATGTAACCATTGACTCTACAAAGCCAAATTCCAACAAAATCATTTTTTAATACCACTATTATTTGAGATTTGTCAATTCCCATCAAATTTCTTATCTTTTGTCTGATCTGAATGCAAAAGCTTCATGCCATGTCACCTTTATTCTATTTCCATGTAGGTTCAGTTGCACTGGGGCAAATCTGAAGTAATCTGGTGCATTTTGTTTCTTTGCCAGTAAAAGTGACTCAAATCCTTGGAGTTATTCCAGTTTTTCAGATTTTGGCCCAGAGAAGCTAGTTACAGCATGTGACATCAAAGAGGCGTTTGTGAAAAACTTTGTTAAATGGTCTGTTTATGAACATTTCTGGCCATGTGTCATGTTTTCTGTAGGTTTCCCCCCTCCTCCTATTTTATTACTAGGGACATTTGTCTGAAAACAGACTATTTGTTACTTAGCAAGTTCATTTGCTCCTGCTGCTTATTCCTCACTTGAAGTCACTCCTGTGATTGTGGCATCATAATTAGTTGCTCTGGAGATGATTATGATGTCACAGAGGACTGTGTGTTATATGGCTGCAAGTGATGAATTAGCAGCAGGAGCAGATGATCTCTCAAGCAATAAAGACCATGTCTTTATGAAAATATCCCTGGAAACAGAAAGGCTGAAATTCTATATTAAAGCAATGGAATAGTTTCTAGTATGTCAACACTCTTCACAAAATAGAAGTATTTGTTTTAAGAGGGGAATGGTGTTGGTGGAAGGAGTTATGCCCTTCCTATCAGCTCTGTGCATCACTTTAAAACTAGTTTTGAAATATTTGGCCTTCACTTGACCCTACTGATTTACAGAGAGATTGAACGAGTTATACCTATCAATAAAAAGATGATGCATCCTACATAAAATAGCACATTCATTTCTGGTGGTCAGTGACCCCCTTTACTACCTCTCAGTATCACAGGAAACAGTAAATTAAGTGGGCACTGACACACAGCCTAAACCCCACCACTGTCCTGCTCCAGCCAGAAGGGTCTTTGCCAAAGCGGTGTCCTGCAGGCCAGGGTAGGCAGGATCCACACACACCCTGCCCTGGACCTGCACCAGACATTCCTCACTCAGGACACTTCCTCACACAGAAAACGGTCTCCCAACCAGGCACTTCTTGGCATGTCAGTCTTCTCCTGCAATCTTTCTACTGGCACAGTGCCTTCAACTTTGGAGCTCTTCTTGGGTCCGCTCTGGGTCAAGGAAATAGTTCATCTCACCCCTTTCCTTTTTCACACTGTTTTATTCTCACCTCTACCTTCTTCCCAGCTGCCTGCAATGGACAGGAGGCAGGAAGACTGACTGCAGGTCACTTACATAACGATAACTTACATCATACCTAAAAAAGAGACATTTCTACCAGACAAAGTTGAAGGTAACATGCCACCTTGTTTGCTTTCTGTTCACTTGGTTTTGACCCACCTGCACACTAGAGTTGCCCTCTCTAATCCTCTAAACCCCATAGGTATAATTCCCAGATAAGACCTTATCTCCATCACAGCATTTCAGTTTTTCCAAATGTCAAAGCCAATGAATTAAGTGGTCCTAAAAAAGTAGGCTTTAATTTATTGTTTAATACATTTTGGTGTTGCTCATTTTATCTGATTGGTTAATCTAACTTAATCCAGTGGGACGAAAAAAATCTGCTTGGCGCCACAAAATACAAGGGAATGCTTTTCCTACTCTGACTACAAAGCCTGGTGTTTAATTGTACAAATATTTGTGGGTTTGGCTAAGGTGAGCACTAATTTGTTATTTTAGCAAAAAGCTCCAAATAATTTAGAACATGCTAAGAAAATATTCACTGCCTTTTTGCAAACAGCGACGTGTTAAATGTTTAAGAGAAACTACCATGCTACTGAAAGGACTTTGCAAGCAGACGCTTGAAAAAAAATAAAAGCAACATTTTCAGTGGTTATTTTCTGGAACGTTGAAAAATACAGCTTGCAAGAACCTGCCTTGTGGGCAGACAGTCTCACTGTGTCCCTAGTTATTTATTTTAATTAGTGTTTTGGGCATTTTTAACCTCTGACATGGGTTTTTGTTTCAGAGAGCTTTACCCTTCTAGTCTTCAAGTAGAAAAGTGTCTGCTACTGAAAAAATAAGAAAGGCAGTGATTGAGCATCTGCACAGTCCTGTCGCCAGGTAAATGGGGACCCACTGAATTCAGATAAATACCCCTAGCTCTTGAGGAGGGGAACTTCAATAAATCTCAGCTTCATCCTGATTACAGACCGTGCTGTACGTGATCATTTACAGCAACACTTGGTGAGATCAATAGCCACATGGCAGGAGGGTTTCTCTGGGGTTGCTTTCCTTGCCAGGCAGGGTGAGCCAGCAGCACTGGCTGCTGCTGAAGGGCACTGTGAGTGCTGGGAGGTGTTGGGGCCGTGACACACCGTGCAGGCTTCTCCTCCCACTCCTTGCATCAAGTCATAGAGTTGCAACCCATCTGCCAGGATGCTTTTTGGCAGCCATGAGGGGCCTCCAGGGAATTCTTCCTGAAATGTTTAAACCCTGGCATAAACTCCAAGCTCAGAAAACCCATGGCTTTGGGTACACATGGAACACTCCTTATTTCCCCCCTCACATGCCATGACCTGAAGTGCATGGATTTAAATGGCAGAGTATCTATTGAAAAAGGGAGAGATGAACAAAAAGAAGGAAGAAAAATATGAACATGTTAGTAATGGCTAACTACCAGCCTGCAGAGCATGCTGGCAACAGTCCAAGCCTTCCCTCAGCAAGGATGAGTGACAGCATTTGTGACAAGTTGCTGCTTTCCTCCTCCAGCCATTACCCTCATGGAGGTGCAGTATTCCCACAGCTATTGCCTCTCTAGGTGTCAGGCTGCACCACCTTAGCCAAGGTCTAGCACCACTAGTCCCAATCCTAATGCTCCCCTCCACTACTGCTGCTCACCTTACTTGCTACCTGTTGCTCTCACTGCCAGGTCTGCCACACAACTCTCTGGGAGCCCTGTGCTGCCAGCATGTTCTCCACCAGGCCTTTGTCATGCTGAAGTGATTCTTCACAGCACTGCTGTAACTCCCTCAAACTCGACTTCAGGGTTTCCTTTGCCTCCCTGCTCCCGAGGCTGCCAACATGTGGCATCAGGCTGTGCTAATGAGACTCCTCTGGGAGTCTCAAAGGGAGTGAAGGTGTACAAATTTTCACAGAGTCCCCCCTTACCTGTGAGCTTTAATAGAAATAACCTATCTGGAGATTAAACCCATTGTCCTTTCCTTTTCAAATCTGCAAGAAACAGTGAAAGAGCTCTCCCACCCCTGGGGCCTTGTGGCTTTTTCTGAAGCTCTTTGCCAGAAACTGCTGCTGTGCTGCGGCCTTGGGCCCCACCTTTCCACTGCAGCTGATTGTTTGTTTCCTTGTTTTTGCCAAAAGGAGATAAAACACATATCAATTTCTTTCTTGAGGGAAAAAAGCATAGAGATTATCAGAAATTCACCGTGGCTCATGTGAGCCATATCCAGAAGGAGACATAAGGTTAAGTCTTTAGCTGGCTGGAAGAAGTTGCTGAAAACCTGAGCATGAAGGAGACATTTCTAAAGTCTCTCTCTGTGGTGCTGGAGGGAAAACCAGAGTCTTTCTGGGCTTTCTGCTCTGATCAGCAGCAAGGTTTTAGGTGAAGCAGTGTCTGGTTGATTGAATATGATTGAAGCATATAAACTTCACCCAGCTAAAAAGGACATGGAGAGAAAGAGCCGGTAGTTAAAGGAAGGGGGGACAAGTTGGGAATGACAACCTTCATCACGAGGAGGACAAAATCACAGGTCAAACCATCCCAGCCATTCAAACATCCCCTTGACTAAATTCCTACCTCTAGACTGGGTTATCTGTCACTCAGAACTAAAAGATCAGGGCCATCAGCTTCACATCTAGAGGAGCTTTGCCTTTGCTTGGCTCTGGGTCATATCTATGTGCCTTGTGACTTGCTCTCCTCTACAGGACCTGAGGGTGCGCCTGGAAGCCCTTCAAAGCCATCCCTGACCTGGGACCACAGCAGAGACGATTGCTGCCCTTCATGCAGTAACCTGCACAGATGCCCTGGTGGTTTCGAAAACTGTCTATTCACTAACCAGTGTTTGTTTCAGAGCAGGCAAACCTTAGACAAATGCCCTCTCTTCAAGAAAAGTTGGGTTTTGTTGCTCCAAGTTAAACAGCGTAAAACAAGGAAGAGGTAGGTCCTGTCGGTCTCCTCAACTGATTTTTTTTTACCTCCTGGAGGACACAGTAACTGCTGAGACTGCAGAAGTATTATCCTGCTTTCAGAGAGCTCTCTGATGAGGAATTCAGTGCTGTAGCTGTGGCACAGCACGAGACACGTGGTTGGGATGTAAAAAAGTGAAAAATAGGGCCCAAAGAGCTAGAATGTCTGTGATGAAGCTCCTCCTTCAGCAAAATGGGAAGTGTTAAAGCTCTGAATATCAATCAGCACTTCCCACAGGCAGTGGGATTCACTGGCAGGATCTGCCAGTGTCTCTGAGAGACTGAATCCTTTCCTTAAATTAAAATTGTGACCAACTAGAGGCAAAGCAAATTACTAAGGTAATCAAAAATGAGTGACATTACTCTTGTAAAGAAATCTACAAAGAGAAATTCACTGTAGGATGCATGAAAACTCCATCAGTTCTTCGTTTTATGTAAATGAACCCCCCAAACACTTGCAAATCACAGAAAATTGTAAAAATGCACCACAGAGTTCAAGTTTACAATTCAATAATAATAGTGTAGAGTATAATAATAATAATGTAATAGCAATAATAATAAGCATGCACTGTTTTATTATAACTACAGATTGTGTCTGATTGAAAGTCATTAAAAACGTATGTAAAAATACGGAATAAAAAAAAGCAAGTAGTTTTTGCTCTAGCTGTTTATAGATAGTACACTTAGTTTCTCTAGAGCAAATCAGTGGAGAGAAGGAAGGAACAACAGGAAAACCCAAAATAATAAACAAACCATTTTTAAGACATGTTATAAAACTCCTGAGATTCAATTGTAAGGGCACTTTCTCCTAGAAAGATGACAGCAATTATCTTCCTGCAAAGAAAGAGAGAAAAACAGGGACACTCTCCTGCAGTTCAAAATACTAGCAGTAATCTTCAATATTCCTTTTTCTCTGTCCTCAGGAAACTCAGATAAAGGAAGTGGCGTGCACTACCAGGTGCCACCAGAGGAAAAAGTACACAAATTATCCAGTCTTGGCCAATACTAGTGGCACTGACCAAAGCCCCATGGTCATTAAAAGGACATTACACATAATGGTTTTGCCCGTGCTTCCCGTGTTCACACTCTGGGGCAATTCAGAGCCCACAAGCTCCTGAATACTTTTAAGGGATGATTGTAGAGGCTGTGGGAAGACCTCAGAGGTGTGCAGACAGATCAGTGGATTGCAGTTTACTGGTGAGTTTGGCTCTGGGTTTGGTGCTCAGCAAAAGGAGGCATTGACGCACATAACCAAGGAATACCATGGTATTGCTCCTGCGAGTCCTCCCTCCCTGTAGCTAAATGCAGTTGGAAGGGTTTCTGCTGATGCCCATGTTGCTGGCTGAGCAAGACCATAGGTGGCATGCCAGAATGCAGCCTCTTTCACAGCCAAATGGGTGGTGGCTTCACTCTGACCATCCTTCCTGTTGTAGCAGTAAGGGAACTCATTCCTTTCCTCCTCCTGTTCCTCCTCTTGAATTTTTCTTCCCATTTTCAGATAATCCCCAAAGTTAGATTTAGGAGAGACTTGTTCATGCATCCTGACCATCTTCCTGGAAAGTTTGCTCCTTGTAATGCAGTGCCCAGCAGAGCTTGTGTTTTCCTTAAACAACATGTTAGAAACTCAGAGAGGAAAAGAGCTGAGCAATTGTCATTGAAGCAGTAACAAAAGGAGAAAGGATGCATGGAAAAGCAAATGATTCTGGATTTCAGGCACATGAACAACTCTTAAACCTCAATCCCATTATCTCATATTTCTGATTTAAACAAGACACAAGTGAAAACCAGAAGATATCAAGAGATGTGGTTCATCTGGAATTTAAAATGAGAAGCATGTTTTGAAAGCTAAGAAATTTATAAGATATATTTCCCAATTTATAGTCCATCGCTTTTTTATATATGCAAAACAGTAAACATTTCTCTTGGGCAACAATTCTACAGATTAGTACAGACAGAAAGAACTTTTTCAAATATTCAGTCTTGGTTTTCCATTTCCTATAATTATCCCAGGATTCTTAGCTATACCCTAATTATACCCTAGGTATATAATTAATACCCTAGGTACCAGCCTAAAATAATCCTCTCTATCCTTGCTGTCTGCACCCATCTAATTCTCCTGAGAAGAAAAGATGTTAATAAAATAGATGAATTATTGTCATTTTTTTCCCCATAACTTTAATAGAAAAGAGAGGACAGCTGAAGGGCAAAAGGAGATTCTTACTAATTTCAGCATCTTTTTACACAACTCTTACCTTTTTCTCCAAGCTTTTGTAAGCTGTAGGCCTTTTTCTCCCAGTTCTCACTGCCCTCAATGTGAGTGTTATTGAACTTAGTCTGGTGTTTATACTTTACTATTATAATGAAAAATAGCATTTACCCTGTGGACAACATTACACCAGCAATGCTACTCAGTAGCTAGAGAGATCCCATATGAACCATTCACTTCTGTCCTCTGGACCTCAAGGGAGTGTGAATGGATAGCTTCTTTCTGAATGTGCTATGGTCCAATATGTGGAGCAACTTTTCTACAGGAGAAAAACTTTTGTACCTCTCTAGTCAGTCAGGTGTTATCTGCAGCTGTAGGTAGGGAGAAATGTGGAGTACAGGCTGGAATGGTGTCCTACTAAAGCAGAGAAGTGAAAACCTTCCTTGTTCTTCTTCTTTTTTTTCATTTGGTCAATCAGCTCTGCAAGATACGGCATTGACACATTGATCAGCGTGTGAAACAATCGTTTACTTTTGACCAGTCTCAATTATATCTTATCTACACTAGGTCAAACAGTCTATCAAACATATAACTTAAAATAATGGCAATGGTAATTTGGAACTGGCAAATGCAATGTTATGAAAGGTTAAATTTAAATTTCCCTGGTGTCAAAGGTATTTAAGGATAATCTAGGCACTGGTTTGAAATACAGCATAGTTAGCTACCAGATGAAAATTATTTTTCTTGCAGCAATTACCATGGTAGTCCCAGAAGGGGTTTGTTATGTTAAAACAGCACTGAGACTCCAGAACTGTTCACAGGCAGGTTTTTAGACTGCTTTGGAGGGCCTGCTGTTTGCTTTTGTTGGCAAGCATGACCTATATGTTTATTTTATTCCTTCTTTACTTCACGTGGTGAATTTTGTTCTCTGCATGTATGAGAGGATTACAAGCAATAAATGTTAAAGTTTCTGTTTACCTACAAGGCATGTACAAACAGAGGGCCTGATTCAAACCCCGTTATCATCAGTGGAAAGTTGAATCATCATCTCTTAACGTCTAGCCACCTTTTTCTAGGTACCAAATACAAATATATGTTCTTCAAGCACCATGTTTGAAAATTTGAAAGATATTTTTTATGGGGGAAAAAAGAGGAAACTATATTTTTTTATATTTCCCCCTAATTGGTGGGTGCTTTTTTTAAGGGCAAATTTCTGTTTGACTGAACTCAAGTTTTAAACTTGTATGTCATCAAAGATTATACAACAGCTGTGGCTGGAGACCAGTTGTCCCTGGAAGGATTTATGAAGCTGTTCTTTCAGTGACTCCTAGCAATGTGAAAGACAATTCTCTGAACCATTCACCCTTATAGTGTGCGTACTGCTCATAATGTGTATTTTTTTGGGAACATAAAGAATGCAAGACATTGTCAGCATCTCATTTGCCAAGAAAAGAAGTAAGAGAAAACCATAAAAGAAGGGGGTCAGCCCAACAGCAAGGGTGGAAAAGAAGCACACTATATCATACATGCTATACAGCATGGAAATAAGTTTTCACATGGTGCATGGGAGACCTCATCACATTCCTCTCCAGGGAGTCAGCAGGAGGTAAAGAGTGAAACAGCCTTTGTGTAACACATGAGCACATCCTGTAAAGAGCATATATCGATGGTGAATCTCTCTAAAAACTGATACTTAGCATGCTAAGCAAACAAACAAGCAGCTGAATACATGCAAATTAGATGAATGGCTTGGGTATAGGAGACAGGAACCTCATAAGTCAAATGATTCCCAGCTTCCAGAAGGATTTGCATATAGCATAAGGGGAACCTTCTGCAGATGCAGGTTTGCTAGGAGGGTGTGTGCCTGGGGAGCTGTGCCTTTGTGGATCTGGCTGATTGGAAGAACAAATTAATAGACTGGAAAAAAAAATCCACTTTTAAAACTTCAAAATGCAAGTGCCTGGATGCAATATGTTCATTTTCTTGCCCTGTGTTAGTAGGTTGCGCTGTTCTGGTTGAAACACCTTGCTTTCTTGCTCTTTAAGTCACTAAGTCTTTAAGTTACTTTAAGTCAGCAACCAAACAATATTTCCTACCATTGGGAGCTATGAGAAAGAGACAATTCCTGTGGTTGGGCACTGGAATGGGATGCAGTCCCTCAATCATTGCTTGCCTCTGATGCTCATTTATTAAACAAGAAAAAAATTCCAAGTAGTTTGTAAGGTCTTCAGAGTAAGAATTGCCCCTACTGTTTGTCAGCACAAGGCCTAGCATGCTAGGTGATGTGCCTGCTCTGTGACTCTGCTCTGCAGACAGAAATAATAACCTTCAGGAGGAGGGCTCTCTCACTGTACTTTTCTTTTCACAGAGTACTGAGTTGTCCTCTGTTGATGCTGAGTCAAAAACATGCACTTTTCTTCCATATTCATTACTGTGCTATTTGGAAGGCTCAAGGACGTGAAGCGAACTTTAAGCTGAGAAGATGTTAACAGAATGTAGACATGAAAATCAGTGTTTCTGCCTCCATCTGTTTCTTGGGTCTCAAAAAACACAAGCGCCTCTGTAGCACAGTCAGTACAGTGACAACTTCTGGGCCCAGTGGGCAGACATTTTTCACATCCTTTTTTTCAGAAAGACTGCCAATACTAAAACCTTGTCACTGCCATTTGTAGTACACTTCTAATTTAACACATCAAGATAAAATTTTCAGCCCACTGCCCAGCACCTGCCATCATGACTACTGATCTGAAGCAATGCTCTCAAGCATACAGAAAACAGGGAGAGAGCCTGCAAAATCAAACAAACAAACAAAAAAATCCAACAAAAAAACCCCAAACCAAAACCAGAGCAGATTAAATTAAAGTTCTAACACAACTTAGGGAGCTAGACATTATGACCTCAGTCTTTTTGCCTTTCACATGCTCATTTGGTAACCAGGATAGATAATGCAGCTCCAGTGTGGACAGAAAAAGAGGGAGGGAAGATAGAGAAGGTGGATGTACAGCTGTTAGGGCACCATGGTGTCATGTCAATCACCTGGCAACCTCAAATCTCCATCCTTGCATAGATCAGTGTCTGTAACAAAGAAATGACCATATGTGAAAATGTACTGCTGTCCAGCTTTTCTGCAGGATGTTCTCTGGAGGCTTGGAAGCAATCCTGCTGAACTAAGTGACCTCCTCCTTACTCCTCTATCTGAACTGGTTTGCACTGCTGAGAAGTCCTTCAGATACTTGAGTATACAGTCTCATCATCATGCTGAGATGATGTCCTTTGGGCTATCTTCTGCCATTGTGCCACCTCCACCATGCAGAAGGCCTGACAAAAGTGAGAAATTGAGTTGAGTTTAGAGAAGGCTCTGGGGGTTTTTTGCCAGACCTGCCACCATCATATTTTAGGTCTGAAACTTGCTCTAAATTGTCATAAAAAACCATCTGGGTCTGAAGCTGTAGCTTCAAATTAGCAGTGATTTCACTATTGCTCACCTCCATTCTACTGAGGTATCATCACAGGATGGACAGAGGAGTCAGAGTGGACATGCAATTTATTACCAGACGAGACAGATGAAGAACAGTTTATAACTCACCAAGTGGGTTCTGCACAATCCTTTGATCTGTGTTACCCACTCTATTGTTAACACCTGTGCAATGCTCAATAAAACACTCCCACAAGCCCTTTTTGGTATCTCCAATGTGCAGTCTGTTATATTTCCCGTCGATGATGCAGTGCATAACTCATTTAGAGGGGCATGTGAAGTGTTCATGAATGACAAATTAAGATTTAGTTCAAACATCCCTGATGGGGTCTTGGTGCATTTACCAGGTTTATAGATCTGTTTCCTGGGAATGTACCTTATAAAGTTGCATTTGTGGGTTGTTTATTCAATGAACAAAGTGATCCATTATGTTTTTGTCACTGTTTTAGACATGAATGGAAGGTAGGGAAATGAGTGCTGTAAACGCCTCTTCTTTCTGATTTTCACAAGAATGAAAGTTGAAGTACAGCAAATGGAATAGTCTGTTCAGGATTGCAAACTGAAGCAAAAGAACAAGTGCATTTAATTGTGTCCTACTTCTTCCATCTTGGGAATTTGGAGAAACAAAATTTTTCTGAAATTCTTTGGTTGATAAAATGTGCTATGGGAAAATGGAACACAAAATTTTGAATGGAGAAATATTAGTTTTAGTTCTTGTTATTCCAGGGGTTGTGAATGGTGATGGGAAGAAAAGATTATTCCTCCACTCCCTTCTCTGAGAAATTCTCTGGAATTTCTACTGCTTTCCGGTGTGGAAGGTGATTTAGTGGTTCCAGACCAGAGGGCAAAAAGAACCATCAGTGTCATAAAAGCACCCCATTCTTGATAAACTTTTGAAGACCAGGTAGGTTTTTATAATGTGCCTCTGCCTTCTGTTACCATCAAAATCTTCTGATTTTTCTCTATTGCTAGCTAGATTTCTGCTAGTACTAAACATCAAAGTTACTAAACAGTGCAGTGGAAAATGAGATTTAGTCACTGTGAATGTTTGGGGGTTTTTAACCAGAATGTCAGGCGCCTCTGTTAGAGGCCACCAACCACAACTCTTATGATTTCACTCACAGGCAGGCTATCAAATAATTCTTTAAACTACAACAAAGAAAAGATTTATTGAAAATTCTCAGCCCCAGAGAGGCCAATGAACACAAGCAGGATGAAAAATTATTTAGTGGCTTTAATTCTGTGTGGACAAGCAAGAAACTTTGCGGAAGTCCAGAAGAAGCTGAGGACAGATCCACGTTCTTTCACCATTGCTGTGTACCATGTTTCTAAAGAAAAATTCCTTAATTGGATCAATTTTCCAGGGGTGGCCTCAAGGACTTGAAAATCCTTTACAAAGTAATTTCCTTTGGAAAAATAGAGAAAGGCTGAACTTTCCAGGCTCCTTCTTGCCCCACTGAAGGGTAAGCACTTACTCTTGAGTGCTGTGGGAATAAATGTGCCTATGTATGTACACAGCACAGGCTGCAATAGCACTGGGATTGCTCTGAAGGTTGTGGATGTCACACGCTCTGCACTTCAGGCTTGGCAAGATTCAATCATTTTCCCTACTTCCCTTTCCAGTAAAGACACAGAATATTCATTGATGTGGGTAAAGATGTGTCAGGAGGCAATGTGTTCATTCCCTCTGCCATAGGGAGTTGTTCTGCAAAGTTGTTAGTCTCTGGTAGCTTTAGCTGATTCCTTTCCCTTTGTGTTGCAGGAGCATCCAGAAAAGCTTACAAGGTACTTAGGGTAAAACCCTTTCCATTTGCAGCATAATCATGCCTGGCTCAGGCAAATTCACTGGATTTAATGTGGTAAAAAAGAAACTTCCTTTTCTGAGCTCTCACTCTCTCTCAAAACAGATTGATCAATAGAGCAACACAGTAAGAGCGAAGACCTGTTTTCAAAGAGGAAAATAGCTTGTGAATAAGCCACTGGCCTGAAACTCAAGAAAATGTCTTTGCTTATCACATGTTTGCTGACAGAGAATCCTTGCAAAATGCTGGATTTCCAAGAACAGATTGCTGAACTCCTACTTTCATCTCAGGAAAACTGCAGCCAATAAATCATAAAACCAGAATTACAGAGACTTTGTTTTGGGGTAAAATCAAAACTAGAATTAAACATTCCACTTTCAGAAGATAAACCTCTAATCCTGGACTATTGAGCCAGTGAGCCATGGCCAATAAATAAATTTCACCACTAAAAATAAAGGGCAAATTATTTGGCCCTATTGAGCTGTCAGATTTTTTCCCTTTTATGCACTGTTCCTGTACAGCCCCAGATCCAGAGGAGGCTGTGGTCAGATTGTTCTCATATTCTGTTTATTCTCCTCCAAGCCTCTGACAATTTAGGGCATCATCAGGATGAATGTTTAAAAGCAAAACTTTACTCTTCACTATTGATGAAATTCAAGGGTCAGGTAGCACCAGTCTCATTCAAAACAATATTGGAATGAAGCATTTTGAAATACTATGTGCTTCAAACCCTTTCTGCTTCTTATTAAAAGGAAGGTGAAGGACAATAACACCAAGAAGACTAAGGACACAGAAGTCTTATTTACACAATTTACTGTTTACATCACTTGGAATTTGAATTTGGTCTGCAGTCAGGAAGGATTTTTTTCCCTATGTAATATTGTTACTGAATCGGGAGGAATTTTCCTTTCCTGGTAGTAAGATATAGCTTTTTCCAGAAGTACATCTTTTAAGACATCGACTCACAGCTGGCTAGTGTATGTCCTCTCCTGATCTCCCTTTATGACACATTACAATTTTGTGGATGTTGCCTTTAAATAAGTGTTGAGAATATAGGGAAAGACTTTGCAGGTTCCGAAACACAAAATGGGTGTTCTGTGACCAGTCACCAGACAAAATGTCTCCCAGAGGTTCCTGTGACTATGGGGAAATTACGTCCAACATTCCTATGCAGCCTTTAAAAAGAAATTTTGAAATTTAAATATTACTTTGTTTTCCATAATTGCAGCAAACAGCTGTGATCAACATTCATGTAGACCAAAGAAAAAGATCTTTCAGTCTTAACATTTTTCCTAACAAGTTAACTATCTGTGATAAATTTCAGATATGTGCAACTCCGGTCCTGTCTATTAGAATTCATTCCATGCTGTGGATTTTAAACTTATGCTGTCAAATTTAGTCATATTGTATTTTACAAGAGATTTGGTGCTTGTTTGCTTCATTCTTAAGTCAGGCTCATTCATTCTTTGAGATAGCCTCTTCCATCAAAAAAGGAAAGGAGTGTGAACTTTTTGTAGTAAGGGTCACTTAGGCATCACTTTGAAGACAGATGCAGCAAGAAATTTAAAATTACATATGAAAAAAAAGAGTCTTTGATGGTTCTTAATAAACTAAAATGGCTTGGTTCCAAGTCTGCAAGAATTCAAGTTTTGAAAGGTTCGTATTTTGAGCTTTCTGTGCTCCAATCCCTCACAAACATGAAGCCCAGAGTGATGATCCGCTGCAGAATACTCATTTCTGAGGACATGAAAGATAGGTGCCTCTGATGAGAGTTGTATGAAACCCAAAAACCTTTCCTGCAGTGGAGCGATTGCTTAATATCCTACTAAATCATACTCCTGCCTCTGAGTGCGACTATTAGAAGTGATCCTTAAAGATATTCGGAGACTAGGGTTTACGTGTAAGGCAAACAGATTGCATTTGTAACATTTAACACACAATAACGATAATAAAACACACTGACGTGGGTTTTCTCTGTAAACAGTCTCTTCTGAAGATAGAGCCAGTGAAATGTTTTGAGAACTTTGACATTTATAGCTGTATTTATAATCTCTTTTGGATCATTTCCTCATGGAATCACATGTTTGTGTATTTTAAATTCTCTGGAGAAATAAAAATGTTTAAACAAAATAATGATGTGATAGGCACTTTATGAGGGCTTGTTCAACATGCGCACATGTACAAGCAAGGCTGGGTTTGGTCTGAAGTCAGTGAGTGGGAGTTTTGGAAGTGGATATCAAGGAGAGAGCCTCTTCACTGGAATGATTAAAAAGAGAGGAAAAAAGCAAGTATACCCAGGCCTGCCACAGAAGATGGGACTTGCTGTCTGAGAAGTAACATGACAGTTGTTATGCTTGCTGTACCAATACGAAAAAGAGGTAAAGAGAAAGGAGATACACTTGTGTTCATATGCATACATATGCCTCGACATGTGCAAATGAATTCACACTGGCACACATCACATAGGCACTTGTATTAGTGCGTAATTCACAGTAGATAATTTATTTGCCAGTCTTTCTACTAATGGCACATACGTGAGCAGACTGCTTTTTTCTAAATGTGACTCTCATATCGCAGAATAAGAGGAGGCTTTTACTGTATTGAGAGAGCACAGGTATTTACTGTGAATATTTGACACGTTCAATATTGGATGTTCAAATTCTGGTTGTGTCCCTTCACTGTTACGGACCACACAAATTACGTGTTATTTTCCTGTTTCTGCATCAATGCCATCATAGTAAAAAAGTAAAAAGTAAAAATATTTGTTTCATAGGAAAAAAAAAGTGAGAAGTATTTCCAAAGGGAAAGTACAGATGAATAGGATTAGACTTGTATAAGTTGGATATATTCTTCCTGGGCACCCCGACCTTACTTAAGGCATCATTCAGCTACATGGTTAGATTGTCACCCATGTTCCTCAGCCCACAAGAAAGAAATTAGTCATAAGAGCAGGAGACAGAGAAACTGCCTGCCCAAATTCAGGATGAAAAAGCCCTGGGAGGCCTGTGCCAGTATTGCCTTCAGCATAGCTCTGTCTTCACAACCCAGACCCATATTGCCTGTAGAGTCTGGTGGAGGGGGATTGAATGCCACATTCCAAGAGCAATCACACACCTCAGTTCTTCCAAAGTGCTAAAAAATTGTATAAGCACAGAGAAGCAAGTTCATTTTTAAACTCAAGCTAACGCTCACCCAGAATGTTTTACAATGCTCAGTTTAGCTTTCTCTTCTATTTTTTTCATATTCAAACAGTATCACAAGCGTGTCAGGAGTGTTTCTAAAAAGAAAAGAAGATACAAAGAGCTTGTGAGCCCTGGAAATTTTTTTCTATATCAGCTTCAAAATTCTCACCAAAGCTGTGTAAGAAGCTTGCTAGAACAGCACCAGATGCTCAAGTGTCTTCACTAGTTGGAAAATGATAGCAATTCAGGAGCCACACATAGCTCCCATTGAAGTCAGTGATATCAGATCCCCACTGATATAAGGAGTCACTGGATGAAACCCCATCTTTGTTAAATAAGTTTCCCTGTCTACCAACTAGAGAAAAAAAAAACAGATACGGTTGAAAATAGAGGCTGTTCCAGAAGGAATACTGAGTTTTTCAAGTCTAATAGATGCTCTTGTAATACAGACCTTTTCTTCTGGGGATTTCACAATACTTGGAAAGACAGAACTGTTTGCAACTCTTCCCTGAAAAATAAAAACTCAACTGTTCTTTCTCTCAAATTTTGATTTTACTTCTGTTCCTAGTAGCAAATACATAT
The DNA here is from genome assembly GCA_013400955.1 of Drymodes brunneopygia. Taxonomy (NCBI): domain Eukaryota; kingdom Metazoa; phylum Chordata; class Aves; order Passeriformes; family Petroicidae; genus Drymodes; species Drymodes brunneopygia. Next base: position 951,999 of record VZTZ01039767.1, on the reverse strand, counting down.
TTTGTTCTGTGGTATATAGTGAAACCTAGGAAAACCTCACATAGCAGAGGAAAAGCACACAGATTCTAGGACAAAACATGTAATTATTTAGCATATTACCACTTAAATATGTCTTAAAAGACAAGAATTGCTTTAGCCCTGGCTTGTGGATGAAGAAGAATTGTCACTAAGAAGTAGTTCAAGGGATGGAATGACTTAAGCAGAGATCTCTGGGGAAGGGAAGAGAAAGCAGAGGGTAGAATTCTAGCCTATAAAGCTCATGTAAATAAAGCACTGACCTTTACTTCTGACACTCTGTTTCAAGTCCTGCTTTCTCTCCTAAGTAGAAGTAGACAAAGGTTGGTGGAGAGGTTTATTCCCCTGTGACCTGTGTTAGGCCCATCAGACATCCCAAGGGAAATGATTTGAAAGGTCACAACATAGCTGCTGGCTATCTTTTAGCTGTGGAAGGGCCTCCAAACTTTACTATAGAGTCCTCCTGATGATTGAAAACTGTCATTTGTTGTTGTTTTGACCTCTTAACAAGTACTCATCTGAGTTCCAGAGCATTTAAAGACTAGGGAATTCCATACTGAGCCAGAATGAGCAAGAAGACAGCTTTTGGCAATTGCTTGTCAGCTATATCATGCTAAGTACTTTTTGCAGTCTGTAAAATGAAACCGTGTTCCTCCTCTGAACTACTCTGCTGCCCCACTACATGTATTCAGTTAGTGAAGTTCCCAGTTACTCCTTACAAAATAGACCCAGAATTTTATAACAGATTAGAAAATCCCACTGTAGTTCTCAGAAAACTGTAGGAACTGTAATTGTGCAAACAATGTCTAGGTAAGAAAAATAATTCCTGTGACTCATGGAGACTGTGAGATATTTAATATTTTTAGATGGCACACCACAGGCTCTAAAGAAGCCTACATACACCACTATCCACTAAAAAGGTATTTTCTGTATTCTGTTCTCATTCTCACCATGTGTGAGATTTCTTTTCTTCCCTTGTGTATTTTCTCTCTTACCATTCTTTCTCCCATTGCGTTCATGTTCCTACATCCTTTTCCTTCTCCTTATCTGTTTATCCCCACCAAGGATGTGCCACAATAAACTGCATATTTTTGGCAGAGAACATGCAGTAGGCTAAAAGAAGATGTGTTCCTTTGTTTTTCTTCTGGCCAGATCTACATGTGCTGAGTGACTCGGAGATCAAAACCCCAAAACACTTTCTATCAGCCACTAAACAGTATGCAGTTTTTATTAGAGATGTAAAATGTCTCAGTATTGCAAACTCGATTCTCCAACCCCATCTTTGACCAGAGGAAAATATGCCAACCTTTTTTAACTAGAATATATCTACTTAAGTGTATCATAAATGACTGAACTAAGTGAATCAATAAGCAAGGGGAGTTTTCATTTATGGATAGAAAGAACTAATCGGTAGTAATATGATTGTTCTCTGTAGAAAATGGGTAAGGTATAGAGTGCTGCTGTGTAGATGTAGGCAGCATTAGTCACTGTCAATATTCTCAGAGAGTTCTACCCATTGTGATGAAGCTTTATAAATCTTTGTCATGTCTTCAGTGCAATAGACACACAAATCTACTTACAGTTCAGGTAACCTATTAGCATAAACAGCCAAGTACCAAATAGGATATCTGACAATTTCCTTTCAGGGATGGAGGTTAGATTATTAGGTGATATTGTTCTGTATTACCTTCTGGGTTTTTTTCTTCAGTGTATACAAGGAAGACAAGCAGATTTAAGAGATACTCACGGATGGCATTAAGAGTAGATTGAACAGTAAAACAATATGCATCATTTAAATATGAAGACCATGTCTCCTGTTTATTAGAGGTGCTACTCACCTGAATCTTTTCTGAATGTTATTCAAATAACATGCTTTTTCCTTAAAGATATTTATTCTATCCAAGCTAATCATACTCTTATCAGTCCATTCGGGGTCAGATCCTCTTTAGTTGCCAACTGAAACAAACCTATTGACATTACATAAATTCACACTAGCTGATGCTTTGGTCCCTTCTCATCCAGGGCTCGAATGCAGTTGTTTCTCTTATTTCTATACCAATCATGTCAATGTTTAGGAACTGATGCCCAAGACGTATAGGAAAATAACCTATCTGGTTTAAGCTATTTTTCAGTAGTCATATTGCAGAATGATTATATTTGGTTTCAATTAGTAACAATCACAAGTACTGTAAAAATCCATCTACAGTGTGAATTCAGGGTTGAGACCATCCCGTTTTACATTGGCATGTTGATTGGCTGGCATTATCTCCTTCTCTCTCCTCTCTCCAGCTCTTGTCTTTTCAGGCAATGCTACTCACACCTTACACATCATGAAATGTCATCAATGGGGCACTTGTCTTTATGAAAAGAAGATGAACTAGTAAGTCAATAAACTCTTTTCAGAATATAGTAAGTGTCTGGCCCCATCTGTCAATGGCACACAGTGTATATTTCTGAATTCCTGTTCATTGTAAAATACTATTTTAGCAGATGTTCCCAGAGGCAGAAGGATTTGACCCACTGTCTCAACAGGCCTGGGATCAAGACATACAATGATGAAGAAACACAAGCTAAAAAAAGTAAATATTTTGATTGCTTTCTGGAAGAAGGAAAACAAGTAAAAACAAAATAACAAACAAGCAAAAAAAAACGCCACTCCTCAAATATTTTCTTCATTATGATCCTTTAATATTTGAGGCCAATTTATCAGGAAGCAACTATTTGGTTCAGTGGTTAAATACTATTAAATAAGATCCAGTGATAAATAACCAGAGTAACTATGCAGTGAATACATCAAACTGTGTGCATGAAGAAGAGACACGGAGAGAAAAAAAAAGTGTGTTTGTACAATTATACTTATGCCCAAAAGTAATTATTGAGTGGCCTGCACTCTGGTCTGGAGGACAAAAATAATCATGTATTTTCTCATAAAAATAACAAGGTAATTACTCTGTAAACACTATGTCTCTACATGGCAATTATTGCAGGCCAGGTTTTGCTCCCCTTATTCATACTGGCTGCTACTACCAGGTGAACTGGCCCCCACCTCCCTGTACTACAGCAACTATTTGGAAACTGTGTACTGAGTTATGAGTAAAGGTGACAGCCTTGCATAATTAAATGGTCAGTGAGCAATTACTATGTGAGTAAGCATAATGGAACACTGCAAAAGGACCTCTAAGCAGAGGACCAAACATATTTAAATACTGCATTATTGGAGTCAACCTGTCCTGCTTCCGTTGTCAGTAAAAAGATTTCCTTGCATCATTTTTTGGTTCTATTTCTATGCCCCTCTTAAACAAATCTTGGGTTAAAGAGCAGAACTGTGAAAAAACCACAGAAGACAAAGGTGCATAAGAAGGAGTACATTCATCTCTTCACAACTCTGTTGAGCAGGTACATGTATGCTGGTAGAGTCATCTCTGAGCCAAAGCCAGCCCTGTGCCAGGAGCAGGAGGAGCACTAGCCAGCAGAGGTGGGTGGCGTGCAAAATTTTGAGGTCTAGTTTGATTTCTGAAAGCTGTTCGAACTGCTATGTGTCTTGGTTACCCAGCCACGAGATCAGAATATGTTTATTTTCTTTTTTGTCTGGGATGCTACGAGAGTGAAATCCATTGCTTAAATGTCAAGCCCTGAGGACCTGCAGGGACAAGGATGCCACCCACAGAAAGATTTTTCCTTCTCCTCAGTGAGCCTTGTATGTATTCATTTGAGCTTTTCAACGCTTGTGTAAATACTATGCCTCTGTTTTTATTTGATTGCATTTGAGGATCTCAAAGCACTATGAGAACTTTAATGATCTTGGTGATACTGTTCCTGCTCTTGTTAAAATCAATAGCAACACACCCTTTGATATTAGTAGCAACAAAGTCATGCCACAGGCTTTATAATATGTTGAGGAGGAAGGTATATATCTCATGTTTTTTTCCAGTCAAAAAAAAGTAACATGTTTTTCCTTAGGAGCAACAGGAATGGAGAAGCTTCTTGAAGATTGATTATGTTTCTACCAAGGCAAGCAAAATTGTACCTCTTGATGACAGTGGTGTGCCTGAATCATCACCCTCTACTCCCTATGCTGGGGTATGCAACAGTGGTCAGTTGTCACAGAAGATAAAATGAAGAACCAATAGGCCAAAAATTTCTTAGTATAGAACTGAGACATTATAGTGTGTAATTGACAAACTGTCCAAAAAGGTGTTCGTGTTTTCTGAAGCATTCTGTCACAAGACCATCGTCAGGCTTATTATAAATGTGATCCACCAGCACCTAATTGCTATTCCAATATCTTTGAGCTGTGACCTAGAAAGAAAGAGCAGAGCAGATAAAAGTAGTAAAAAAAAAATCTTGTCATGGTCCTAGAGTGGCAGGGCAAATGCCTGTTCCTATACTGTACATGCATAAACAGCTCTTTCTCAGCTGCGATTTAATGTTGCTATACCTTTGATTGCAATTACATTGAATCACATTGCAACAAATCTTTGTAATGCCAATCCCATCTTTCCCCCTCATTGACAGCTCTGGAGATGCATCTGAAATTCATAGTAGCCTCATAGCCTATGGCAAGAGAAATCCATGCTGCTAAAATTTTATTTTAGAATTCAAGCTGGTTTCTCTCAGCCTAGGATGCTCTGGTTTTAATCTTTTGCTGCCTAGCACAGTGTATCAAAATAACCAGCCAATATTGTTAAACTGTCAGGGGTCCTCACTGCTGCTGAATTTTACCAGTATAAATAAATATTGCAACTTAAGGAAAAAAAGCATCCCTCTGGACAGAATTTTTAACATTAATAGAATTAAGAGGAGAATGAAATTGTATATAAACTTCAACTTGACAACAGCCTTCTCCTTTCCTTTTTCCTTTTTTTTTTTTTTACAGAAAGAAAAGGCTTGAGTGGAATATTCAGGCTGATTTACTGCTCAGGCTGATAGGGACTCCAGGCTGGATCCCAAAATTTGAACACCGTTCAAAGGGAGAGATATTTAAAAATCCCAGAAAAAGAGATATTTCCAAATTAATGGCATTGCCCAAATGCCTTGGCTCCTTGCACCCCACCAGGAAGGTTTATTATTTTCTGGTAAAATGTTGCTTGAATGGGGAGTGGTAGTCAGTGATGCGTCAGTGCTGCTCTTTGAAGACATTAAAAAGCTGAATGCACAACAAAGAACAGATGTTCCAGCATGCTTTATTTATGCACCCATCAGCAATCTTCCAATGACCACAAAACACAAGCTTTTTTTTTCTTTTTACTCCTCACAATATTATTTTCTGATCAACTCACACTCTATTTTTCCTCCAGCTGAAGTCTTATGTGAATTGGGGAGGGGTGTGTGTGTGCATGCAGGCGTTTGTGTGTGGGTGTGTGCCTGTGTGTGTGCATGTGCCTGTGCATGAGCGTATGTGTGTGTGTGCTTGAAAGTCTGCTTCCATCAAAAGCAGCCTTCTATTGAACTGTCGAACAGGTGTGGATTCTGCAATTAGATCACATTTCAGAGAGAGAGAGACACTGAGGGTAATAATGGCGGTGAATTCTTCATAGTCAGATGCAGCACCATAGCGACCAGTAACAATGAAGAATAATAGGTATTAGTATTAGGTTGATTATTTTTAGTTTATAGAATCATTTGATTGAATACTGCCATAAGGCACCGTTAACGTGTGCACAGCACTTGCCAGCTGTAGAGCAAACTTGTTTTACTGGCACTTATCTGAAATTCTCATCTCTCCCCCACCCTCTCTGCTCACAATTGGAATGAAAGTAGCGATTAGGAAGTGAGATGTAATGCAGATTAAATGTTATGATGGACTAAGATCCTGATAGGTTATTAAAGCTCACTTGCATTTGGTGTTTTAAAGGCATAGTGTTTGCATATTTTTCTACCGGTCTACATCTTTTGGAGATGAAACAAAGGGAACATTTTAAAAATCCACTTATAACCAGGAGGCTTTTTAATAGTGAGTTTCCAAATTTATGACCTTCCTGCATGTGTTTTACACCTGTGTGTTGTAAATATATATTAAGTATGGAGCAACTGTGTTACCAGTAACCATGATCTGATTTAAACAGAACTAAGGCCTCTGCACTGCAGTGGGCCAGATCCTCAGCTGATGTAACCTGGCATCTCTCCACCAAACTCAGAGGTGCTACATAAAGTTGTACCAACAGAGGATCCGCAGCGAGGGGAGAATGACAGCCTTAATTTGGAATTTCCCTGCATCTGTTGGTATAAATCAGAGGCCTAACATTATTGTCACACAATATTCTGGTGTAGCAGAGGTGCTGTGAATTTTTAAACATGGAGAGAACTGTTGATCTATTGTTCCTCTCCCACCCTCCTCCCTCTCTACTTTCGGCTGGCATTGTAAGGAAACAAGAATATTGCAGCATTGGACAACATGGAAAATTCTGATCTTTATTCTTAACAGATCTTGATATAGATGATTTGTTTTCTCCTTAGGCACAGTACTTGGTTGTTTAGAGACCCTCAGAAGAAACACAGTTCTTCCTTTGATGTCACCTAACATCATAAATATGCCAATATTCCTTCTGCAATAATAATAGCTATTAACAATAGTAGTAGAAGTAGAAGTATTTGATAATATCAAAAAAGCATGCTCATGGCTTCATCAGAGAGGTGAATGTTGTAATCTATTTCTCATAGACTAAGTAAATAAAGACTAAGACTCACTCAAAGACTTAGCATGCACTATGCAAATACCACGTTCCAATTTCAGTTCTCTTTTGTTGTTAATTAGAATTATTTTTTCAAAAACCATGAAAAAAAAAATTTTAAATGGCTCCAACATTAGATCATGGTTGTTTCATTTGCATTTGAGCCAAGGAAACAAGAAGGGCATTATTACTTTTTTCCTTGACGTTATGACAGTGTCTCTGCAGATGTTGCAATATCAACTTTTCTGTATGATTCTGAATTGCAATCATACTGTGCATTTATTCATCTGATTGAACACTGCCACAAGGCACAGCTAACGTATGTTAGCAGTGCACAGTATGCATAGCCTAGTGCTCTTACTTCACAAAAATGCTTGCAAATACAGCAGTGGGTACAAACTAAAAACCACGCGCTGAATTTTGGCAGAGGTTGGTGTAAAAACACCTCCAAAAGTTACATCCTGTGATGTAAATCTCAGTATGCCCTACACAAGTCACAAAAACAGCAACGGGGATCTGTGGTGTATGTATGCATGCACAAATAGTGTGCATTGACACTGTAATAAAACCACTACTGAAAAATAGTATTTCACATGTGTCTTAGTTGCTTTCTGTATACAAACCATTCAGGTTTTTTCTGTTAATATTTTCTCAAGTTTTTGTTTCGGTGTTTGGGTTGATGGTTTAAAAAGCACAGTGCTAACTCCACTACATTTTTTTTTCCTTACACTCCTCAAAAATATGCTATAGTAATTTAATATGCTTTAAAATTTCAATGCTGATGAGGAGTTGCACGCCATTTTTTAGCCCACTGAACAAAAGGCTTACTGAGTCACACACAGCCTATTCAAATAGGAAATGCAGATGCCTGCTAATTTATCTTCTCACATAAATTCAGTTTACCAATCCATACAAGAAATGCCCCCATGTCTTTGTAGTACTGCAACCAGAACGGATGCTGTCACTCAGGGGGGACATGTGACCATTAGTGCCACCACCTTGGGGAGCTCTTTAGCATACTGTCCTCCACTGCTGTAATTAAAACTAACAAGAGCAGTCTACAAAGGAAAACAAGAAAATGCAGAGAGAAACCTGCATATTACAGCTTGCAACAAGCTGGAGAAAGAAAGTTGGGGAAACATTCCCATGCATTCCCAATATGCAGAAGAAAGCCAGATTTCTACAGAGGTTACCAGTGAGGAGAAAAATAAATACACAGACAAGACAGACCACTCACTGCATAGGAAGATTATTCCCAAACCATTAGTTTAAGAACACATTGCTTAGAGAAAAATATCCATTTCTTAAAGGAAAAGGTGAAGAGTGCTTTTGCACTGAAAGGAATAAATAGAATCAAAATTCCAATATTTCTTCCCTTCTGTCAAAAGGGGATGCTAAAGAAGAAATTAGATATTAGAACTAGGGTGGGGCACTTTCCTCTGGGAACAGTTTAGCCACTGAATATACAGTTTGAAGTTGACCACAGCTACCCACACATTTATTTTAAATTCAATGAATAGTTTCAGTTATAGAAAGACTCAAAAATAGAAGATGAAGTAAAAGCTTTTAAGATACACTGTTTTAAAAAGCAATATTATGCAGTTCTGCTTGGAACATTTTGCTTTGAAATTTAGCAAATGAGAGTTCTAATGGATCAAAAATGCGCAAAATAAAGAGAAATTTTATCTTGGATTAAAATGAAGCATTTTTTACATTCCAATTCATACTTTAAAAAAGGAGAACACGTCTGCATCTGGTCAACTGGAAATAGATTTTTACTCCTGGTTTTGCAACTCAGCGTCTGAATCAAAACTTGATTCTTTGCTTATGATTTGACTTAAAAGCACATGCTTGATGCAGCACATAGATTTTCAGAAATGCCCCGCTCCCAGATCTCTTTGACTAAGTGGTTATGGTTTGACATTTGAAAGCAAAGGATGGATGCAAGAGCTGCATCCATGGGCATGGGAAGACAAGTGGCTGCTTGTGTTTGCCCAGCTTAAGAAAAGATCCAATTCCACTGCCATGGCGAGCAAGACCTGCAAGGCCGGAAAGCAGCAAAGGAGCAACAAGCATCTGAGAGCTGCAGTTCTGCTTAGCTAAATCTTCCATTTCCACCCTATTCTGTCAAAACGCCTTTGGGATTTGGCAGGGGCACAGTGGTTATGGGACTAGCATGAAATACCTTTGAGAAATGGTGTTTTATATAGAACAGATGATATTTCTCCTCTAGTGACAGGAAAGCTAACCCCCATATCTTCTTGTAGACCTAGTTGTCACACTGGTTTTTCACCACAGCCTGATATATAAAAGCAGATGGATAAGTCTACAAAGAGTTCACATGGAGGAAATGGAAGCACTTGAAGGATGAATGACTTATGACAGGCACTTAAGATCTTCGCTGATTTAAAGAAACTTGTCATAAGCCAGATCCCTGAGAACCACTGGGCTGTCATCACTGTCATCATGATCAAGAGAATGCTGGGCTTTCAGCACTCTCCAGATCCAATGTGTGTATGTTTGGGCAGGGAGGTATATTTATAAAGCACAGGGTAGAAGGAAGGCAGCTGAACGCCAGCATCCCTTCAGTACCAATGCCTTGTATCAGTGTCCAAAGCTCAATAACAGCATGAAGATGCAAGTGGTGGTGGTGATGGAGAAAGGACATGGGGAAGGAAGAGAGGGAAGGAGGTGGCTAATGAAAGATTAGCAGATCTCATGAGATGGTGTGTTTTCAGCATTACACCATCTGCAACACCAGTTTAGGGTATCCAGACATGGATATGGAACCAGACCTCACTGCAGAGGGTCCCTAAGGAATATGGGGAAAAAGGAGACATGTATGGAGAACACACTGCGGCGCAGGTCAGGATGCCAGTGGCCACAATGGGGCATAAGTTTCACTAGAATTTCATCTCTTCAGCTCTCTTTACCATATTTTAAAATAATCCCTTTAAAGAAACAAGCAGAAAGGGTCTCATAATTCTAGAAATAAATGTATTTGTTAACTGCTTCACTTTTTTTTTTTAAATGGAAATGTATGAAAGTAGAAAAGAGAGACTGCCATGATGTTTTTTCTTGATGGAAAATAGCATTGTTTGATAAGCCTCATTGCTTTGCTGGTGCTTAGAAAATTAATTCCTTCTAACTCACAGATGAGTTGACCTTTGGCTGAACCATTCTGCTGTCATTTTGGGACTCCATTTTTCATTTATTTCAGGACAAATTCTACCATCTTTACTTCTGGTACAGAGTGCTTTCCTTCTCATGATGTCCCATCAAAAATATGCTACTTAGTGTCCGTAACTGGACTTCGTAGTTGTTATTTTGAGAAAATACTGCTTTAATTGCTAAGCACTTACTTTCTCATTCTAAAATAGATCTGGGTACTGGTGTCTACAGACATGCTTGTACTTTATCTACTATCTCTCAAAATAACTTGATGCCAAAAATGTGCCTTGTGCCCCAAAGGACTTGTAATTTGAATTGAATATTGAATACTAGAGGCAAATCAAAAGAAATAGGCTGAGAAAGGACTGAGTCGCAGCAGTGTAGACATATATCTACTTTTTTGCTACATACAACATTATTTTGCTCCTACTCAGGTAAAACCTGTGTGCAGGAGGCACCAAAGAGAACAGGAACATGGGAGAGTAATGGAAGTAAGAAAACATGGTGAAAACAATGTCAAAAGGAAATGATGATGACATCCACCACTGTGAGAAGAATATGCTGTGAAGTCAGATAAAAGCGCTTGCCTGTTTGAAGTCAGAGGTGTTGAGTAAATATACTTAATATGAGCGTGAGATGGAGCAGCAGTAAAATACTTGATAAACAGACAATACAAACCACCTGGCACTTTAAAATCCTGTTATAATTGCATTTATTTCACACTAATAATATGTAGAAATTATCTATATTATTTAGGCATCTGATGTATCATTTGCAAAATCATGTAACACCCAAAAAGCCCTGCCATCACCATGTCATTTGAGAAGTAGCTTTTAGCATCGCCACGCATTGTTTTCACAGCTCGCATTATTAATGTGATCATCCTCTAACAGCTGTCTCATGAATCAACACAACCTGACTCCCTGGCAATAAAAGTGGTAATCCCGACCTGTCACCATTTCACCATGACCACCACAAATTTGGGTATCATGTGCATGGCTGCTGTGCTGTGCAGAGCAGTCTGGTGCAGTGTGCATGTACACCGCGTTTGTGATGACAGAAAAGTTTGAATCAATAAATTCCTTCTGTGGAGACACAAGGAGGGGATTACCATGAATGTGTGTGTACTCACATTTAATGTTTCCCCATCACACTAATTTCCTGTACATGACCACAAAAGTCAAATACCTACAAATATAGTAAAAAAAGGAGTCATGTGGGCTCTGTGCAATAGATCCAGTCTGACACAGAAGTACATGTTCTTTTTACTAGCAAGAACTAAACTTAAATCTTACTAAGGCTGCAGAAATTTAGCTCTGGTTGCTATTTCCAAAATACCATTGCCGGACTCTACAGAAATCTGGATTTTACAAATCTTTTTTGCAGGGAAATGATGAGATACTCAGTGGGGAAAAAAAAAAAGAAAATGGAGAAACATAAGAATTTCTTAGGGTCCGTGGAGAGGCCCTGAGGCAATAATACTTTTTTAAAATTTGGATGAAGAAAATATGTAAACTTTTTTTTCCCACTGAGAGACAGTATGAGTTCTGGGAAAGCAAAAAAAAAATCCAGTTCAAGAATACTCACAAATTCTGAAGGTACTTGGAATGAAGATTTTGCTATCTATCCCTAGGATGGAGCATCCTTTATGTCAACTGATGTTGGTTTATTCCATTTCCATGCTCAGTCCTCTGTCACTTATAGGATGAAATAGTAGGTCATCCATATCAAGTTCCAAATTTTATTTACTCAGGAGTAGTTAGGTTTTATGATTTAAGGATCTTAATGGGTGCTGGAAATTTTTGCTGAAGAAAAATGATTGATGAGCTGTAAGGAAATGTATTGCTTTATAGGCAATTTAGATTTTTTGTGGAAAAGTATCCAAATAATTAATATAATCCCCTACATGTAAAAATGGGGTTTGAAGTCAAGATATATGATTCCCACAGGCATACATACCTGCAAATATTGACAGCTGTGTTCACAAAAAAACCCCAAGCCAAGTTGTTTTTACTGCATGAGTAGTACCCCAAAAGTACCCAGTTCCAAAGAGACATCTTATTTTGAAAAACAGACAGTGGTGTTTGTTCAACTCTGTCATAAAAAAGGAAACAAGAGCAGAACAAAGAAAGGGAAAGGAGTGGGCTTTCCCTGTCTAATATTGCATACTCTCTCTTCCTTTCCTTCTCCCCCCAAGCCAGCTAAAGCAACTGGCAGGTGCAGTATTGCTCTGCAGATGGACCAGGAGTGGCACACATACAGTTATATATGCCTGGCGCACTCATATTTCATGCTTTCTGTCACATGCCAGCTAGCCAGGCAGTAGCCAGATTTGAGAAGACATCCCCAACAGTTGTTGTGCATGGAGAGGAACCAGTCTACTGGCAGTACACTATTAGCCCTTCTCCAAAAATAGACTGTGCACTTAAGCCAGGGCAATAATTCTCATTTCTCCCCATTTTTTCACTGTCACTCTGTCTTTGTCTTTTCTTCCTTGTCATAACTACAGTGGATATCTTTTTGGATGGGTCAAGTCGGTACAGGTGATTCGACAGCATTGAATACCTCAAAATTTTATACAGATTACTTACTGTTCTTCCTTGTCTCCCAGTCCTAAATCAGCTCTTTTTAGCTTGGGAGTGGGGGAGAATAAAGCTGGTAGAAGGGAAGACCTAAATTTGCTCATAAACTAACTCACAGATCACATTTATAGAAGACTTTTGTCATCTAAAGATTCAACTAATTATTTGGTAGGATTTACAAAATCATAGATTGAGACTGAAGGATCAAAGTTCGTGTGAATCAGACAGATTTACAAAATCATTGTTTCTAGGAATATAAGTATTGTGTTAAATCTGATCTGGTATCACTACAGAAGCGCCTACTTTGCTTAAAATCTTATCCAACACTCTTCTTAATTTCTGTCATTTCAAGGGCGGAAAAATTGCTTCTGTGTACATCTGTGAAAATATGGTGGGCTAGGTTCTGCTAACAAAGACACTTAAAAACCAATGTCACCATCTCCCTCCAAAGTTCTCCATCCACTGGAAGCCCTGAGTGGTGGAGAATCAGTGGACCAACTCTCACAGCCACTCCACTCCCCACGAAAGGTGTAACCAAGAATGGTACATGAAACCAGCAGGGATGTTCACGGGTATCTTAAAGCAAACTCAAGTTCCCTTTATGTGACATGCACTCCTTGAAAAAATGAGTTATCTCGACAGAGAAAATTTTAAGGAAATATTCCACCAAAGCAGGCTTCAGCCAGTCTCAAGGCAGGAAAGATTCTGATCAAAATACTTATCATTACAATTTAAAAAAATACACAAAAATTTGAACATAGTGATAAAAGAAGAAAACAACTATAAAACTGGGTTCCCTTAAATCCTGACATTTATCACACCATAGGATTTACTTTTACTGTAGTATTGAAAGGATTTCCTACTCTTAGACTTGGGAATACTGCAAATAGCACAGTAAATTTAACTACTATGAGCAATAAATGTCAAGATTTTATAGGTGCCTACTGTATGCCAGTTGGTTAGAGTCACTTATATGTGCTAACCTGTAAGATCTGATTCTGCCTTCAGTTATGTCTGTGTAAACCAGGAGTAAGGGCACTCAATTCAAGTGAGTTAGCATCACATGAAAACTATGTGAAATCAGAATCCAGGTCTGTATGCAAAATCTTGTTTGGATGAAAAACACTGGTCTAAACCAGTTCTTTCCAGAAAAAAAGAAGTCCTTGTTGAAATCAAAGGACTGGGATGGGCCTGGGATCCAACCCTCAGTTCCCATTACAGGGGAGCTAGTCATGAGGGCAGAGATTGGCCATCACTTGTTTTGCATTTATGTTTCTTGTAGACACGAAATCCATGAGGGCAGAGCTGATGTTCCTTCTGTCAGAATAAGACCCCACATCTACACATCGTCAACTAGGGTATCAAACAAAAATCAATTAACTTCTGCTGTATCCAGAGACTTTTTTTCCCTTCTTTTCCTTGACTCTTGCAATACCCCAAACAGCATTCTTGTGCTTTAGAGAAGCTCCTTTACTACACCCGTCTATTCCCTTCCATAAAGCATCATAAAGCCATGGAGGATACTGCAATAATGTGGAAAGAGGTGCCACAGGCTGAAGCTCCAGTTGTGAAAAATGTGTGCTTAAGTCTGCCTAACAGGCCAAAACCTTATTGAATGACAGCTCTGTGAAGGCAAAGAATCTTCTTTTATATCAAAAGAGCTTTTATCAAAAAACATCCTCTGAGGCCAACACCAAAGACAAACCCCTTGCAGTTGACACTTGCAGAGTTGCCATGCAAAGCCACCAGCCCCTTCCTGCAGCCCTCCCAGGATGAGCCAGACATTCTTATACCCTGCTGCCTCTCAAGCCAGCAGCCAGAAGCACACACTCCCTGCAAGGCTTCCTTGAGACAATTCACCATAACAGATCTCCAGCCAAAATAGGTACCAGTATGGAAAATCATTTTAAAGTATCTTAAACTTTTAAAACATGTAGTGGCTTTCTCAGAGGTATGTTTCTTTCTGACATTAAAAAAAACAGATATTAGATGGAATCTTGAGATTTGATTCTGAGTAAAGGATTCCAAAGTTTTGGTACAGCTAACCACATTCTCTTAGACATACCTCAGTTTTATTACCCAGTAGAGGTTATTTCAGATCCTTCTATTTTCAGTCTGCCACACACTAAGTACTCATCATTTTATGACACATAGTTACATGGACTAAGATAATGGTAATTATATCTCATACTTCAAAGCAATTACCCAGTGAGGTGAGGAAGGGCTCCTTCTTCCACATTCCACAATAGAGTATTTGCAGCGTGGAGTTATTCACCTTTCTGAGATGCATTAGCTATTGGTCAGAGTCAGAAGCAAGATACCAGATTTAATGGATTAAAGGTCTGATCCATTATCACACATCTTATAATTATCCAGAAGCATAAGTCTTTACAGTAATTAATCAGTGAGAGATTAGTGAATATTCCCAGTGGGAAGATACTAAGTCTGAGAAATAAGTGTAGTTTGGTGATGTCCTTAATTAGATATTGACTCATTATCCAGAACGCTTGTGTTTTTGGACATGATGGTCACATGCTAATAAAAAAAATCCTTTTTTCTTGTAGTCCTTAAAGAGTATAAGGTAATTATTCCAGAAATTTACATATGAACTCTATATACTCTGTTCTAGGGGATTCTGTATTCAGCTTCTCTGTAGGTATGGATGTATTTTTGTAGCTGCTCTGGATGCAGCCAAAAAATGGAGGGAGTGGTTTGAGCAAGGAAGTTGTTCTGCCTCTCTGACCCCCAGAGGAACTTCTAATCAGAGAAAAAGGGGTTGCCAGCCCTGTTATAGGGCCTGGACCAACCTGCCAATGCACTGAGGGCTGGGGAGCCTCGGTGTCCATCAAAGGAAATCTGAAGGACCAGGGAAGAGATGAACATATGGGAACAAGGAAAAATATCTCCCTGAATTTTGACTCCTGGCTGTTAAGATCTTGAAAATCCACATGAGGATGCTTTGGGTTTTGTCCCCCTAATTGCCTTCATATCCAGCAGCTGACCCCTGGTCCTCTTGTTCTGAGCACAACAGTCCTGTAAACAGCAGAAATGGGAGTCCAGTGAGACCTCACTAGTCTCTGAGTAGAGGTGGGTTTTCCTCCTTATTAGTTTTCTGCCTCCTAACCCCATGCAAGGACTGTTGCACTGGGTTAACTCAGCTTTGATTTTCCTGCTCTCATGGACTGAGCAAAGAATCATCTCTCTATGCACAAATTCACAAAATCCTGTTTTTCACCCCAGCAGGTAGTGTCTATGAGGTGTCATTACTATTAGGTGTCATTATTTCTAGACTTGAAGTAGGTGTCCTTTTCACAAAAAGAGGTGATCAATCTATTCTACTAATATCCTACTTCATATTAATTTTATTTGGGATTTTTTCACAAGGCAATTCCAAAGGAAACAGGTTTTCATAAGATTTCACAGCCCCTAAGGAGACAGAGAGCTAGAAGCGCGTCTCGAGCCTCCTCCACGCCTTGTCTCACTTGCAAAGAAACGGGCCAACACTGTGATGAGGTCTGTTAAAGGCTCCCTCAGCTCTTTAGTCGCCTCCTCTCATTCCTGACATTGTGTCCCCTTCTGTGTGCGGCACCATCTCACATTTCCTATACTCCAAATAACTTCTCACTCCTCCCTCAACCCCTTCCTTTAAGGAACCTTCCTTCCTTTTTCTCCTCAACAGTCAGCTCATCTCTCTTCCCCCAGCTGAGCTGTGAGCTTACTGGAACAGGGAATATGCTGTATTCTCAAAGTACTCTATAAACATGTTTAATAACAATCTTTTTCAACCCTTGATCTTTCCTGGATGAATCCCACTTAATCCTCACTGAGATTTTTATGAATGGATTTTCCTTACCCTTTGAGCAACATCTTTTTGCTAATATTTTTATGTCAGCAATTAAGTGGGAGATAGACTGTAGCTGCTAAAAATAAAGAATAAAAGACAAAAAAACACTAATTACTCAGATCAAAACAAAATCTGGAGAAGTGAGTCATAACTCAAAAGAAAGGGAAGAATGTCTTGCTTTTCAGTGGGAAATGAAAAAAAAAAAACTACAGAGAATTAAATTCTTCTCCTCCTCTCACACTCAGGAGATTATTGTCATCTTTAACTTAACCAAACTAGATCACACTGCAGCTCTCACTACTAGGCTGCAAGTAAGAAATGAAAGATGTCACTAAAACACATACAAGTCGCAAGGCAAGAAAGCCAAACAGCTTGGGCTTTACAAATGAAAGAGATGAAATTGCCACAGTACTAAATAAAAGGAAGAATTCAAAGCAAAGAACACACACTACTTCTGAACTATGCAAAGCCAGTAAGATAGTACAACTGGTAGAAGGCTGTCTGCTTGTACACTGTGCCAGTTACTGAATGAGCATGCACCGAAATAATTTGTAAATAGATACCTATTGCTTTGAGCTCCTTTTTAAGAAAAATTTCAGTAGTATGTAAGCTATAAATACTTCTGGATCCATCCTTGATGCAACTACACTGCAGTATTTGGAAATAAGTCTTTTATGCATTATTTAGTGTTTCAACTGTGGAAAAATACTTTCATAAGACAGTAACTTAAATGTCTGAGATAATGCTCATGGGTCAAGTTCACAGATGATGTGAAGAATGATGTAACATATATACAAGACTTGCCACATCTTAGTCCTTCTCTAGCTTTTCTTAATACAAATCAACTCTTTCTAAATTACCAATCATTGATTTAATAGCCTTTTATATGTATCTGTGTGTGTGGGCAATTTTTTTGCTACTATCAAGTGTATTGTTACATAGATCTTGTGTCCAAAGCTGGTAAAAGACAGTATTGGATGACTTAGAAGTTGAAAAATTATCAACACCTGTCCATTAAAACATCAAAAGCAACCCATTATTTTAAAAAAAAATTCTATTCATTATTTATTTAAAGGTTTATGAAATACGACAGTTTCAGAGAGGTGGGCTGAAATTAGCCCCTCAAGAAAAATAGCCCACATCTCACAGATTGGTGGAGAGGAAGTTAACCACAGGCTAAATAAACTCACTTAGCACACAACAGCTATACCCATCAGACCATAACATGGACTACATTTTGTTTGTGGGCTATTTATACATGCCATTACTAGAGACAGAAGTCTTTCACTTGCTGAATCTTAGTCTGCTATGCACTGAGTGCTTTAACTGCTATCAATACAAATGTTTACTCCTTCTCTAATGTATTATCAAATTGCACCGATTTTCATAATAAAACCTTTGCCCCCATATAAATAGTTTATTCCTGCAAATAACAAAGATTAGGAAGAATTAAATAGGGTTTTTAAAGAGATTATATACAATGTGAAAGAACAAAGGCATAATCAATTTGTTTTAAAAAATGCTTCTGCAACCTGACTTACACTTGTTGAAACCAGTTTGCTGATTTCACTCTGCAATCACAAAATCTGTCTTTAAAACTAACTTGATGAATGCTTCCACATTTGTATCTTAAATATCAGGTACAGAGATTCTCCCATAATTGAAAAAATGCATCAATCCTGATGCCCTTTAGCTCTATTAAGGATGACAGTTCTGTAGCAAAGAATCTCTCATGCTGCTTGAAGGCACAGTGTTCATTCCTGGTAACAGCATGGTCAAAATCAAAGTTTGGACAAGCTGGCCCAAAAGGAAGTGTTCTGATGAAAAGACCAGCCTCAGAGCAAAGCACTATTAATGATATTTTGAAAGAGCCAAAAGGCTGAGAGTGAACACTGGCCAATCAGTTAAATGGAAAGTAGCTGTATAGGATACACTCTCCAATGCATGAGTGGAGCAACTGAACAGTTGTTTTATTAAATGATATTATGAACTCTCTGATCATAATCGCAGCTGCTGCTTGTATCCCAGTAGACTAATATGCTCTGTTTTCCCTACTAAGGCATGTTTGGGACAATTGTGGGGGGAAACACATGGGCGGGGAAAAATTGCAGTGAGAAAATGTGCCAGGATTCCACATTTCAAACAATATGCTACCAAATATGATGAAATGAAAAGTCTTTATTAATTTGGAAGTATGTTCCCTATTACAAGCAACTTATACAAGATGGAGTAGCTTCCTGTCTATATTATGCAACAGATTTGCTCAGTAAAGGCTTAAAAAAAAAAAAAGGTGTGTGGGATACATACCCATAAGAGTATGTCCAGAGCTGGGTGCCTAGGCCACTTGTTTGTAGATTCACATGAACACCAGGTACTACAGGTACTTCCAAAAAAGTACAGATTTTGGATAAAGAAAGAACTAGCCTGGTAAAAAAGGAGGCCACAGCTGCCATTTACACCTGCCAAGTCATATTCATATCTCATCAACTGATAAAGAAATAGTCACATTCCATTACAGTTCTCCCACACAAATCTCATTGTATTAGGTCCCTTATGTTTCACTAGCCATTCCTGTATGTCCATATTTGCACATTCATATGTCTAGCTGCAGTAGACATGGATTCTGGATCATTATTAGTTCTGAAAGGGTTTTTAATTTTAGAAAATGCAGTAGCAAAAATATTGTCAGACTCATATTCCAATTTAAGTATTAGAATGATATCTCATTGTCTTTCAGTATAAAAAAATTAGAAGAGATTATGATTTTTTTAAAATGATGCTTCTTTTATATGATATTGCAAAGAGAATAAGGCACTTTCCTTTAAACTGATTTCCAAAGCTATATCTGAGATCTATATCTGCTGTTTATGGATCACAACTAACTTTATAGTCATGTATAAACTGTACTTCTGAGTGCTGTAAGAGGTATCCCCTGTCTCACAATAAAAATATTATGGAACATTATATTTCCATATAGTAATGGCACTCTTATTTTACTAGTAGGAAAGGTATTGTACTAATTTAATTGACAAACATAAAAGTCTCACTAGCAAGATCAATATTTTATTTTCTCAACCGTTTTTGTCAATGAAGATTTAATTTCCCGTGCAGAGAAGGTGTTTGTATAGCTCACGGATATAAGTGGGGTGTGGTCCTTTCTGTGGAGCTCAGAGGCTTTGATTTCCCTTCCCGCCCCAGTCCCACAAGAGCCTCAACACCAAAACACAAGTCTAGATGTCAGTAAGTAGAGGATTTATTTGCAACCCTGTAATAAACTTATCCCTTGATCCAAAATCATATAAATTCTGTATGTTTTAGTTTATGCCTGAACGAAAGATTTCTGACAGCTTAGCTATGTTGGTAGGAATGTGAAGATAAGAAAACATAAGCAAAATGGAAAAAAAAAGTAACTTATTTTACAGGTTGACATCAGAAGACAGAGGCTTCTGTAGAAGGTAAATATTACCCTAATCTCTGTTGTAAATCTAGAATGGTTGTTTTGATCTTTTTTTACATTGAATACAAGAATGCAGAAACACATGCAAGTTAGCCTAAATACAATAATGTTTAAAGACAATAAAATTAGAATGCTGCAAATCTGCAATTATAATCCAGAACCTTGGCACAAAGGACAGATATGTGAACTTTCCCTGAACCTAAAACC
This sequence comes from Drymodes brunneopygia, assembly GCA_013400955.1. Lineage (NCBI taxonomy): Eukaryota > Metazoa > Chordata > Aves > Passeriformes > Petroicidae > Drymodes > Drymodes brunneopygia. Next base: position 932,052 of record VZTZ01039767.1, on the reverse strand, counting down.
AAGTGCTACTTGAGAGAAATTTTCAGCTGATCTGGGTCAGCTGCTGACATTGTGTGGAAGCCATTGGCAGTTTGGTGGCCAGAGACAGGTTTCACACTGAACTTCACATTTGCTCAAAACCAAAACTCCCTGCAAATTCAAAGGTTGTAAATTAGAGACAGAACTTCACAAGTCTCTAATTAGACTATAATCTGTCCACAGAACAGATTTATTTACTGTTCTGTTAATCCTTACAGGCTTCTCATCTAAAGAAGAAAAATATCCTTTCCACCTGTACTTACAGCCTGCTCCAGAAGTGACACCACACAGCACCAGACACTGGTTTTCCAGACTAGTGCTGTCACAAGCAAGGAGAAATACCAAAACTCATCAAAGTGTTTTAAAAATAAAGTCAAAGATGTAAACACAACCTCATTATACAGCGTGAATGAAAAAAATTGTATTCTGAAGCAAGTGAGGTCTGATGGAGTTAGATGGAAAAACTACAGTGACTTTGGCCATTTCAGTGGATTGGCTCGTGAGGAGAAGACACTCCTACCTGTCAAAAGATGCTAATAATAAAAATTATTATAATTACCTACATAATTGCTTTACACTTGTCATTAATATCCAATGCTAATAAAGATGAAGCCTGAATATAATATTAAAATGTTACCATTTGCACCTCAGCAGCATATTTGTTTATCATTCCTTTAAATTTAGAACATACTTCGTGACTCAGAAGGCAGAGATGTGAAAGGAGAGAAGGAGCAGTAGCTGAAGAGTGTTTCCCTTCTCTGCTTTGTGGTACTGTGCTGGTTTGGGCTGGGATGGAGTTGGTTCTCTTCGTAGTAGCTAGTAAGGGACTGTGATTTGGATTGTACTCGAAACAGAGTTGATAACAGAGATGGTTTTGTTACTGCTAAGCCAAGACCTTCCCTATTCCTCCTCCCACCCACCAGCGAGGGAGCTGGGGCTGCACAGGAAGTTGAAGGGGACAGAGCCAGGAGAGCTGACCCCAAGTGGCCAAAATTATATTCCATACCATATGATGCCATGCTCAGTGGATAAAAGCTGGGGAAAGAAGGCAGCAGCGGGGAGAATGCATGGAGTGATGTGTTTATCTTCCCTGACACCCGGGACCCCATTTCAGCACAGCCCAGGGTCTGCCATGCCACAGACCCCGCTGAGCCTGACTCCCTCCAGGGGCTGCTGGCCCAGCTGGCCCTGGGCACAGCCCCTTGGCCTGCCAGCCCTGGCAGCGCCCTGGCACCCCTATGTGACTCTCAGTTTGCCATGTCACCGGTGAGCAGTGGGGGAACAGACTTCCAGACCAGATTTTCCTCTTCTGCAATGCACAAGCTTTTAGGGCATGACCAGGGCAAATTCTCCCAAATGAAGCATTTGATTTATGCAGCTACTAAGACATTCACTGGCTCACAACACAACAACTACATAAGTATAGTTAACTAACACCCCTACCTAAAATCTCTGGCTTGCCATTTTTATTCTTCATTTTTATCCTGACACATCACCCTCACATTTGTTCAGGCCAGACAGAGGCATCTGTAAACTACCTTTGAGCTAATATGCACACAGATTCTCAACCTGGCTCTTAAAAACTCTTTATACCTATCCTCAAAGTTGTATTTTTGTATTCCTGGATTTGATAAATAGCATGTGTGGTGAGGTGGGAAAGGTGTTCATAATTTCCAGCTGAAGTATTGCCTGGTGAAGTGTCAGCTTGGGTTACATAACTCATATATAAACAGACTTTTTGTGGCTGGTAGGAGAATAATTGGTTCACCTCTTCTATTCCCTATTTCACACAGCTGCATTGGCCTCTTATTTCATTATTCAGTAAAGCTTGCAATGACCACCACATTCTTTACAAATTACCTATATAACATTAAGAAAAATCTCACAGATTAAGAAGATAAGGTCAGCATTTAAACTGTAAAAACTCCTCAGTAAGATAGGAAGTGTTTATTGGACAACTACCTTATTCTGAGGCTGGTGAAATCTGAGCTTTCAAGGACACTACTATGGGAGAAAGGTTAGTGTGGAGCTGAGCCTTTGGCCTGGGAGTCAGAGAGACATTTAGCAGCTGCAAAACTCCAGAGGTCCTTCAGGCAGATGCTTGAATGACTTTGTGCATTAGGCATGAGATTGTCTCCTTCAGTACTGGGTAGATGAATTCACGTGGAGAACCAGCACAGCATGGCCAGTCAGCTCAGAATCCACGCCTTCCCTAACTACACTCCAACCTTCCCAGGCTAGTAAAAAAAAAACCCCAGGTGTTTTAGGTAGTAGTGTAATAATAAACCAGTACAACTTCCCAGGGAATGAAGTCAAGAGGAGTGCCCCGATAGTAAGGATTTGTTTCTGGACTCTCTCCCATTCTCTCCTGGATGGAGAGTAAAAATTACTCTTCAATAAATAAGTATGCTGTTATTTTCTTTCTGCTTCTCATGTAGAGTTTTATAGGTGTATGACTTCTAGCATTGTTCACAGAGTGTAAAATGAAGGCAATATCTAAATCTCCTCCCCTCTTACTGGAGGTATGAAAGCTAGTTATGGAATATGTAGAACATGTTCTGGAGATGAGCAACATTAAACACATGACTGATATTTGTGTAGAAGCAATAGCAATTTCAGTAGTAGTACTGACGGCATGAGAAGGAACATACCTCTGTAAAGTGCACGCATCTGCACCTACATAGATACATTCCTATGGTACTCTGGGTCTCCTCTCTTCGAGTGGAGAGTCTCTCCAGAAGAACAAAGGAGAATTTTTTTGTCATTGAATCATCCCTCTGTTGCATCTCATTGTACAAACATTCAACTAGAATACACTGGCAAATCACTAGGAGACAACTTCTTCAGGGTTTTTGTAAATACTACTGCTTACATAACCTGAATTTAAATCTTAGTGAATTTTCTTACACCCATATTAAAAGAGTGGATAGAAAAATATCTCCTGTTAACTTTCAGCTTAAAGCTTAATTCTCTTAAACATTTGAGAGAGCAAAATGAAATTGTACAAATGTCTATGGAATAGGAAATGTAAACAGGAGATGTCTCTGAGGCCAAGCAAATATGTGGAAAACCCCTAAGTTTCCTGCATAATTTTCTTGTACTGAATAGCATGTATAGTTTGTAATAGGAAATTATTTTCTCATTCAGGTGTCCAATCAAAACTTATGTGAAGTCCCCCTATCCCAATTCCCCAACTGCATCATAGAGAGCAATATAATAAGGCCCCATTGACAAAAATATTCCTTGATTGCAAGGATCGTCGATATCCTGAAAATGAGTTTTCACAACACTAGAGGTGCACTTCAGCTCACTTTGCCAGGTGTTTGCATTGCAGTGATAATTTCCAGCACTGTGCTGGCTGCTGAATATGGCCCAAAATTGGAATCACCCCCATAGGAGTATTCAGATTGCATAGGAAAACCTGGGCAAAGAATAGAACAGACTACCATCACAAAGAACAGAGCAGCACACCCTGAATGCAAGCTGCATCAGAGCAAGCATGCAGGAGTCATTTTTACAGCTTTATAGCAGCAGAAGTTTCCATACTGATACACAGGAAAGCTCAGGGAGAATCTCAGAATCAAGTCTCCTCTCTAGTTCAAATCTGTATTTTAGGGGACTCTGGGGTAAGCACACACAGTGCCTCTTTCGTTTCCACTGGGGTATTTCCACAAATGCTTTCCTCAATCTCAATCTATCTCTGTGCAGGAGTTCAATAGAGACTGTCCATCATTCTAAGCAGCTGGTGAGTGCTGGTCTACAGTCTGCCAGTGAAGGAAGATTTCCTCCATTCCTCACAGAAAACACAGCCTTTCTTTGCTTTTCCTGTGTATGCAAAAGGAGAGATAGAGAAACAGATCAGAGAGAGAGAGGCTTAGCTCATCGTGGTATAAAGGACAGCAGTATCTGACCCCTCACAAAACTCAGAGGTTCACACAGGTGTGTGTGGCACTCCAGCTGCTGTGCATGAGGCCCTGCAAAGCTGACTGCTCACACTTGCACTGAGTGCAGACTGCCCATCCAAAAGCATCACATATGTGAAAATAGCTGCCACACACGGAAGCCACTGCCAGTTCCTTTACTCTGCTCTTCTTTGGTAATCACTGCTTCAGCTGTCCACAGTTTTAAAAGGGTGATGAGAGAGAAGGCATTGTCCAAAAGTTAGAGTGAAGAAAGGAAAATCCTGCTTCTTACTGTGTTACTCTGTGAGGACACCAACAAAATTGCTCCTATTTTCAATTAATTTAGTGAGATGACTGTGCCAGACTACCAGAGAAAAAAGTACCACCTAAACACTTGCTCTTGATATCAATTTATTGACAGAAGTTTGAATTTCTACTTTCTGCTGCCAAATATCCCTTACATAATCAAAATAATTTCTTCTTGATATGATCATAACTGTTTTAAGCAGTATTCCCTTCTCCAAAGTCAAGATGACTAAAAGCAAACTGATTTCAGACTTCCTTCCTTTCTTCCTTCCTTCCTTCCTTCCTTCCTTCCTGGTACCTGGTTTGAATGATAGGAAGCTTGATTTTCAGTAGCCACTTTAAAAAGTTTCCAAAAAGTAGAAGTTCTCAAGTTGAGCAAACAACAGTTGATGCTAAAAGTACTAGTCACATTTGAAAATGTCAGCCCTGGTATTACAGGCAATGACCATCAGCTACAAATTATGCCTGAGGATCTCAGTTTTTTTTAAAAGAAAGAACTCATGATGCTAAAAAAAGGTTTTAATTAACCGTTACCTGTTTTAAGGGAGTTAGGTCTTTACACTGATTTAATATGATTACTCCAATTTTGGCAAAGATTTATTCCCTAGTAAAGGCAAGGAGTCTTGGGCTTATTTGTGTAGGCAGCACAAATCCAGGCTGCTTCCCATTCCCTAAGGCACAGCTGTACTGCTGGTATAACTCCCCTCCACCACCTGCAGCGGCACTAATCCTCAAACTGTCAGTGGAACACAGACACCCCAGTGCTGTCCATCCTAAGAGCCCTGCAAGGAGAAGTTTGATCTGACTGGGTCTGCAGGTCGCTCGCTCTGGGAGCCATATCCCGTTGCATAATGAAGCAGCACCGTATGTTTATGAACCAGATCTTCCTTAAAAAAATGTGAGCATTGCCCTTAATCACTGGTATTTATGATTCATAAAGAAATGGAAGAAATGTAAATAAGGAATATGTGATAAAAACAAAAGATGTCTGTGCCCACTGACATTGTCGGTAGAATCCTGCTGTCATTGCACTCCATTGGGACTGCAGGCCTGGCTTAATGCAGCCTGATTGCAGCTGTGTCTGCTTTGGTTTTCTGAAAGAACTTGCAAGTCTAGCATGGTAACTTGTCATCTGCAAGCCAGGAGTTCTATTCACAGTTTGCTAGAAGCCACATTAAATAGCAACATCAGTCTGGAGATCAGCTTCTGCAGCAATGTTCTTATCCTTAAGCCTGTGCAGATGGGTGATTCCCTGTGTGCTTGCTTTAATGGCTGTGCTGCTGAAGACACTAATATCCTAAGACATA